>JASMMZ010000006.1:30470542-30524862 GCA_038502455.1 Anisogramma anomala
TGCGAGATGGCCGCGAACGGCAGCCGGCAGATGGAGACGGCCACGACGGCAAGGCCGAGCGAGAAGAGGCCCATGACCTGGGCGCGCCTGCGCGGGCCGCGGATTGTCGCGCCGAATAGTCAGCCAAGGTTTTGTTTTGTTTTCTCCCCTTTCCCCCCCCCCCCTCTTTTTTTTTTTTTTAGGTCTCTTTCTCCCCTCTACATCCTTACTCGGGACTTGCGTTCGAGCATGTCTGCCGGGGAAGGGAAGAAACAGGGGCGCCACGAAGAGGCTGAGCTGAGGGCTCTCGTACCTGGAACGTGCCCTGATTTGGCAAAAATACGGCATGGGGAGGATGAGGAGGCCCAGGTCCGTCGCCACGTTGGTCCACACCAGCACGCTGAGCTGGACGGGAGCTTCGGCACAAGGCGCGGGGCGTGGTGTGACTTGCCAGTACCGGTACAACGGCGAGCACTCGACGAAGTTGGAGATCTGGACGGCCACGAAGGTGCAGAGGAGCACGCCCCAGCTCAGGGTGAGCATGTGTGAGGTGTTGGGCAGACCGCCTATGATTCGGTGGACCAGCAGGAGCAGCACACTCTTCTGTATCCACAGGCTGCGAGGCTGGCCTGTGAGTCTTCAGGAAATTCGATGGCCTGCTCTTCTCGTCGGTGTGTGGGAAGCTCACTATGTCTTGTACACCACGCGGTTGACCAGCGTCAAGACCGACCCGACCATGCGCTGGTAGACTTGCTCGGGCGTGAGGGTTGCACCGTCCCTGATGGAGATGGCGTTGCTGCCCCACACGAGGGGCACCGTCGTCAACACACTGCGCGCTGCCATGAGAACGATGGCGATCATAGTCAAATAGCTTGGGCGGTGCGGCATGGCGTGTTAGCAGGGTGCGCTGTGCCCTCCTGGGTCGTGGATCTGGACGCGGGGACGACTCACTCGCTCGTGTGGAAAGCCTGCCTGCGGATTTTGCGCATGAGGAGGCGGACGCCCATCAGGCTCATACTCAGCGGACCCAGCACCCACACAGACACCAAGGAGGAGACGACGTTCCTTTGCATGACTTTGCATGCCTTTGCATGCCCGCGTTGGTGGAGGAAGGAAGCATGTAGTTATGCCTTGGATGGGAGCCCAGGAAAGGGAAGACACAGCTCAGTCACCAGTGTCGCTCGTGCTACCGGTGGCACAACCACTGACAAGGCTGGTCGGTGGTAGCCGGCCACCTCACGCTTGAGGCAGTCGGTTAGAGGTAGCTCTACCGTGTACACTCGGAGACGGTGAGTCCGAATGGTGGAACGACACGGCTGGGGTTTGTGAAGCCAAGACAAGCTGCCGAGTCAAGAAAGACATCAAGGTTGGCACCAAGGCAAACCCGACGTCGTGGAACAGGCGATTTCGGGGATAAGTCCGTGCGGAGTTGTGCTTGTTTGTCCGTTGTTGAAATGACCTGGTCATTCGACCGAGTATTCGAAACGCACATGACAACAAACCAGTGACCAATAGCCGTGAAAGGGCTCGTTGAAGGCACGTGATTGCTCGACAACACCTAGGTATGATCTGGGCGCAGCACTAATACTGGGAATATGTATATCTGCAGAGCTCTGGTCCTTTGGCCCTGGCCTGAAGGAGACCATACATACACCACAAAAAGTTCCGGAACT
Organism: Anisogramma anomala; assembly: GCA_038502455.1. NCBI lineage: Eukaryota > Fungi > Ascomycota > Sordariomycetes > Diaporthales > Gnomoniaceae > Anisogramma > Anisogramma anomala. The sequence goes on from JASMMZ010000006.1 coordinate 30,472,195, forward strand.
TCCGGATGACCTTTGAAAACCCAGCTGCAACTTCTTATGTATGGATGATATGTATAACTATGTACTTGGACCGCTTCTGGAACGATTGGCCTTTCTTGCTCGCTTTTTCCGGCTCGCCTGCTATGTAACCTTGGCATTAGTTGTCTTGTGTGGTCGCTAGCAGAGGCTTGATTCGCTTGTCGCAGACAAGGCAAAGGAATTGGCAACTAGCAAGTATTGGACCACCAACCAATAATGTCGCCGAAGGGACATTGCAGAATTCTTTGTATTCTTTGCATCATGTGCAGCCCATGCCGCCGCCCTTTTTGGAACGGGTGACCACTTGCCTTCGGGTATGGGGGCAGCATTGGCAAAGGGATGCCAAGCCAAGGTTTTTTTTTTAAAAATTTTTTTTTTTTTTATAAAGTTTGTATTGCACTATCACCGGGCAGTGCCAACTGCAAAGTATCGCACTAGCTGCTACAAATAATCCTGTAAATACCGGCGGGAGGGATCGGAACGAGAGGCCGCTGTGGCGTGTACGGGCCGTCGAGGCCCCTCGCCACCCCTCCAATCAAGACCTTAGGGTGCCCCACAGTTTAGAGATCCGAAGGCGTGTAAACTGTAACCTTGGTCGGGCCGTGAAAAGCGACCGTCTCAGTCGCCGCCCGGCACGTGCTCGCGCCAGGAATACGACTGTGTGGGCGCAATAGAGGCTTGATTGCTAACATAACATACAGTATACAGCAACCTTCGTGGCTCATTGGCCTCTTCATCGCTGACGGGTTTGCTTGGACACCCGATGAATCCGTAAGGTCGCCGTATAGATAGGCCGATTGGCTATATAAGGTGCAAAATAACGATTCTTACTTGAAGAAATGATCCTTTAACGGAAGAAGCGAGTCGACACAGGAAAAGGTATAGAATGATAAAAGACCATATATATTCAATGTATTGTATACGTTCTTCGTAGTTAATGTATTCTTTGCCCTATAGTAAGCGAAGCATTTGACTCGTACACTGTAGATTTAGGACGTACTTAACAAGATCAGATTGTCAAAAGTGGAAAGTGTTAACAATCCATTAAAGATTGGTGCTGTATAGTGTACGTGATAAGTTAGTTCCCTTACCTCTGAATAGGGAATATCCAATGTCTCGTTGGTATGCTCGGCACCCCCAATTCAAGAGTATTTGTTAGGACAACAGCTAATTGCAGTGGCTGCAAGTCAATTGAGAAGTGACTATTTAATATGGGTTACGGGCCGAGTTTCGCCTCATGTATTAGAAGTCAGATGGCAAGTGCTATCTGTGTGCCGGAAGTAACGATCAGGGATAATATGGCCCTATCTCGCGGCCCGAGCGATCGTCGGGTAAATAATAGCTCTTACATAGACCGAATACGAACTCTCGCCATCGACCCCAGTACACATCGTGAATCGTCGTGCTTCCAAGTCTCAATAAATTTAGTTTTTTCATCTACAACATGACCTTAGTAATATGACTCGTTACTTTCACAAAATTTGAATCAAAAACTATTGTAATACCCAAAGGTATAATGATGTAAGTAGTATTAATAGTGAGTAAAGTACAGTTACGTAACATAGAAACAAAAGATACATTTAGTTTCGTTTGACAATTAGGTAAGGTAAAGATATGATTTTAGAAACTAGCTTTTATAAATTATGTCAGTTTTGATAACAATGAGTGCGGAAAGATTTTTAATTATAGCGACTTTATAGGAATTAAAATGTAGTTATAGTATTATTATTGAACATGATTAATATTTTTTTTCAATAAATTCTAAAAATAGCGTTGGGATTAGCGGTTGAAAGATGTGAGATTGAATAGAAATTTTGAGAAATTTTATTCCTTTACAAAACAAGTAAAATTTGTTAATAAATCAAGTTAATTAAATACTATGCAATGAAATGTTTAATCGCATCAAATATGGTAATCGTTAAGTTAAAATAGTCGAAAATCTAAGGATTAAGATTACTAGGGCGTTTAAATCACTTTTCGTTGAGTTATATAATGATGATCTAAAGTTGAGCGATATCAATCTAAACTTTATCGAGAAAGACTTAAAAATTACGTTGATTGATTTTTTTTTCGTTTTCAATCTTCAAGACATTGTTTAGAACATATGAACTTAAGAGATTTTTGTAAATACTCTACCGATGAAAATACAAAAATAAACACAAAGCTTTTAAAGATAATTAAATTTAAGTGAAAAACGGATCTTTCTATACCGGGAATCTTTAACTTGAGGGAAAAAAATCAACTCCGTAAATACTCTTTTCGAATACGCGAATATAAAATATGGTTTTTAAGACTCTCAAATTACTTAAGATAAAGGAAAACTGTTGTTAACGACAGTCAACACCCTTCAAAGCGTTTTGAAAGTTTATCTCTTAAACTTAAAATAAAATTAAGTCTTCAACCCTTTAACCCTAGGTATTAGTTTTTGTTTATTTTTGATAATAAGAAGGAACTTATTGATTTATGGAGTAGTTTAATCCTTAAGCGGTGTAGTTTTAAATACGCGGTTAATTGTTGATAAGCGTGCGAGGTAAACGTTATTAATGTAGTTTAAGCAATTAATGTTAACAAGGTTTGACTTTTAGTTGAAAAGGATCGTTATAATCGTGAGAGTAGTTGTAGTAATAGAGGTACGACTACGTGGGGTGCGACTGCGTGAAACCTCAAAACATTGGCATGTCTTTATTGTGTCGAATAATAATAGCAGATAAAATATGTTTATACGCGAGAGCTCATTGCGGGTTTGATTATAAAACTTTACCCATGAGGTTAAAGTTTAGGAGCTATTTCTTATTACCGACATTTCAAGACATCGATAATTGGTACCGGTGAAAACAATAATAGTTTTTGCGATACCTATCGTAACTCCCTATATAAACTAATTCAAATCATTATATTCTTTCAAATTTCGTATAGATATCTCAAAGTTCTACCATAATATGCAATATTAAACCGAGAAACATTATAATATATTTCATATAAAGAAAATAGCGTTTTGTAATATTCATTCGTTGATTATTGTTTAATTTCTAGGTTCCTACTTACTTTATTGGAAAATTTTCATTGAGTAAGTTGCTAATTACTAGTTCACCATTTTAATTATAACTCGTCCTTTTCATGAAGCCTATAAAGAGAAAAAATTTCACTTGAAATATGGTTTTTACTTTATTTAATAAACTGTTAATCAAGTTATAACATGTTGGATTAAGAAAGTAATTAAAAACAAAACAGGCGAAATACTAAGAGATACTTTAAACAAAATGTTCAAAAAATGATGTATTATTTGAAATTAATAGGGAATGCATATATTGGGAAATTTATATTGCATAAACAAGGCCGAATAGTTTTTATAAAGGTTTACTCATTCAAATAGACCTTCTAACGTTTAGACTTCATTTGTATAGTTTTTTATTGGTTACGATGATTACTTGAGCCAGTAAAAATACGTAAGCTCTATTAAGCTCATATACTTCTCAATTAACCGTTCCTGTCATTAGGAATGTAAAATCTCTTGATAGCATATTATGTTAACCGTAAATACAACGGGCTCAAATGATAAAAACATGACGAAAATACATTGTATTGAAAGTTGAATCAGTAAGGTTCATAAAATAAATAGTCCGGTTCAATTAATTGAGGTAAATACGGTGAATATAGAAATTTTCTTCGGGATGATAAGAAAAGTTGTGAGATTTACGGTATGTTACGTTGTTAGTAGATTTGTTATATTACCTTCTAATGTTACAAATTACTGTAGATATAGTATATCTAATACCTCACCGTATTATTCAGTGATTCTATAAAGCTCGTTATATATTGTTCGGTGTATGATAATTTAAATAATGAAGACAAAGTATTTAAATAGATGATATATTACGAAAATATTAATTTTAACGTTACTTTTGATTTTTCGATTGTATTTTCTTTACATCGACTGAAAGATAAAGATTCATATTACTGTTCGAGCGATTTTCAAATACATTCCACATTGGCTATTTAGAAACATTGTACGAAATTTATGTTACAAGGGATGATAATAAATATAAAGAAAATAGAACAACAAAAAGAATTTCATTCACAGAATATTATGTTACAGTAAAAATATATTACCGTCCCAAAAATCTAATATTGAGATATTAGTAAGTTAAAGTTAATTTTTCCTTAATTAAGTGTTTATTCCACTCTATTCTACAATAATGAATTCAATTCTTGAATTTATGGAATTTGAATTTTTAAATTTGTTCAGTTTCTTTTTTGAGTCTGAAAGACATGATAATCGTTAATTTCGGCGTAAAATTTCACATTAATAAATGAGTTAAATATGAATAACGGTTAGGTTGATCTTTTGAGATGGGATATTAATTTATCCAGATTTTGAATGACATGTACTGATAGTCGACTTTACAAAATTAAAGATTCATTTACTACGTTTACGCTTTAATGACTTAAGTATTAGTAGATTCCATATATATCAAGTTCACAAGAAATATTGATATGTAATATTTTTCGCGAGAAGGTATCGAGAAGCTTTATTATCGTTGCTGAACTTACGCTCAAACACCTCCAAGATTAAACTTAATGATGGAGGATAATAAAAACTGTAATGAAGAAATATTAACTGATATATAGTATAAAAATTATAAAAAAATTGTTACGTCATGGATTCAGATACGTTTTTTCATAGCATTAAATTATTCAAATCATTAATCATAATGTCATCTTTTGAGTTGTGAATAAAATTAAGAATTAATGCGTATTTGGGTTCGGTTAATGTCAATTTGTACAACGTAATCATTAATTACAATTTTATGAATTCATGCAACAATATTGACGTAATAAAGTTTTGATGCAAATGGATATCGGTTACGGCGTATTAAATTATTGCTAAGATCCGTCAGGTACATATTTCACTTTTTATAGCATATAAAATCTTTACATTAGAAATGGACGACTTTGAGAACCAAATAATACATCTTATAATAGCGTTAAAACATTTAAATAACATTATGAGGCCTAAATATTGAATATTTAACTTACTATTTTACAACGTATATATTCAATTAAAGAGTGAATCTGCTTCATCAGAAAATATTCATAAAATGTTTACAACCTATAATAACAGTATAAAGAAGCCATAGAGGATATATTCAATGGTCGAAGGTACCAACGTCCACAATGTTAAAAATAGTGCATCAACAAGGAAAGTTTCATATTTTCTAATATATAGACAAGTTTATATAGACAAGTTTTCACATGGCGGGAAATGAGAAAAGAGGTTACCTTTTTGATAATCTTGAGTAATGACAACCTATAATTAATAATAAAAATTTCTAAGGATCTTAAAACATGTTAATAAACGAAGCTTCAACTTTACACCAGAAAGGTTACCAATAGAACATGAAATATTATAATATAACTGAATGATGAAAATGATTTACCACTACGAATTATTAATAAAATAAGGACCTTATGACGAAGCAAACAATTGTCTAAAAGGGGAGATTGTACGAATGATCATTAAGACTATGAACTTATATAGATATATATAATTATATAAGTTAATACGATAGAGAAAAGATGTTGAAAAATTAGCTATGAAACTCCTTATAAAATGATGTATTAAAGCCCTAGAGATAGTTTCCAAGGAGAGTAATAGAATTAAAATTCATAAAACCCTTATAGAAAGATTTATGTGTGGATCATGGTCAATTGAAACAGCTGAAATATTATTATTGAGCGCTAGTTCAATAAAGGGCATGATACCAAGATCTTGGTATATACGAATTCGGTTGCATACCGGTTAGCCGTCTACTTAACTTATATACTATATCTATCACTTGAATTTAAAATATCATTCGTTACTTCGGCGAAAATTCGAATCGACAACTCTTTACAACATCTAAACGCCTATAAGCAAGGCTTATCAATACTAATTAGTGTTTGATAGTAAGTTAAGTAAAGATAATCTGCGTAAAAGGAAAAGTGACTTTCTAGTTACGTTTTGTATAATTGCAAAGTAAAGGAAATATCTTTGCGAAAGTCATATATAAAATGAGTTAGTTTTCATGGTAGAATACAATAACAATTTGTATTTATTAATAGTTGATACAGTTATTTAAAAGTGTCGACGGTATCTATCTTGATTTCTTTGAGACATATTTATGTAACAAATGATAAAACAATCGATTTGAGTACTAAATGGCGAATCAAATTCAACTTTGAAGCCAAATCATCAAGTCTCAATAAATATGCTAATGCTACACAACAGATCACCAAGTTGTAATAAATACGACAATTTCAGGTGATAAATACATAAATTGCAATAAATTCGTTCATCATCAATAACAAATCGCATAGTCGCTGTCATAGGCTGGTGCTTACCTAGTTCTTGCTAGCGGGTTAGTGCTAGGATATTGGCTTTCTCGTTTGATCTATGCGAGCAAGCAACATTATTTTTACACACTAGCATACACTATTTGACTTAAGCTTACAAAATACATAGCTATTGCCTACATATTAGAAATACCTCGAATCTCTGCATAATAAATATTTTGTCTTTATTTTCTTTCTTAATAGAAACTATAAATAATATCCGACCACTTTTAACGACTGATTTACCCTAGTCACTTTATATGAAATCCTCGATTTTCTTATTTACAACATTATTGAAACTATTTTTCAACGGCTATACCTTAAACCCATGTTTTCAATAATATAAAATTATACTTGGAAGCTTCAAAAAATTTAATACGTACGATTTTCAACTTAGTTACCAAACTCCTTAACAACATATAAATGAAAAATGAACGATTGAAAAGACGTGGTTTACCCAATTATTACAAAAGAGATGATTGAAAGAAAATTCGTCGTTAATAAATATATTATAGATACAAAATAATTTACTGTCAAAGTATTCCGTTTATTTGTAAATATAGTCTAATCATATAAAATTGATATCGGTGTACTAACTTTCTTAAAACTACTTTTTATCCAAGACGAAGCCGTTATTATACAACCCACGTAAAATACCGAATTAAATGAAATCATGAATATACCTATTACATCGCTCTCTATTAAAAGTAGTGTTGGGTTACCCAACAATAATAAAGTTTTGAAGTCTTTAAATTCTCATTGTAAACCCAACAATTAATCTACTAATACTGATCATTAATGTATTAGACTTAAACCCTTGATGAACCAGTAAAGTCTTATAGTATGAAACCAAGTTTTAGATTTGAAAAATAACAATAATTCATAGATGACGTGAAGTTTGAAAATTTCCAAAACAAAGAAAAATAAATTGATAGTAATTTCTCAAATTTACAAAGAATCGTTAAAGCCATTGGAGAAAATTACTACGTTCTTGGTGACGACTTCAACAAAAACGATTCCAACGTTTTTATAACAATATTTTATGCACATTATCATAATCGAATACGACTAGAACTAATATTTCATAATTACGATCTTCAAATAAGAAGTTCATTTCTCTAAATAATACGTTACTTCTAATAGATATACCCAAAAAATACTATGAATATATATCTAGTAGATAAATTATCATCAAAAAGTTTTACAATATTTGTACCAAATATAAGAGCAACAATACCGAAAATTCACAGGAGATAATGATGATAAAGATAAATTTCACGGAAAAACTATTGACGGTAATATAGCCGTGCATAATAACTAAAAAACTTTATAATAACGGTTATAAATGCTTAGAAACCCGGTATCAAACGTCAAGTTACCTGAACTAACCAAACGAAACTTGTGAATTATAAAAAGAACGATTTATTATCATAATATGATACTAATAATAAACTAATTTAAATACATCTTTTGAATTAATTATAATAACGATATAAATTTGAAACCAAAAACCAATCAAACCATGTATTTAACTATTCTCGATGAGCTTTTCAACCATTTTAAAAAGAGTATGACTTATTGGTGTAATTAGGTATAAAAATTACAAAAAAGATTTTTTGGCCTGACAAGTCATTCATAACTTATGGATAATGCTTCATTTGTTATACATTGATTTTGAAATTAAATTTATTTCCCGAACGCCTGAATAAAGATATATTGTGAATGTTCTAATGTTAAATGTCGATGATTGAATCATCGATGACAATTATTATCTATATATTTTTCACTTCGAAAAAACAACAAAACCTCATAATACCCACCGATAAGATACTGTAAAAATTACTTCTATAATCTTTTTAATTTCGCCTTAAAAATAAGTTAAAAATATATTAAAACTGTTGGAATTGTAGTATTTACAGTACATGCGTTGTTCTGTGTGAGCTTTCTGTATTGGCTGCAAAGCAAGTATAGTATGAGCTCACTTTACACTAGGGCACGAGCCAAGCAATTTTCTATACAAAATACTGTGCAGACCGGCTAACAGTCCACCGAATCTGTAATCATGCATCCACCACTTCACTTCTGCAAAACTACTGTTACTTCGACTAATCGAATCGACAACGTTGCAACATCTAAAGCCCTACCAATACTGATCAATGCTTATTAGGTTAAGCACAAATAAGCTAGATAGATGACGAAGCTAATTTCCAGTTATGCTCGATGTTAACAACAACAGATCGAGTAAAAGAAAGATTCTTAGGAAAGGTCTCTACGAACTGCAGCGGTTTTTACGGCAGAAAGTTAAGAAAACTTCTAGATTGCGGTAGTATTAACGGCAACTTAGAGGTAGCGACGTTATTGCTATCGAAAATACTAAATATTTTTACAGATTCTTCTTAAAAACGTTAAGATTGACTATTAAAAATTTTAAAGTTCGGCAATTTAGCAAACGGCAAAGTCAGTAATACTGCGGATGGCATTACTATAAGGAAAACGACGAAGTCTTAAGCCAAATAACCACAATAAATAACCCTCAACCTTACTCTTTACATAAAACCTTTACCCTTACTACATTGTTTTTCTCTTCCCTTATGATAATTCAATTATCAAGATCGCTACTATAAGCGAAAACATAAAGTTACCCTAAGAAAGCCACGTCGCGCGATGCAAAACCAAATCGCCTAGTTTCCATACAACTTTACGCTAAAACATCAAGTGTTTATACCTCAGATTCCCAAGTTACTCACCCTACGCATCGCACATAATCTAGACGTTAAGATGGCTACCGTAAACGCTCACGTTAAAGCTATTACCAATACCGCTTAAGAAGAAATAACCAATGATCTCGGACTTCTCTTTGCTAAGTATTATAATTAGGATTTTTAGGTATAAGATTTTAATAAAAACTAAACCGAAGAACACTAAACAAAGTTTGTCGGTTGTTATATTATCGACCACGAAAAAGTTAAAAAACTTAACCGTAGTAACAAGATTTTCTATAAATATAACAATTTTTTCGATGACTGAGTTATCAATATGTGGAGAAAGGTTTAAAAGAGTGTTCAATTAAAATCGAAGGAAAATCTTAAGAGACGAGGGATTTAAATGTCAGAAAAGAGCTTTACCAAGTTGGCAAACACTCTTTTCGACCTAGCTTAACTTAAGGAATACCTTTAAGACCTAATCTTTAAGGTAAAGAGTGTTAAAGAACTTTAACACCTCTATACTCGATTTAGGTGACCTTATTTTTAACCTTGGTTAAGTTAAGCCTCTTTACGTGCTGACAATAAGAAACTCGTTAACCTTCTCGGAAATCTAACGACTTTACGTAATAGCGCTTAGTACGCTTTTAGCGACGGTAGGGCACATAAAGTAATAGCTGTCAACGCGGTAAGAGGAATTGAAGTCGGCGCTTTATATCAGTCAATTCAACAAGATTATTAGGTTTTTTGAAACCTCCAGGTCTTTTTTACTCCCTATCACTTTAATAAAAGTCTCTAAATTCCTATAAAGCCTTTCTACGACAAGCTTTCCTACATGAGAAAGCCTATTAAAGATCCTACTATAGGACTTTACCCCTTGGGTTAAGCGACTGGTAATTACTCTTAATACCATGCTTAGAAGGCTGTAAAGATTAAATTGTTATGAAGCACTACTAATGAAGATTAGGATAATTATTGCAACCTGTTCATAAAACCCATCAAGATAGTTAACATTGATTTAAAATCCATTACAGACTTCGCCAGAATCTGGAACAATATTGAGAATTATTACAAAAAGCCTTACATTCTTTTCGATACTAAGATAATGCCTTTTTTAAATATCTGTTAGTGAATAGAGGTTTCCCATTTTGGTTTTCACTTATTGTTTTCCGAAATCCTTATAGGATACGCCAGTGACTATTACTTAAACTTCCTGACTCAAGTAATCACTTTCCGTAAGATTCACGACATTATAAAGGGTTATTTCGAATACAAAGTCCACCTTAAGTAATTCCATATAGATTAGGCTACCTCAAAGTGGGCGAAGATAATAGTTTTCAATAAAGTGGAGGAAATTCTAATACATGGGTTTAACTAGATAATTTATAAATTAATATTTTATCAGAAAGAAATATGAGAAGTCTACTCTAGCGAAGCTACACTTTGTAAGTGGGTACGGGTAGTAGTTACGGATGTTAGCAAATTTGAATTCATCATATAAGGCTTCAATACCACCTGCGAAGGCTTTTTAAACCAGTTTCGTTCCTTGTTTATAATTGTAATAACGTATATACTAAACTCGCTTGGTATATATCTACAAGACGGCAATTTCTCTAACATAAATGAAGAAAGTCTTGCGTTAGTCAATGAAATCAACTGTAAAGACAGTTACAAGCGTTTTTAATACCTAAGGTTTGGTTTATCGACTATGAACTAGAGGTAGAAGTCATATTGACGCTATTAAGGCTAATATTTAAGCGGATTTGCTAACCATAAATACTACCGTTGTAATAGAGGTAGGAGATATTGGATTTATGGAAAGTATAGCTATTAGTTAACTCGTTAACCTACCGACGAGCGAAATAACAAAAATTTAATATATTATATGTAGTACTCTACCTTTTCGAAATAAGATTACTTGGATTAAATTGTAAACTTAGAAGGTGATAAGCTAATAGAGATAATATCTGAGTAAATCAAATGATATGAAGATGTTACTCCTAACGAAACCTAGTAATTGGCTAAATACGTCTTTTTATACCGCTTGAGCGATGAAGACACTTGCTATAACCCAAGAACCAACTGCAGGTCATAAAACAGGCCAGCGGTCGGCTGTAACATTAAGAGCCTGATATCCAACACATCAAGCGAAGAACATTTCTTATGTAAGTAACCCAGGGTTAGGGTTAGCCGATGGATCGCTAGGATCGCAAGCCGATTCAAACGATAAAGTACTGAAGATGGTATGAAAGCCCTAAGATAAAAGGATACGGTCATCACTATATAGATAGCATTTCCTTCATAGCTCTTTAGTTGTCAATCTAAGTATTCAGTCAATACATTTGAATAGCCTCACGGCTTCTGATAATTACTTGCACGGTTACGATATTGTTCAGTTAGCACTTCTGCTACTTTCTTGATAACATAAACCCTCTAACATCTTCTATATATTCATGGATATTCAGTCTGATCATTACAAACCTTACCTTTACCTTAACTTAACCACTAACCCTTTATACACCTTTAATCATCTCGATCATTACATAAACCATAAATTTAAAAATATTATACTAAATACAGAGGAAGTAGGGTATTTAATAGGACGCTATTTGGAGTATATAGTAATATGTAAGGAAAGTATCACAACGACTCAAATTAATCGCTAAGATGTTGTAAAGAATAAAGTTGGCTTCAGACTAAGCGAGCAGATATCGTTACTAGGGAAAATGGTAATTTGAATTATTATTCAGTCGATTCTATTTTATATTCTCAAGTTCTATACCCATTCTCTTTCTACTTGAAGGATATAGAATCCCTTAGCGTTAACGTTAACTTTCATACCAATCAGTTGGTTCAAAAAAGCCAAATGTTTTCCCTCGATTTTAAATAGTGGCACTTGCGGTTTTATATTTAAGGCCGGAAGTGATGATGTTAACCTTTCTGGAGCGGGAAATAAGTTAATTACAATGGTGATTTAACCACTTAATCGTTAATAGGTAATTATAAGTCCTAAAGTCAGCAGGGTATAAATATAGGAGATATTTTGCCCTAAAAGTTATTTAAAAGCTGTTTTTACCACTGCAAAGTACATATCTAAGCCTCCAAAAGATTCAAGTTTACATTAAAAGATAAAAAAACTTTAATTACAAGGTTTTTATTAATGTTTTTCACTTCGATAATAAGCTTGTCTTTTACGTCGTTGATTCTGTAACTATTTTTTATGAAGTTAAGTTTTTAAAGTCCCTTTCGGTGAATGATACGTGGAAAACACTAAGGATACCACAGATTAATGCGTACTTAGACTTACTTAACTTCATTATTTACAATGTCAAAACCAACATTTCAGGGACAAAGTTTTAAAAAGATATTAAAATAATATGTATCTAGTGCAAATAAGTGCATGTGAAGGACTACAAAAATATTAAAAAAGCTGAAAAGGCATACATTTTACTTTGCTAAACGTATAATATCCTTATGTTAGAAGTTGAAATCTTCACGTTTCCGAAGGCACGCCTTTCAATGACTGTAAAGGTCTTAAACTATATTGAGAACCCTGATGGCCTAGTACTAACTCTACTTGTTTTAGAAGTATAACTACGTCTAACTATTAAATCTTCGGCATTATCAAGTACTTCAAAGTAAACGGTAGTTTACGGGAAATCATTAAAGAAACTACAAAAGAAATCGGTACGCTTTTAGGCTAACGATACCCTTAATATTAGAAACGGATTTATAAAAATCAACGCATTTGCCTTGCCGTTATAAAGTAAAATCCTCGTGTGGCGAGAGCCGGGTAAATAGTAGGGCTTATATAAAATCTTAAGTATCGCTAACATTAAAGTAGTTGTTAAAATTGCTAAAGCTCTTATTATATTCCTTATCACTCAGTTCAAGCGTTCCATTAGGGATATTAATGATAAAGACCCTTAAGTTAAACGAACAAGCTAATACGAACCTCCTCCGTCTGTTGTCGATAAGATAATAGAACACCATCAGCACGAACGACACCAAAATAAAAGAAACATTAAAAAGGATTGATACATACCAAGTCGTATCAACAATACTATTCGGGTAAATAAAAAAGAAAAGAATGACGAAGACTAAGTATCAAAGCTCCGAATATAAAGCATTATCAAAACCTTCGGCAAACCTTTTAAAGAAAACAATGAGGTCTAAATTAACGGCTTATTGACTGGAAGAGTTGTATAATTCATGCCAAAGTCTGATTTTAACCTTTAAGACCCAAATATTACAATTTTCTAGTAAAAGATCATCCACAAGTTTAAAAGAAAAACTACGAGGTGGCTGTACAAAGAATCACCTAATCGCGTAAGGATATGGCGACGAAGGCAACGACTAGATCCTTACGAATTAGTTAAGGATTTAAAAAATTAGTCAATTTTTAGTAGTCTCTCTATTAGTAAGCGTATTAGTCAAGACTAAAGGCAAGTTTACGTTTGATAAACTAAATATAGCGTGAACATATACGTAATTAGCAACGAAATTATAACAAATTATATTGTTGTAATTACTATAGAAATTACATGTTATCTACCCTTTAGGGACAGTAATACAATGTAATAGGCCATTATACGATTTAACGAAACAAGCGTCTATAGATTCTTAACCTAACAGTCGTATATTGAATCACGGATAGGCACAAAATCTTTAATATACAAACTGAACTGATTAGTAACGTTGAATAAAGACTTTGGTCTGGTGGGTATATAAACTAACGATACTTTTTTCGTTGGAACGGCTATCTTTATGGTATCGACGTAGCAAGCGAATAGGAACTTTAATTTTTGAAATTATAAGTCGATTACTACACTAGCTAAAAGCAATCAACTTAATTTTAACAGATTGTTAATCCGTATACTTTGTATTGATGCCGGCCTTAGATTTCGCTAAAATATCCACTGCACTTATTTTGCTATAATCGATAAGACTAACGTAGATAAGTATTAACGGTAATTGGAATAACGTACTTATAATAACTATATTACCACTTTTTATTAACCGGGGGTAACTTATGAACTTTTTTTTTCTGCGTGAATAAAAGATCTAATTGGTGACGATTTAAACCGGTTTAATAGGAGGATTCAGTGGAAGATGCGGAATCTGAACCGAGGGATCAATATAGTTTTAATCAACATATCGAGAGCTGAATTAATAATCTTGACGCATATGGCTTTTACAAATAATACCGTCTTGTCTTTACAAATCGGCTTTCTAATAAAATTCGTGAATAAAAAGAAACGCAAAGATTGATTTAATATTATCGGTATCCTAATTTACTAAACCTCGTTTAAATATAAGAGGATTGTCTAAGACGTGTAAGTTTCGAAGGTTTATGGCATAATGACTGGCTTTAATATATGTATAGAATTGTAGGAAACCCTTACTGTTATTACCAAGTAGTTAAGGATTCCTCCTATTCTGGTGGTAGTTTGTATCAACTCGAGGAGTTTGTTCAAATGTCTTTCGAAACTAGGAACTATTGACGAAAAACGCATGATAACCAATGTAATGGCGTTTCTCAAAGCCTACGAAGTCAGGAAGATTGAGAAGCTCCGGTAAATAGATGGCAAAGACAATCCTGCTAATGCCATAACGAAGGTATTACCGAATAAGGCACTTAAAAGGTTTGTAGACAGTAATGATCTAACTATACGTATCGAGGGATATGTTAATAAGCCGCCTGGTAAGGTTCAATCACGTGACTACGGCAGTTAAGAGTGTGTTAGTAATTTGAAAGGCTGCCAGTGAATTAATAATAACGACTTAATTAATTGGTACGGCTAAAGTTGATGCTTCTATATGTTTGTAGCCAAAAAACTTTTTTTGGAAATCGATAAAAGCGGACCATGGAACCGTGGGGTAAATGGCAGCATTTGAAGATAATTTGTATATAATTGGGTGCAATCTGATACGAAGATCAATCAAAATTAATAGGAGTCTAGTCAGTTTATGAGTTCGTAATTTAGCGTTGACCGAACAAGATTTATTAACCACACTAACGTACGTATACAAACTATAAAGCCGCCAGTATTAAAATAGTAGTATTTGTAGTATATATATTGTTTTTTGCGGGCCTACTATATTAGCTGCAAATCAAGTACAGTCTACACGCACTTGATATTAGGGAATGGGTCAAGCAATTAGCCATACAAATTACTGTGCAGACCGGCTAGCGGTCTGTCAAACCTAGAACAACATATCCACCACTTGACTACTGCAATACTACTGTAACTTTGACCAATCGAATCGAAAACGTTGCAACGTCTAAAGCCATACCAACAAAAACCTGTATTATTTTACATTTATTCTATAACTTTATCTTGAATAAACTATAAATGAAACAGATATAGTAAATTAACCTTGTTTTAAGATATTTAATTATTTTGAATTAAACGTATGACCATCGTATATGAGAACCAAAATTTGTACCTAAAGTAAAATTACTTAATGGTATAAGTGTTACGGTTTTTCATAAAATATTAAATTAAAATAGTAAAAGTCGCACTATTAATACGTTCTAATAACCATGAACAACCAACATGCGAATGTCTTTCAAGAAATTAAATTTATATTCAACATAATATGAAATAAAACCCTAATCTTTTACCGTCAAAAAACTTTGTAATATCTTTGTGAGAACTAAATAACTAAGACTGACATTTAAATGTGTTTTTGGCCCTTTTAATGGGATATTTTTGAAAAAACCTCAGTTACTACAAAGAATATTGAATAAATTTTTTGATCAAGATGATTTTCGTATAAATGATTCTTTTATAAGTATCCTCATACTTTTTGTTAAAAAAAACTAGAAACTATTTAAGGCTTTACACTGATTACTAACCACTTAACAGTTGGTAGAGCTTTAGACGTTGCAAAGTTGTCGATTCGATTGGTTGAAGTAATAGTAGTATTGTGTATTCAAGTGGTAGATGTATTATTTTAGGTTTCACAGACTGCTAGTCAGTATGCATAGTAATTGAATAGGCAATTTCTTAGCCTGTACCCTAATTTGAAGTAGGCTTATATTGTTCTTAACTTACAGTTAAAATAGTAGGCCTATAAAAAACAATAAACTCAACTTACAGTGAGTATAGTCAACTTCACTATAAGTAAAGTTATCCTATTACATTGTAATTAATACTATTCTAATACTAGCGGCCTTTTAGTTTGTGTGCGCATATCAGTGTGTTTAACTAATCTTTTCCAGTTGCCACTGAATCAACACCTCGGTAACTGGTCACACACCTATCAATTTTAATTATCTTCCAAATCCAATTACACACATTGGTACTTAGATCAATCACATTTGCCTTCAATCGTTCTACGATTCTGAAGTCCGACTTTATTAATTTACACAAATTATTTTTTCCCCAACAGTTTATAAAAACTATTAAATTAGCTGTGCTAGTTAAATAAGTCGGTATCGTTAGTTTCTTAACAATTTTTCAATTTGTAAACAGATTCTTAACTGCTGCTACGTAAATTAGCCTTAACGGGCAACTTATTAATGTAGCCTCCAATGCGTATAGTTAGCCTATTTCGTTATAACGTTAATTGGATTTTCTTTACCGTTAATCCATAGGAATTCCTTAATTTCCCTTCTTTCGTAGGCTACATGGAATGTCATTACGTCGATTATTAAGTGTTTAGCGCTGTTAGTTCCAATATTCGCAAAGAATTTTGATAAACAACATAAATCGGTATAAATAACCACCGATAAAAATATAATATTTAGATACCTAAAAATAACATTGAGGGTTTACTATAAAGCCAATTTTATATAAAATCATATTATTATATCATAAACCTACAAATTTAACACGTTTCGTATAATTCTTCTATATTTGACAGAGATCTAATAAATTAGGTTACCGATAATTCTAAATTGATCCTTCCGGTTTTTTTTTATTGACCAGGGTTACCTAAAAGCCGATTTGGAAAAACAAGTCGATGTTATTTATAAAGGACCCGTCTATAAAGATTATTAATTTAGCACTCAACAGGTTGATCGGGACCATATTTATCCCTCGATCTAGGTTTCTCATCAACCACTTAAGCCTTTTATTTGTCCCGTTGAAGTCTATATTTATTAGATCATATGCCTATAACGTAATGAATAGGTCGTAAAAAGTTTCTGGTTAGCATAGGATGGCGATATAACTACTACGGATACATTATTACGAGTACCGTTAAGCTTTAGCTACGTTAGTATTATCGATTATAGTTAAGTATGCATCTTTTCTCTTTTAGCGAAAATTAAGGCTAATATAAACACCAGGTATACGGATTAACGACCAATTAAAGCTAAGTAAATTGCTATTTTTCAACGTTATAACCGACTTACAATTTCATAACTTAGAGTCCTCAATCGCCTGTTATTCTGATATCATAAAGCTAGCCGTTTTAACGAAGGGGATATAGTTAATTTGCATACCCACTAGGTCTAAGTATCTCTTTTACGTTGTAAACGGGCACGGATCGTATATTGAAAACTATATAGCTAACCATAACTTCAAGTGCATATAATAGGTTAGGAATTTATAAATGTTTACTTTAGCTAATTCATATAGTAACTTAATACATCATATTAAAGTTCCAGGAGAGTAAATCAAATGGCATTCCTATAGTAACTTTAATAGGATGATCCATTATAAATCGGTTACTGATTACATGTATATTTACGTTAAATTTTTTTTTTCATGAAGCGTAAACTTACATTAAATTTTAATAAGTAAACTTACAACTTACGCGACTTCCAGGCGTTATTTCATCTTTTAAATCGTTAGTAATTATATAAGGATACAGGTTTTACCTCTATTACCGTATTCTTAAACTATTAGACGTAACGTTTTGTACAGCTGCTCCATAGTTTTAACTTTAACTTCGTGGATAATTTTCTACTTCAAATTCGTAATATTCAGGTTTTAAAGGTTAAAGTCGACTTTCAACACGAATTATACAACTCTTTGAGTTAGTAGGCTGTTGATTCCGACCTTATCTTTTTTCTGAAAGGGGTTTCCGCAGGATTTAATAATACTCTATATTCAAAACTCTAGTACTAAGTTTTCTTCGTCATTTTATTTCCTATCTATATAAGTAGTATTATAAATACGGCCCGGTGTGTAATTTTCCTCTTTAATATTACTTTCCTTTAGGGGTTGTCAGCGCCGATGGCGTTTTATCAGTTAGTCAATAATAGGTAACCAAGGCTCATATTAATCCTTTCGCCTATCTCAAGGGTTTTTATTGTTAATTACCCTCACATAAGGCTTAACTTCTATAATACGTAATGTAACAGATCTGTTGGTTATTTTGATAACCATTTTAATATTGGTAATCCTTTCGGTTTTATATAAACCTCTTTATTTATCCGGCTCCTATTATATGAAGACTTTACTTTATAACAGAAAAGTAAATACGTCGATAATTATAAGGCTGTTTCTGGTATTAAGGACATCGTTAACTTGTCGACGTTTTGATTCTTTCCGAAGTCCATTTAATACTTTACTGTAGGTCACAACTCGCTTTTATGTACTTACAAATAGCGGATATTAACCCATTAGTTGTGGGTACATTCCAAAAAACTCGTAATGTTCGCACTAAACCGTTAAGGCCTACAATATCGCTCAAGTCTTTCACCGCTATTTAGATGTGTACCTTTAGATCCATCAAGCTTCCAATTTCTAATTTAAGGATATTATACGCTCGGCAAAGTAATAAATATGCCTTTTTAACTTTTTAAATACTTTAGTGGGGATTTATTGGTACTTATTTATACTAAATACACATTATCTTAACATCTTTTCAAAACTCCACCATCTTAAAATTGGTATCAATATGGTAAAAGACAACTTTAGGTGGGCCTAAATACATATTAATCTACAGTATCCCTAGTGGTTTCACCGTATCTTTTATCAACAAGTACTTTAAAAACTTAGCTGTATAAAAAAGGCTACGAAGTTAACGACGTGGAAAATAGGCTCATTATCCCAGTAAAATAAATCTATAAAAACATTAAAATGAAATTCCATATTATTTTTCAGTATAAATTTTAATTTTCTAGGAGATTAGGTATGTATCTGGTAGTGATAATGAAGCTTTTCGATAGCTTTTCCGGTAAAGTATTATACATCTTAATACTTTACAGACTTCAATACTTTATATATCCCATTTATAACTAGGTAATTCAAGTACTGGTTTAATTAATGTATTTCTAGCTTTATTAGGTTTAATACTACAATCTTTAGGCTTTAAAAGTAAAATCATAAGTAATTCTATTTCAAATTAAGGGGAAACCTTTGCCCATTTTTAACCAAATCGTCTACATTAACATTAACATTAACACCTAGGGTTTTTATATCCTCTATGTAAAAAAAAAAAAGGGTTCGGGAGAGGGGGGTAGCGGATTTAAGGATATGGACAGTAATTGATGAATGAATAGTTTAAATTACCGTTATCCCTAACAATAATAATTCATTACCCAATCTGAAGCTATCTTTGACCTTATTAAAAGCGCAACGGTAAATTTGGTCACCGTAAAACGTTTACTTCGTATTGATAAGTATTACAAAAAGCTTCTTTTGAAGTAACTTATTACCTCTATATCGAGTATAATAACTTAAAACGTATAATCCGCGTAGCCATGTAAAAGTTAAAATAATGTAAGGGGTCAGAGGCTTACTAAGGGCTAAAGTAAGGGTTTTAATCGCTCAAACAGTATAAAAATAGAATTCAGCTAATTATTAGTTTCGCGTTAAGAGTAGTGTCTTTATACCACTTGATTTAATTAGGGTTCCGTTAACATTCATTACCTCGCTACCTTTATAATTTGTAATATAATCTGAGTAATCCTACTCGAACGTAATAGGTTACTAGATATAGTATATATTCTTTTCATTATTAGGCTTGGTTGGAGGGTAGCGAGTTCATCATTAGCTAGATTTGTTATAAATCAAACTTTTTTTAGTATTGTTACGACGATGGTTCTTAAAGTTAACAGATAATTTTAAATTTTCACTCTATCAGAGTTAACGTGTCCATTAATTTCAATTCGAGTTTGGTAGGATAGATCTTAGATATTAAAGGCGTTTATAGCCGTATTCATGGTCGACGCAATTAACTACTATATGGTTTTTTTCCTTCACGTTAGGAAAGTTGCCAATATAGGGATATATACTAAACAAATTTGGTGTTCGCGTTAACATAGTTGTCAAATAAAAGCGAAACTATTTAAAAAATCCTTCGCAAGTGGTATCTGGGCGTTATAAGGCGTATCTAAACTTGTTAACACCCATAACAACTGCCCGTATATACTCGCGAAGTGTGTCTTTGCTAACGAAGACTTTCTATATGACTTGCTAGTACAACATGAACTTTTTTAATATTGTATTTAAAATATCTATTGGTATTTCTTCTTCGTTTTTCTTCGCTATTATTATAATTTACCTTATAGTAGCTTAGTTAGTATAATATTAGGTAAGATGGACTTCATATTCTAAATGGCTGTTTATATTATCGTAAACTTTGCGAAAGGTAGTTTTTCGTGTTGGAAAGATTAGCTACTACTTTCTGGCGAGCCTTAAAAGATTTCAAAAAAATATTGAACAAAACTAAAAGTAAAAACATCTATCCATTTATAACTATTTAAAAATAATATTATCTTCATATCTAAAAATTTATAATATTTCTCTATATATTTTTTACATCGGTTTGGACTTTGACGGAGTTCGTTCAAAGTTTATAATTAATATTTAACATTTTAACAGCTCTTGGAGAAAGGTCGTATTAGTTATCCTGATCATTAATGGTATTTCCTTATAGTTTAAATATTAAGTCTTTTGAAAACTTGGTATACAAGATAAATGCTAGTTACTTAATGCGGGGGTTAAAGTCCCATAATAAATCCTGTAATAAGTCCTTTGGCGGGTTTGCACATATAGGTAAAACTTACATAGAAAGTCTTTTAATAGGCTTGGATATTTTGATTAAAGAACTAAATTTTAATAAAGACTTAAAGGTATTAAGAAAATTATCAATCTTATTTAATGAACTAGTAGAGGGCATCGACATTGATAACTTTTACCGCGTTGGTAGCCGTTGCTTCGCATGCTTTGCCACAACTAAGTATATATTCCGCCCTATTACGAAGAGGTGCTACATTACGAAGTAATTTATTTTTTTCCTTATCATTAACTTATGAAAAAGAGTTTAATTAACTAAGGATAAAGTGGAGGTCCTTCAGAACGTGTATATAGGGCTTAAAGGGTTTAACGCCTTTTGCTTCTGCTTGTGATCCTTAAGAATTCAGAAAGTAAAAGGGGTCTTTTTATTAAGCTCATTGAAAAAAAGGTTTCCGCCAATCCTAGTAGGTTTTTTTCTAGGATATGAATATCATGATGAGTAACGTCTTTTTCAAATATGGTCTTAACTGTAGTTAAAATTATCTTTCACATGTTAGAAATCGAGTAATTAATAAATTGACTGAAATTTTAAAAAACGAGGGCACCGTGGCCGTAATCGTTGCCGAGGTCCGCGTCGAAGATATACTTGCTAAAGAAATTAGGAAGAAAGACCTTAGTCGATTCTTCGGAAATATCCGTAATTTAAAGTTATTCGTCGTAATAATTAGCGAAGACTGGTTCGAAGGCTTGAACTATCTATATAGATTATTAACATGACACTCTCGTAAAATTCTCGCTTATGTTGAACATAAAGGGCGAGGGAATTTACGATTTTTAGGCGTATAAACTTAGTTTTTTAGCTTAATGTCACCGGAGAATTCGGCGAATTGGTGTTGGATAGCGCAACGTGGCTTTCTTGGCGTGTTTGAGTGATTTTTGACATTTTAGCTTAAGATAACGATTATAGAAATTGAATCAATATAGGAAAAAGGGAGAAAAATTAAAGTAGGATCTACGGTTTCATATAAAAGGTAAGGTAGAAAGTCGTTCATTTTTATTAGTAAAGGTCAAAGTTTAAACGTTATAAGCCATAAAAATTAGTCAGTTTTACAATAATATCCCCTGTATTAGTTTAAATTTAGCTGCTTGCCAAATCGCCTAACTTTAAAACTTTGAACAGTTATTCTCAATGTTTTTAAGAAGAATCTGTAAAAATGTCTTGGTGTTTTCGATAGCAATACCGTTTCTATCTCTAAGCTTCCGTAAAAACCGACGCAGTCTAGAAGTTTTCATTACTTACTGTCTTGAAAACCAACGCAGTTCGTAAGAGCCTTTCGCAAGAATCTTTCCTTTCCCCTAACCGTTGTTTAACTCAAATCGTAACCAGAAAGTAGCTTCTTCTTTTACTTAGATTGCCTGTGTTTAACCTAATAAAAAATGATCAGTAATGGTAGGAATTTAGACGTTGCAACGTTGTCGATTCGATTAGTAGAAGTAACAGTATTATTATGTGTTCAAGTAATAGATGTATTCTTCTAGATTTGGCAGACCGTTAGCCGGTCTGCACAGTAACTTGTATGGCGAATTGCTTGGCCCGTGCCTTAGTTTGAAGTTGGCGCAGATTATACTTGACTTACAGCTAATAGTGTAGGTTCACAAAAAACAATACACTCAACTTGCAGTCAGTATAGTTAACTTTACTGTAAGCAAAGTTAATCTACTATATTGCAATTACTAATATTACAATATTAACGTTAGTATAAACACCAACCAATACCACATTCTTCTTTTTCTTCAAAAAACATTTATTGATAATTTATATGTAGAATAATTCACTAATCTCAATGTTAAAACCACTTCTACACACTTCGTAAAATGTAAAACAAGAAGTGGAACACCGTATTTTGTATTGGATTCGAATTTTTCGAGTAGATAATTACTATATTTGACTTTTTTAGCGTATTGATTAATTGTTAACAGTATATTGATCACTATTTTCACCTGTTTCTCTGTGTTTATTCGGTAGGTCACCTTCACATAGTATTCATTTTTTTCAAATAAAGTTCTCAATAATCATAACACTAATGTTTAATAAGTTATTAGCGTCTTAAGCGTTATTGAACTAAATAGTAAAATACTCAAATACACCTCGAACATTTTTTTTTAAAAAATTATTTATAATCAAAATTGTGGTTAAAATAAATATTGACTAGGAGAATTTGACAAATACCTGGGCACAAACAACTTTCTCTCATTATGAGTAATACGAATATTTCTAAAGTTTTTTCATTTTTATTGACAATATTTTGTGATTCATTGGACGATTAATCGCCCATTTGTATAGTAAACTAAAAAAAATACTACCTTTCATCAAAGTTCCGAAAACAGGCCATTTTCGAACAACTTAGGTTTCATTTCTCGTCAAATATTTATTCGCTTAATATAATCTTGAAAATTGTTCTTATAATGTAACTATTACGGATAGTGTTTATAGAGATACTTATTTCAACGAGACTAAAATATTTCATTCGCCCTTTACCAATGTATTTTCATTGGTTGATGACCGCTAAATATAAATATCGACCTTGTAACAACAGCCATTAAAAATTTTGCACTATTTAAAAATATAAAACGTAAAGTATTGTAAAACAACTTCCATATTTATTATCCTTCCAAGGTGTAAAATCTTTGAATAGTGTATAACAACGAAACAAATATTTATACGGACAATGATTTTATCATAACGACTTTTCTAATTTCGTTTCAAATTTATTAATGATAAAAATCGAGTTACGTACAATCCAACGTATTATTATAATAAAATCAGGATATATTTAGCACACTCATTAACTTAAGCTTCTTAGGCTGACAACTACTGTTTATTCGCCCCAATTAACTTATTATCTCACTGCTTTTGAACCTTTATATCATTTGCCTCATTGTATATGATAAGTTTATCTTGGAAAAAAAAGCTTTTCGTAAAGAGAAATAATGAAAGTGGTCAAAACTCTGTTATTAACTTCAACGATATATATTTTTCGCTCAATTCGTTTAATATAAAAAATAACCGTAAATTCATTAATAAAATTCAATTCAATAAGCTCTGATCACCAAAATCTTGTGCTTCAAAATATTAGGAAAGGATAATATAATTGTACGTTTTATAATCCTATTAAGATAACTTTTGACGAATTGATTACTATATGATTGATTTGAACTATGTAAGATTGGTTTATTACAAGACACTTTATCGGTTTTGTTATTGAAATTATGTTTTTTAAAAAGTATTTATAATACAGTATACAACGAATTATCCGACATTTTTTCCATAATTGAGACGTTTACAAGCGCATAAGTTATTAATATTGCCGTAAAAAGGTATTTTCAAACCTGAACTAATTTTTGATCGATTTTAAAGCGAAGGATTTGTTCATGTTATCATCGGGTCTCTTCAAGAACACGCTTAATGACCCACGTAACGTAATAGTTATTATGAATTCCTTAAATAAAACCGTTAATTGGAAAACTATAAATTAACGAAAGCCGAAACTTATATAGAGCAGTTTATAGACTAGGACTAGTAGTTTTATAAGTTTCCTCATACAGTGGTTAGTAACCGTAGCCCAAATGAAACTAATAAGTCCTGAAAATATTTTTACTAGTTAACTAAAGTAAAACAACGACCAAACAATATCTCTCACCTTGAGAGGAATGGTAAAAATGAAATAACAAACGAGAAAGTTTAAGTTTATTTGAGATTCTTCTTCATTTATACCGAAATTAATGAAAAAAAGGAATTTCATCAATTTTTATTTATGTTAAATAATGAAAAATACTTTAACTCTCGATATTAAATTGTTTTTTATAATATAGAATTTCTTTATCTACCCTATTAAACAAGTTCAACGTTTAGCTATTATATCTATAGAACCACGTGTAAAATCTGAAAGAATTATTTTAAATTTTCGTAATATCATAAAGTTCCTGTAAGTTGCTATGTTAGCCACTTAAAAAGATGTAGCATAAACTGTTAATAAGTAACATTCTATATTCAAACGGTTTAATTTTGGAAATAAAGTATCATTCCTTTGAATAAATACATAATTTATCAATCCTTTTCCAGGTTAGCTTTAATTTACGAAGAGTATCAAGCAAAGAATGTTAATAATTTTTATGTCATCGAATTCAATATTCTGAACGTAAAATATTCCAGCTTTCATATTGACCAACTAATCCGAGTGAATACCAACCCGTTTCTCTACTGGGAAATCTGTAATTAACAGTCGCCAGCTATCAATATCGTCGGCAAGGAAAGAGAAGTCGAATTGAAATTCCAAAGCGAAAACATTTTTAAATCTTGGAGTAAGGCCCAACTTAGTCGCGTTCGAACCAGTAACCCCTTCAAACGGCAAATTCTCATCAAATAAATAAGCTACGTTCAACTTATTTAAAAATCGTTTATAAACTTTCAAAATATCACGGCCCTTAGATATCTTAAGTCTCTTTATTACTTGGTAGAAACAATAACTACCTAGCTAAACTAGCCCATCAATAAGCTTACGTTTAGGCTACTTTATTTAGACTTCCTTCTTTTCCTTACCTCAATCTTTCATTTATCCATTTTCTGTTCAAATACAACTAGCTTACTTCTCTTTATTATATTTAATTCAAATAGCTCTTTTTTCGAATATGATTCACTATTAATTATAAGAACACTTTATAATTATTTATAAATTAGCTTTACTATTATTATCAACGTTTACACTTGTACACTCCGCAACATTGATGGTGATTTTAACAGATTTATCGAATCCAACGTCGATAAAACGAATATTTACAAATTTTGCCTTTATCTATTTCTTAACAACACTCTAGAAACTCATTAACTGTTTAGTCGTTATTTTAACAGATAAAAAAAAACTCAAGTTGTGATTATAAACTTCGTTAGAAATTTTATCTTCGAGGTCATAACTCACGATGGAGGTAACGGGAAAGATAATAACGCTATCTTTTATATCAACCTTGCTTTGAATTTTTCAATTTTTTACGTTAACCGTTTTCTCTTTGCAGTTTAAGAAGGTTTAATAGTTTTTACTTACTTCTGAATCGATTTGTCGTTCTTCTAACGGAATGAACTAATTTCAATTACTGGAAAAAAAGTAAATACAAGCTTCCGACAACTCGAAAAAAACATTACATTGATATGTAATAAGAATTAAAGGAGAATAAGTGAAAGCGTTCAATCATTTCATTACAGATCTTGACATATAATACTAACAAAATATATATCAACCTAAACATCTCGTTAGTAACTTATAAACTATAAATATTCATAAAGACATATATTATTACAGTTTATAAAAATCAGCTGAGAATTTGAAATTTTACACGTTCCATATTCAAAATAGGTACGCTTGCATATATTTAGTGAATATAATACAATAGGGTTTGAATAAGCTTAGTAATAACTCTTTAACTGAATCCGATCTATTTAAGATCATTTTACATGTCCTATTAATCATTTCGTCCACGACTTAGTTAGTTGTACGTTGCATTACTATATTGGATAACATTTATGATTAAATAAAAATAAAGAAAATGATAGAAAAGGGGGGAGGGGGGGGCAAAGGCGCGTAATGAAATGGATTATCAAAGAAACAAAAGAAAAAAAAAATGAAGAATACGAGGTTAGAAACGACTTATTTATATTAGAGAACCAAAGCTAAAGTGGCGCCAACTGCTAACCACCCCCGATACCGTCGCTAATCGATAACTATGTGCCAATTAACGCGAACAACAAGCAAGATACGGGTTATATTATAAGTAAAAACATACCTAATGATTACAAAGAATATAGATCCAAAATAATAACATTCTTGCTCAATTTATAGCAAAAAATAGCATAGCTTCCATTGAATATATAATATTCAGTTTAACTTTGTAAGATATGTAGTTATTAGCTGCACTATTATTGTACCTGTAGCTGCTTTATAACAAAGACTTCCTCTCTTCTTCACTCTTTATCTATGATAATGAATAGTATCTAACTACTTTGATATAGATTGATGGCTTAATTCCTTAGAAGTCGCAATAAACACATCGATTTTGAATGAAAGTCGTTAATTTGTTATAAATAAATAAATCATCAGGTTCTCATAAACAATAAAACTGCTGGAATAGAATTGCATGCAGTGCTGTAGGTCAACTTTACTTACAGTAAAGTTGACCGTACTGTAAGTGTATTGCTTTGTGTAGACTTACCGCATTGGATGTAAGTCGAGTGCAGTATGCTGCACTTTACTCTAGGGTATAGGCCAAGCACTAAGCCATTAAAATTACAGTGTAGACCGGCTAGCGGTCTGCCAAACCTAGAACAATACATCTACTATCTGACTACACAATACTACTGTTACTTCGACTAATCGAATGGATAAAATTGTAATGTCTAAGGCCTAACATACTAATCAGTGCTTGCCTGCCCATATGTTAAGCATAAATAAGCTTAATAAAAGAAAAAGATACTTTCTGGTTACTCTCTACGTCAACAACGGCGGCTAGAGTAGAGGAAAGATTTTTGTGAAGGGCCTTTACTGTTACGTCGGTTTTTTTGGCAGTAAGTAGAGAAGACTCCTAAACTGCGGCGGTTTTTACGGCATACTAGACGTGGCGACGGTATCACTATCGAAAAAACTAAGAAATCTTTGTTAATCGTTTTTGAAAACGTTGAGATTGATTGTTAGAAGTCTTAACGTACGTCAAGTTAGCTAACGACTAATTTCATACTATTACGGGTGTTAATAATTCAAAAACGACCAAGTCTCACGGCCTACAACAAACAACCTTCGCCCTCTACCACCAACAACGACCTTCTACCTTACCCTCTACATCAAACTTTTACCCTACTTTACTCTTTTTACCCCCTCTACAACACGTCCCCTACCGACTAAACCATTAAGATAGCTTCAAGTCAGGTACTTATGGATAAAGCCAACGCTCTCAGATCTGTTTTTACTAGGTTTTATTACAATAACTTGTAGGGAATGAATATCAATGATGAATTAACGGAAAAATAACTTACAAACTTCATTGGATACTACATTATTAAATAAGACGGCGGCGAATAAGTTTACCGAGGTGACTGTACCTTTCGTAAATACCGTGAGTTCTTTAATGATTGGATTATAAACATGTAGAAAAGAGTTTAAAAGACTGTTAAGTCCAAACCAAGGGAAAACCTTAAATGTCAAGGGACTTACGTGCTGGAAAAGAGTTTTACGAAGCTGCTAGAAACTTTATTTAACCTCGCTTAACTTGAAAAGTATCCTTACAACCCACAACTTAAAGAAAAAAGCGCCGAAAAACTTTACCGCCCCCATTTACGATCCAGAAGACGTTCTTTTCAGTCTTAGCTAAGCTAAGCCTTTTCATACATTGACGATAAGGAACCTATTGACCTGTTCAGTAACTTAGTACCTCTACGTGATAGCGTCGAATACGTCCTTAACGGTGGAAAAACACGTGAAGCAAAAGCTGCCAACACGGCTAGAGGTATTAACGTTGGCGCTTTACACCATTCAATTAAACAAGATCGTTAGGCATTTTAAAACCTATAAGGCCCCATCAACCCTTAGTACTATAATCGTTAAATACATTAAAAACCCTGTCCTTTCGAACCTTGCGTACGAAAACCGACTACAGTCTTCACTATGAGACTTTACCTATCGGGCTAGGCGACTAGAAATTACCCTTAACACCATGCCTTAAAATCTTTAAGACTTAAGCCGCTGGGAAACACCAACTAAGCTTTGGATAATTATCGCAACCTCCTTCCAAAACCTGTTAGGATGGTCAATATTAACTATAAGCTAATGATAGACGTTTCCAAAATTTGGAATGACACAGAAAAGTATAAAGGAAAGCCTTATTACCTTTTCGACACCAAGATAATACATTTCCTAAACATCTGTAAATGGATGAAGGTATTTCCTTCTGGTTTTCACTTACTGTTTCCTGAAATCCCTACAAGGAACGCCAAGGACTACTACCTGACCTTCCTAATGAATAACACTACGTTCCGCGGGATTTACGATAGTATAAAGGGTTACTTCGAACACAAAGTTTACCTCGCGTAATATTATATAAACTGGGCTACCATACAGTGGACTACAATAGTGGTAAAGAAAAAAGAGGAGGAATCACTAATGGATATCCTTAATTAAATGATCGATAACCTAATGATGTGTTAAAAGTAAATGGGGAAGGCTTATGTTGGCGAAGCCACATTTCGCGAGCAGATACGTGCAGCTGTTACGGGTATTAGTAAGTTTAAATACGCCTTACAACGCTTGAATGTCGCCTGTAAAGACATTTTTAGCCAGTTGTGTTTCTAGCTTGCCATTTTAATGACACGTTCACCAAACCCGCTCGGTATGTATATCCAAACCGGCAACTTCCTTAACGTAGAAGAGGAAGACCTTGCGGTGGTTAACTACGTCGACCGCAAGTACTTACGCTACAACGCCTAAGGTCAGAACCATTAACCTCGGCCTCAAACTAAAGTCAAAACCTACGCTAGCGCTATAAAGATTCAGGCGGACCTTTGACCTTAAACACTATCGTCGTAATAATGATAAGAGATGTTGGATTTGTAGTAAAGCAGACTACTGGTTAACTCGTTACCCCCCCACCGAACGTAACAATAGGAAAACAGCATATTACGTCTAGTATCCTACTGCTTCGGAATAAGATTACTTAGACTAGGTTATAAATGCTAAAGGTAACGAGACAACTAATGCCGCCAACGCCCCTAAGCAGATCAAGTAATACGAAGATATTGTTTTCGGCATGGCAGCTTAGTGACTAGCCGACTATGCCTTTTTATACTTTTTAGGTGGTAAAAACCTTTATCTTTACCCTGAC
Organism: Anisogramma anomala; assembly: GCA_038502455.1. NCBI lineage: Eukaryota > Fungi > Ascomycota > Sordariomycetes > Diaporthales > Gnomoniaceae > Anisogramma > Anisogramma anomala. The sequence continues at coordinate 30,502,127 of JASMMZ010000006.1, forward strand.
CATTCCCCTAACCCCTTACATATCTTTAACCTTCACGATAGTTACGCGGACCACACGTTTCAAGGTATCATGTCAGACACTAGGGCAGCAAGGTACTTAATAAAAGGCTATTCGCAATATGTGGCATTGCGGAGGGAAAGCATTATAGTTACTAATATTGATCGTTATGATACTGGAAAGGCTAAAATTAGCTTTGGTCTAGGCGAATAACGATCGTTATTAAGAATAACGGTAATTCGAACTATTATGAAAAAAATCACGTTTTACATTCTCAAGTCCCCTACTAGTCAAGTTTTATATCCTCAAGTCCCCTACCCTTTTCCTACTTTGTTTGGAGGATATAAAGATCCTTGGCATTAACGTGGACATCAACGTTGACAAGCTAGTTAAAAACGGCTAGAGCTTTACACTCGCCTTTAAGTAAAGGCATCTATGATTTTATTTTTAAGGTCTGGAAGAAGTAGTGTTTAACCTAACGGAACCGGAGATGCGTCAATTACATTAGCGCTTTAACCACCTAGATATTAACAGGTTATGAAAAGTTTTAAAATCCGTAATGCATAATGATGTGGAATATTTTGCCCTAGAAGCCATTGAAAAGCTTTGTAACTACTGCCAAACGCATGCCTAAGCTCCTCAGATATTGAAGTTTACACTAAAAAACGACAAAGATTTCAACTGTAAAAATGGTTAATATATTTTACCTGAATAATAAACCTTTTTTTTTTACGTCGTTAATTTCGCAACTTTTGTTGACAGAGTTAAGTTTTTGTAGTCTATTCCGGCAAAGGATACATGGGAGACGTTATGGATACTGTGGATTAACATATACCTGGGTCTATCTAACATCGTTGTCCACGATTCCGGTATTAACTTTGCGGTGGCGAAGTTCTAGGAAAATGCCAAAATAATGGGTATGTAGTAAAAATAGGTACCTATAGAAGCTTGCTAAAGCATTAGTAAAGTTAAAAGGTTATACTCCCTACTTTATTAAGCGTATGGTATCTTTATATTGGAAATTAAAAGCTTTACGGATCCGGAGGCACGCTTACAAATGGCAGTAAAGAACTTAAACGATACTATGGACCCTAACGATCTAGTGCTAACGTTACTGGTTTTTGGAGCGTACACACGCCTAATAGGTGAATCTTCGTCCTCAACAAGTATTCAAAAACGTGCTACGACTTATAGTAAATCTTTAAAAGAACTACGAAAGGAATCGGCACGCCGTCAAGTAAATAATTCCTTCAATACCAGAAACGGGCATATATTAATTGATGTGTTTTCTTTGCCATTATAACGTAAAGTCCTCGTATAACGGGATCCGGTCAAATGGAAGAGGCCGTATAAGATATTAAGTATCGCGAACTTCAAAGTGCTTGTTGAAATTGTTAACGTCGTTATATATTTTCGTTATTACTCAAGTTAAATTTTCATTATAGCCACTAACGATGAAGATCTTTAAGTCAAACGACCGAGTCAATACGAACTTTTCTCACCCGTTATTGACAAACGAATGAAACGCCGCCGGCGCGAACGACCTCCGTCAAAGAAAAACGTTAAAGTGGAGGAATATACACCAAGGCGTACCTATAATACTACTTGGGTAAGCAGAAAGGAAAAGGATAATAAAAACTTGGCAGTGAAATTCAGGGCATAAAGGATTATTAAGCCCTCCGGGAACCTTTTAAGGAAAGCGACAGGGTCGAGATCTACGGCCTATTAACTCGAGGTATGGTATAATTTGTGCCGAAGGATGACTTTAACTTTTTAAACCTAAACATTACGATATTTAAGTCGAGGATTATCCACTAAGTTAAGGGTAAGACCACGGGGTGGCCCTATGAAAAGTCACGGCTAATCGCTAAACAATATACCGATAAAGGTAAGGATTGGATCCTCACGTAGTAGCTAACGATCTAGAATATTAACTAGCGTTTAGTGGTTGCTTTGGCAATAAATGTGTTAACTAGAACTAATAGCAAATTCACATTCAATAGCCGTAATATTATATAAGCTTATATACAGTTAGCAACGGATTTACATCGGACTATACTATTGGAACTGCTATAGGAACTCCGTGCCGTCTATTTATTAGGAACGGTAATACGGTGTGTCAAACTATTGTATAAATTATCCGAGGTAAACGTCCACTGGTTCCTAACTTACCAGTCGCACTTTAAGTTCCGGCTGCCGATAAAGTCTTCAATATATAATCTGTGCTTATTGGTGATATAAAGAAAAGACTTCGGCATAATGGGTATACAAATTGATGGTACCTTTTTCGTCGGAACGGCGGGCTTTATAACATAGGGAACAATAAACAATCGAGGACTTTAAGTTCTGGAATATTAAGTCGGTAACGAAGTTAACGAAAACAAATCAACTTGACTTTAATATATCATCAATCTGTATGCTTAATGTTAATGCCGGCTTAAACTTCTGTTGAGAGGGTCAGGACGCTATTTTTACCATAATCGACAAGACTAATAAGGCCAGGACTTAACAATACTTAGAACAGCGTATACAAGGTAGCTATATTTCTACTTTATGCTAACCGGAAACCTTAAACGACCTATATATTACGGCACAAGCATAAATACAAATGGATAAAAACTTTGATCGGCTGAATAAAAGGTTGGAGTAGCAAATGCGAAACCTGGACCGCGGAATCAATATAATGCTAATCGACCTTTCAAAAGCCAAGTTAATAATCTTTATAGACGGGTCCTTTACAAATAACACCGATTTGTCTTTACAGATCGATTTCTTGATAATCTTCATTTACGAAGATAGGAAGGAAAATTAATTTAACATCATTAGCAACCTAATCCACTAGACCTCCGTCAAATGCAAGAGGATTATACGAAGCATTCTAGTTTCGGAGATCTAAAGCATGATGGCGAGCTTTAATGTAGGTATAGTACTGTGGAAAACCCTTAATTATATCATTAGGCAGCTGAGTATTCCTCTTATCCCGGTGGTGATTTGTTTCGACTTAATGAGCCTCTTCGAATACCTGTTAAAGCTCGGAACCACTAGCGAAAAGCGCCTGATAATTGACGTAATGGTACTCCGTAAAGCATATGAAGGGAGGGAGATCAAAGAGTTCCGGTGGATCGATAGCAAAGATAATCTTACAGATGCCATAACGAAGGCCATGCTAAATAAAGTACTGGAAAAGGTTTGTGGACAGCAACAAGCTAACCATACGTATCAAGGGCTACGTGGATAGGCTGTCCGGAAAGCCCAAATCACGTGATGACGGATAGGGATATGCTGAGAGACTGGAAGACTGCTAGGGGATTGATAATGGTGATCTATTTAAGTGGAATGGTTAAAGTTGCGAAGGTCTATGGTAATCTGTTTGAGTAGCACAGTTAAAGTTGCAAAAGGCTATGGCGGAAGAACTTTTTGTGGGAGTTGATGAACTCAGACTTCGGAGCGGCGGAGCAATTGAGGTTAAATGGGGTCAATTTGCATGTAATTGGGTGTAATACAATAGAGAAGTCAATTGGTATTGATAGGGGGTACGAAGTTGCTATTCAGCGCTAACTGGAAAGATTTGGACAGCCACATTGGCGTGCGCGCGTACAAACTAAAAAGCCGCCAGTGTTGAAATAGTATGATTTACAATGCAGTAAATCAACTTTACTTACAGTAAAGTTAACCATACTACAAGTGTATTACTTTGTACGGACTAACCGCATTAGGTGTAAGTCGAATACAGTACGCTGCACTTCACTCTAGGGCACGGGTCAAGCACTTGACAATACAAATTACAGTGCAGACCGGCTAGCGGTCTGCCAAACCTAGAACAATACATCCATCATTTGACCACGCAATAAAACTGTGACTTCGACCAATCGAGTCAACAACGTTGTAACGTCTAAGGCCTACCAACAAAAAAATTCAATATAAATCCTAAATGGCTAATTGAAATCCGGTATTACAAAATCGATTGAAATATAGACGATGATAGTAGAATATAAGAAAAAAGGGAGTTTAAATCCCTATACTCTAACTACTATTATGACGACTTTTGGTTTATGGGCGCCGAAACAAACTATACTAAAAAAATACCGAAAGAACATCTTTAGTCAATTATTTACTAATTTTGAAGGCAAATGAACTTATTCAAACCAATTGACGTTTCAAGAGCTTTGTAAATATTTTGAATGATAGTTAATTTAAATTTAAACTAAAGCCTTGAAAATATTTGAGTTCATTATGAAGACTAAATCCATAAAAAAAAGATCTTCATCTTTAAAAGAATTACAGATATTTTGAAAAGAAAAAATGAGTCTGTGTCAATAATGGAATGGTTTTAGAATCTCTAATTGTAAGAATTTTAACATACTTAAGTTTGAAATTTATAAGATTTTGAAAATACGGGGGAAAATATTCCTATAGTTCAACATATTTATACGCATCCAAGAGATTTACCTACTACTGTTACATAAGTTAAACTTCCAGTTTCCATGAGACCGATTCCTTATATTTTGTTAATAGGCAGGTATCTTTCAATTTTCCATGCATTATTATCATAAATTAGGGTAATAATAATCATGTATTTGTGGAATAACGGAAGCGTGGAGTTGTTATTACCAACGCTATTCAAAAAATTAATTTTGGCGCGATCTAGAGTTAACTTGTATAAAATCCTTAAAATCGCCGATACCCTTTATGTGATAAATGTGCGCGGGTCAGAATAAAAAAAAACACATTCAAACTTGTTTTATAATCATTATTCCAAACAATAAAACACAACATACACTTATACACGTGAGTTCAATATAGGTTTTATTATGATGTTTCAACTAATATGTGAAACTATTCCCTATTATTTTGATTCTTGAAATACAAAAAACTGTAGCTATAAATACTAATAGCTGGAAAATTTAGCTTAACCTACTACTTAAATTAACAATAATCATCAATTGTAATTATGATTCATTTACAGATTTCGTCATAGATTATGTCTATGTAGAAAATTAATAGATCCTCATTATCCATTCAACAAAATTATGATATTAATTTTCAGTATTAATCAGTTGATAACTGTTTTACCTTCAGGTTTAATCACGTTTTCTAGAAATTTTCACTGGGTATATTAGATATGATCAATTTACTTTTTGACGATGACACTCGGTCATTTTCGCGTAATCTATCGCGGATTGAAACTTTACTTTCATTACGTGATTGGTTTTTCGTGATAATATACGATTAGGATGAAAATTGAAACAATTAACCATGATTAAGAAACACAACAAAAAAACATCGATTGATGACTTTAATTAGATATTTGCCAAAGGAATATTTCACTATTAGATAATATGAAAGATATATATTAGGACAGATACATTACGAAAATTTATTCATATGGCTTTCATAGGCGTTATCAAGTTTCAACAAATCTCATCATATCTCAATAATATGTTTAAAGGCGTTCTCAACTGATTACGATTGTTGTTTATATCTTTGATAGTGTATACACCAGGTTTATTTTTTATTTTTTTTTCCTTTTCTGCCTGTTTCCGCGAATACGACGATGAAACCCGTTAAATTACCCATTACATTCACCGTAAATACTTCAGGTTTAAGTATTTAAAATACGGTTGAAAACTTTAAATCAGAATTAGAATCAGTGAACGGAATACCTTTCAAGTGGATATAACAACCTTGGAAATTGTCTCTATAATGGTGATAAAGATTTTATATGCACAGTAACTTAAGTTAACAGTTAATTCGTTATATTATAAGTAAATATTATAAATACCAAATGATGCATTATATTGAATATTACATTATTTTAAGTGGAAGTGATCCGACGTGCATTGTGGACTTTAAGGTGAAAAATTAGTTAAACGATAAACATAATGTATTTATGTTGGAATAGCAGTCAAATGAAATACACTCAAGTTAACTTTTCTTGCAGTAAATTTGATTGTACTGACTGTAAAATTGGCTGCAGTTTGTAGGACTGCACTGCAAGTGAAGTGCAGTAGGTGACCACTTCAAAGTGGGGAACATGACAAAGCGTTTAACTATACAAATTAATGTGTAGACCGGCTAGTAGTTTGCCAAACTTAGAACTCACATCTTCATTAACAATATCAACACAGTACCAGTTACTTCGATCACAGTGATTCGAATCGACTACATTGTGAAGATAAAGATCGACCAATACTAATCAATGTTTATTAGATTAAATATAGATTGGTAAAGTAGTAGAAGAATCTGCTTTTCGGTTACATTTTATAATTGCGTAAGGTAAAGGGAAGATTCTTTCAAAAGTTCTTGTGGCTACGTTCTCTGTTTATAAGTAGCTAAAGGGAAGACTTTTAAGTTCGTTTGCTGTTTATAGGTACTTGAAAGTGGCAATAGTATTGACATTATCGAAAACATTAAGAAACCTTTACCGGACTAGTCTTGAGGAAAAAGCGTTAAGATTACCCGCATGAAAGCCTTTATGCCGGTAAGTTGGTAAAAGGCTAAATTAGTACTATTACAGCTGTTATTATAGGTACCACTACTACAAATCGTAAAAACGACTCAGTCCCACAACTTTTAACTTGCACTAACTTTGAAGGCAAACTTACAACCCACTACTTTATTCTATTCTTTTGCCTCTTACATCTATTAATATTCGTTATGTTTGTTTTAAAGCACGTTGGTTTTAAAGCACGTTGGTTTTGAAAATATCGACTAACCTATTAGGAAAAAGGAAATTAAGGCCCTCATAGACACATTTATTAATCACTTCGATAACGACCTTTAAATCTAGAAATCAACTAAGACATTACCCCCTAATACCTTAATAATTAAGTCCGCTATTTCATATTCGAAGTCGACTATAACGATTGAAATACAAATGTTAAAGCCGTTTTCGATTACATCGAGTTTTAAAAGGATTGGACTTTCGCCATATAGAAAAAAACCGAAAAGTTAACAAAGCTAAAGTTGAGGGCCGACCTACTTAAATGAAGGATTTCACTACCCTTTAAGGTCGGAAAAAACGGTAACCTCACCGACGGATTTTATGAATGCGCCACGGATAAAAACCTATAATGGATCCAAGAAAATAAGGGTCAAAGGATTGCTGGCGACAATAATATTTAACGATTACACACAAGTTCGTAAGAACCTATCTAAGATTAAATAAGTGAATATAAAAAACCAGTTAACCTACACCTCTTAAGCTTTCAGATCTACCAGTTAATTAAATAGGAACCTTGACGGACTCCTTAATACTAAGAGGATTATCGCCAAGTTCCTCGCGATAGAGACCCTCAGATCTATTTCCCCCAAGCTCCTTAACACGTTAAGTTTCAACAGCTAAATTAAGGATAAACCGGCTTTACGCGCAAGCAGACTATAGGTACGACCTCTGGCTTTTTTCTCCCAAACATAGTTAAAGGTAACTATCCGGCCTACCAATACTAATAACGTAAGTCTTTTTTTCAACTAAAATATAAAAAAGGTTCCAACAAACAATATATTACCCTTTATCCTGGACGCGTTTTCATATTGTATAAGGAATATACGGCAATTATTGCGTTCATTAAGATGTGAGGAGGAAAGAAAAAATATAACCGTAAACCCTATAATTTTCTCGAAGTTAAATTGCGCTCATTCTTTAACATTTGCCGCTAAATAAAGGTTAATTTTCCAGGCTTTTATTCGTTATTCCCTAATATCCTTACTGATTGAGCCACAGACTTTTACCTCCGGTACTTCAAGAATTATTTCTGTATTCGTGAAATGTATAATATCCTAAAAAGCGATTATAAATTCGATATTAATCTTACCTAGGACCAAACCGACTAGAACATTATCAAGTGGTCTTAAATATTAAATTGCACGAAAGATTTGGAATGTAAGATAAACCTCTTTAATTAAAGGTTTAATAGGTTAATATTTTGCGAATAAGAAATAGGAAACGTAGGAGCTAATGAAGTACTTTACGCCAGATGGTCTTATAAACAGTTACGGGTTACAAAAAGTTCAAATATGCCCTTTGATGTCCTAATAACACCTGTAAAGGGTTCTTTAGCTAATTGCGTTCCTAGATAGTGACCGAAACTGCTCGAGTTTCCGACTCGACTAATATATACCCTTAAGATCCGGAATTTAGTAATGAGGAAAAAGACCCTCCCCATTCGTATTACATTAATCAAGGGTATAAAAGGACCGACTAGTACAGTTAACGAAAGGTTCGGACCTCTGCTTACGGAGAAGGGTACTACTCTACTTTCAAGTCTTTAAGCCGCGCAAATAAATTCAAATAAAACGCCAAAAAATATTGGTCTTACGGTAAACAAGGCTATGAGTCAATACGCTTCCTTATTGCCGAACTTAAAGAAAAACAGGTGATTCATTTCACCTAACTCCCCTGTACTTTCAATTAGAATTATATTGACCAAATTATACAGTTTAAAGGAAGTAAAGCTAAAAAGAAGGAAAATAAACTAAAGGATATCGGCTGACACGAAAATACTAATACCGATATAAGCCCGTAAACAACGTAATAACTAGTTGAATACGCCTTTTTATACCGACTTATAGGTAAAAACCTCTATCGCTGCAACGAAGATATAAACTTTAGCCATATATACCTTTTTACTATTCGAAACCACTATGCAAAATAAGTCTTTTAAGGGATTATTCTGGATACAGAGGCGATACGGTACTTAACAGGAGGTTATTCATAATACATAGCGTTAAAAAGGGATACTAATACTTTTACGAAACTTGACCACACGGATATTAAAAAAGTTAAGGCTGGCTTGAGTCTTAAAAAAGAGATATCTTTACTAGAATCTTAACGGTTAAGATTATCATTAAAATTATTATTTTCTAAATTTTAATATTCCCTATCCCTCTCCCTCTTTACCAAAAAAATAGGAAGAACCTTGGCGTTAACTATAATATTTCAATAAGCGAATTTATATAAGTTAAGGTCGGCAAGAGGTTTTTACTTGGCCTTAAGTAAAAATACCTTTGGTTTTTTTTTTTAAAGGCTAAAGGCAATGATGTTAAACTTGATGAAGATGGAACTTCATTAATTATACTGTAGGTTTAACCACCTAGTGATTAACAAGCGTTATAAAGTCTTAAAAGCAATTATTTACGAAAATATGGACTTATTAATACTAAAAGTAGTCGGACGGCTTTATTATTATTACTAGACATACTCCTAAGTCCCTTTGAAAATGAAGTTTACGATAAAGCGAAAGCAAAGCTTTAATTCGGAAGTTTTAATAAACGTATTTTGTTTAGACTACAAGCTAATATTACATGTCATAAATTCTTTCACGGATTTTTACAAAACTAAATTCCTTAAAAGAATTACGTTAAAAGAAATACATAAGTTATTAGGTACTTTGTAACTTGACACATACCTTAGCCCATTAAACGTACTAGTTTACAATATGGGTACCAACCTTATTACGATAAAATTTCAAGCTGATATAAAGTTAATGGAATTTAATATAAACAGGTTCCAATTAAATTTTACTAGAGTATGAGTAAAGTCGAGAGGTCATACGATTTCTTACGAAGGGTCTATGATGTCTTTACATTAGAAATAGATAGCTTTACGAGCTGGGAAATACGGATTTAAATAGCGATAAAAGGTCTTGACGATAATGATAGCTTTAACAGATTTATATTAACTTTAGAAGTATTTGAGGCATAACTCCGTGCAATAGCTAAGTTACCACCCACTTCATGTACCGGAAAACGCGTTATAAAATACCAAAAATCCTTAAAAAGATTAAGAAAGAAATCGACACGCTACTAAATTAATAATACACTTAATATTAAGAATAGACCTTGAATAACAGACTTGTTTTTACTTCCTCTTGAAAGTAAAGTCTTTACGTGGCGCGAGTTGGGTAATTGTAATAGATAGTATGAGATGTTGAGTATTACTAGTTAAAACGATTAACGGCATTGTAAATTTATAAAATATACAGGTTAAGCTGTACCAAAGACCCATCGGTCCCCTTAATTCTAATAAAGATACTAACATTGATAACCTTTGAGCTGAGCGAATTAGCCAATATAACCCTTCGAATCCTGTAATTAACAAGTTAATAAAACGCCGGCGGCGTAAAAAGTCACCCAAACAGAGGATACACACTAAAAATGAGTACGTCGATAGAGACTATAGTCCCGGTAGAGCGTATACAACGGGGTAGGTATTTTAAAACGAAAATTTTAACGGAAAACTTATTCTTAAGCTTCGTATTGAAGGTATTATTGATATATTAAGTAACTCTTTAAAAAAGTAAATAAGTGGAAATTAATGGCCTCCAATTACAAGGGGTTATATATAATATTCTACTAATGCAATTTAAAGACCAAAATTTTATTATCTTGAAATCGAAGATAATTAGCGAGGTGAAGGACAAAATTATGAACCGGCCATATGGAAAATCACGTCTAATTACTCAAGGATACGGTAATAAAAATAAGGATAAAATTCTCACCAAATAGCCTATAATTCTGAAAATTAGCCAGTGTTTAATTGTCGCCATTACTATCAGTTTAACTACTGGTACAGAAGTTAGATTTACACTTCATAGCCAGAACGTGACATAAGCGTATATGAAATATATCATTAAACTTTAACGGATTATATTGCTAAAGTTACTCAAAAACCCAAGGGACAAGGTTTCGGCTAATACGGTGATACGTTGTATAAATCCTCTATATAGACTGACTGAGGCAGGCGTTAACTCGTTTTTAACATAGTAAACACACTTTAAAAACAGGTTTTATATATATATTTTAACCTTTAACCCGTACCTTTTAATCAAAAGAGAAAAGACTTTGGAATTGTAAGTATATAAATAAACGATACCTTTTTCCTTAGCGATACTAGGTTTATAAAGGTGAAATAGCATTCTATCAAAAAGTTAGGCCTTTAAAAGTACAAGCTAATCGAGACTTTAGTCAAAGATATACAAATTTACTTTAACGAATCGTCATTACGTATCTATAATATTAAAGTTAAAAAACGGCACTAACATTAACTTAAGTCAAAAGGGATAGGTTACAAACCTAATGTTTGTCGAAAAAACCGACGAGGAAAAATCACAAAGATATTTAAAGCAAAGGGACCGTATAGCCTATATCGCTACACTATGTAACCGAAAGAATCTTACGACCTTTCCATTACAATACAAGTACAAAACCTATAAAACGAAGATTTAACAAGTTAAATAGGCGAATTCAATAGAAAATGAACTAAATAAAAAGAGAAATCAACATAATCTTTGTAAATATAACCAAAACAAAGCTAATAATCTTTACAACCAGGCTATTTAACTGACCTTATATCGTAAATTGACTTCCTAATAATGCTCGCTAACAAAGATAAATCTAAAAATCAATTCAAGATTACCGGAAACCTTATACACTAGACATTGGTTAAGTACAAACGCCTAACCCGAAGAATACTAGCCTCGAAAGTCTATGGCATAATAACCGGCTTTAATATCGACGTAGTAGATAACGGCATTTAAAGGATTATTACTAAACAATTAGAGTTATTACTGATACCGGTAATAGTATATACTGAATCCAGAAACCTCTATGATTATTTGTCAAAGCTAGGCACGACTAATAAGGAACTTCTAATAATGAATGTAATGGATTTAAAGGAGATATACGAAGCCCAGAAAATCGATAAGTTCCGGGAAATCAATGGCAAGGATAACCCTATTAATACTATAACTTAAGCCACCTCAAACGGCGCCCTAAAAAGGTGTATAAACAGTAATATGCTAATAATACGAGTTAAGAGATACGTGAATGACCCGGCATGTAACGTAGAGGAACAAGGTTTCCTTGGAAAACTGGAAGTCCGCCACGGTAATGCTGGCAATAAAAGCAGTGGTAATAGTGACGATGGTAATAGTTTAAATTACTAGTAAAAGGTATATTAGGGGTAACGTGCCTAATTTACATAAGTCTATGGTAAAAGATATGTGTACGAGAATTAAGGAACGAAAGTATCGGAAAAGTGGAGTAAAAGAGCTATAAGGAGCTGTAGTTAAGGTAGATTTTTGTATCGATCAATCGGAATTAATAGGGGTCTGAGTGGTGGATTAAGGAGGAATTTCAGAGGTTGCCACCAATTGATGGCAAGGTACGCTGGCGTACAAGCACAAAACGAAAAGCCGCCAGTATTAGAATAGCAGTGAAATGCAGTACAGTCAAGTCAACTTTACTTGTAATAAAGTTGATTGTACTGACAGTGAAATTGGCTGCAGTTTGTAGGACTGCACTGCAAGTGCAATGCAGTAGGTGACAAATTTAAAGTGGGGCACAGACCAAAGCGTTTAGCCATATAAATTCGTGTGTAGACCGGCTAGCGGTCTTCCTAACATAGAACTCACATATCAATCAACAATATCAATACAGCACCATTACTTCGACCACAGTTATTCGAATCGCGTACAGTGCAATAATAAAGGCTTACTACCAGTTTAAGTAAATGAAGCCGTATATACATATGGTTATTAGATTAATTAATCAATAAGTAGACTACTTCTATTTCCATTTATTGAAGAATAAGCATATATATTATTGTTCAAATAACTAGAAACATAATTCTACATAACTGTTTTACTCTCTTCATCTTCACATTCAATTCAAGTTTCAAGGGATTATGGAGAACTTAGGCGTAATAAAATTCCTAAGAGTAGGCTATTTGTAGTATATTCGATTTCAAGTGAAAATTATAATTCTTAAAAAAACGAATATTAAAACATTGGCAAGGTTAAAGTTGATATCAGCTTTGGTGAGAAATGATTCTTACTCGGTTCAAATATATTAGTCACAACGTTTAAACTTATACTATTCTATATTTTGAAGACATTGAATATATCGTTTCGGTTTACAAATATGATAATTTTCGGTGTTGACTTTAATATCAATGTTAATGAGTTGGTCAATGATAGCTCGAAGTTTCCTTTTGCTCTTTAATAGTAATACCTATGGTTTCATTTAATATAATTCAAGTAAACCGTTAAGGTTTTCAAAATATGTTAGTTACATCAACTATTCAATTACCGGTTTGTCAATAAGTCGTAAAGCGTTTTTCAATTTGTAGGATATGAGGATATTGAATATTTATATTCAAAACCGTCCAAAAACTTTGTTTATATTCTCAAATATACGTCCAACCACCTCAATGGTTTCAGTTCATTTTGTAAGACGATAACTATTTTACTTGCCAAATTTTAGGTAATGTTTCTTATTTTGATTAAAAAGTTGGTTTTCTAAGTTTATGGATTAAGCGATTTCCATTTAAAGCGATAGGTTTTTCAAAAGGTTCATGCTAAAGGATAATTCGACAACGTCGAAAATATTATGAATTTGGAAGTTTTTTAACTAGCCACCTACTATGGCTTATTACATGAACATTAATTTTACAGTGATACAATTTTAAACTAATATTGACATAATAGGACTCTATTATAGGAAGATGTTTATTGGGATTAATTGGTGTATTGGTAAGCTCGACAAGATATGTGTTTTACTTTATGTTGCCTATGATATCTTTTTCTTCAATATTAACAACTTGATAATTTAAGAAACGTGATTTGGAAAGGTGGGTAAGAATTGAAACAATTATATTGTTAGATCTGACGGTTTTTTTAGTTGGAATATCGTTAGTCTCTCATGTGTATCATCATTGAAAGCGTAAACCATCTTTATTCAGAAACATTGGAAATAACAAAACCGCTTTTGATACGATTTGAATGAAAATGAAACGAAAATCCCAAAACCGAAATTTTATTAATACGTTTAACATTAGAAAACCGGCCTGAAGAATTTATGTTATATTTTTATTAAAATGAAGCAAATTTTAATATATGAAAAACCAATTAAATAACGTAGTTTGTTTATAATTGAAGTATTTTGAATCAGAATCTGATACTATAACCCATGAATGGACTTATAATATTCGGTAAGAGGGACGTTACAACTTAGATTAGAGTAATCACCAATGAAACCCCCAGAAAAACCGAATCAACTAAATTAAATTACCTTTCAATATAATGCACAAATTGATGTTAAGACGGCAATACAATTGACGGCTACAAAAGAGGGGTTACAGAGAAGATAACGAGTAATATAAGTTGAAACAAACATACAACGTTGCTTGAGTTGACATCGACGAAAAAAGCATCAAAATTGAGCTAAAAAATAAAATTCATATGGTTTTATAAAAAAGATGATTAAAATATTCAAAAAAGACTATAATATCAAAATTAATAAACATTCTATAGAATCAGAAATTCAGTTTATACCAGAAAAGAAATTTAATCTCATCGACTTTAACGTGATAACCTTAAACTTGAAAATGATTCATGATATAAAAGGGACGATTATAAAGAAACTATGCATAAATTTCAAATTGATTGCCTAAGGGTATAGCACTGAAGGATAAGACTTACTATTTATCCATTCCGTAACGGTTGAGTAAATTAGGAAACAACTAATGTTTATTTGAGTAATATATATATTATTTACTACTATCTGAATGTTGAAACTGAATAATAGCGATATTGGATAAATTTTCATATAATGTATTACCTCGTTAGAAAAGGCAATTGTATTGGAGTCAACCGGCCAGTTTCGTTTGAAAAATACCTTTTCAAAATTATTATATGATGTTTTAAACCGTGGTAGGTATTGATTAGAGCAAATATTTATTGGTTCTTGATATATTAATAGTAATGTAATCCTAGAACATATTGAAAATTGTGAACCTATAACTTGTGGTTGCTCAATACATAAATAAGTAACTAGATGATCGGTATGATTGGAAAAAAAGTTAACAATACCTTTTTTTGTTTCAATCATTCATTTATTTATCTCCAGAAACGCATTGCTTATAATTCAAACTTTTAAAATTGCGAGCTTCTTAAAGTTATAACTCATACTATTTATTTATGATTTAACGGATAATGATTATGTATATACATTCATCATTCTATCGATTTGAAGTTCCACAACATTCCCCAATCAGAGTAAGAATTCTTCCGTATAATATCGATTAGATTGATAAAGTTATCGCCTAACAATTCTTTACACAATATATTCGTGGCAAATTTATATCAATACTTTACAGAAACATATATCTTATAATCTATCAGTATAATGATAGGCTTAAAAAGCAAATAATAAAAGTTACAATCGTTTCAATAAAATCTTTTAATAAAGAATAATTAATTTTGACCAACAAAATTATGCAATTCATATTAATATGTCAACTTACAAACGAACAATCTTTGTTTTACGCTAGTTCCTAATTTAGTGGTTACGAGGTATCAAGCTCTCATGCTTGTCTTACTTTTATGGTGCTCTAGAGCCGCTTGAAAGCCGCTCAAGAATATGACTTTACACGTTACGTAACAGGATCATTCCCCTTTTTATATTTTCGTAGTAGTTTCCTAGAAGGGGTTCGTTCTTTCTTCTTTAATGAGGTTTATGAAAAAAATCTGATTATTCAATACGAAAACTCTGACCTTAACCCTCTTACATATAAACCTGAATTTCTCTTTCTAATGATAACTTAGATATTTATTAACGTTTACAACTTCATGCAATATTTTTTTTTGCAAACCTCTGAATTGAAACCTTTAGGCTTTATAATAGTTGATTGATGTACTCGCTAAAGAGAAAATTTAAAGCGTTTGAAAGGCTTAATATAATTCTTTTACGGTTTTATACGAATATTCAACAGATGCCTTACGTATAGATTACGTTCAACGGAACTAATTTGTTCTTGAATACGCTTTAAAATTTGAATAATGGAATAACGACGTATTAAACGCGTTAACAAATATAATTTGGTACCTCAAAGTAGCTGTTACGCTTATATTCTGGAAACAAATACCTTTCTAGGGTATTTTGACTATGCTATTTACTAACGACGTAAATGCTACGTCGTTCTTCATAGGATAACTTAACAAAGTTCTCGATGATAACGATTCGTAACCTTTAATTTCGATTACGATATCGATTCCCAATTAAAAAATAGTTAGTAATCTGATTCTTAGCGTTTAAACCAACCGATCAAGTTTTTTAGTATTAAGTTACGATTTCCGGAATAAAAACTTACGATATTACGAAAATAACATAATGACTGAAGGGTTATGAATATAAAGAAGGAATTCTTTTACGCCATGTTCCAACAATAAAAAGGCCTTACAAAAAGTATTATAAAAGGTTACTATGCCTGTAGTGGCGATGACGGTATTAGTGATTTTAATACCTTTATAACTATGTTTTTCTTTTATTGTTACTACTTTAGCGTGGTTCAAGCAGTTATCATTTGGTTGATAAATATAAAATAAAAACCCCGCGAACTATTCTACTTTTTTTGATCTTTTCAAAAGCTTCATTTACCAAATTTGGCGATATAGCTTCAAAGTCCATCATTAAATCTTTTATTTTGAAGGGAGTCATTCACAATATGTTAATTAATTCCTTACTATTTTTCGATATACCTAGGAATCAAAAACCAATCGGTAGATCTTGTTTTACTTAATAATAGGCGACTTTATAACCTCCGTAATTGGTAGAGTAACGCTAACTACGTTGCCGTCACTACCAGAGGTACTTTATGTAGTAGGGGTAATAAAGGCGATGTTCATATCCATAATGGTTAGAGAAACGTTATTATACCTAATATAAATGCCTTTCGAACCTCTTTTAAGAGACGCGTTGCTTAGGATAACTATTAGGGACTTGTTCGTCGTTAAAATCTTAGGTTATACTTCTGATATAACGCGAACGCATAACGTATCTCTACCTTCCCGCTAATCTTGACGAAACGCCTGAGCTATTTTAATACCAATACTATTATGGAGGTTTAACTTACGTCGGACGAAGATTATATTAACCTTCAAAAGAAAAAGTATAATTCTTATATATAGCCGCGTATATAAGTTAACAGGATTTCAATTCGATTTGGTAGTTCCGCTTTTGCTTTTTCATAGCGTCCCGTTTTTGATATTTTTATATTAAAATTTATTATAATTGATCTTCAGTTTAGTAAATATAGGTTATAAATCCTACAAGGTCACCAAAAAAGTCGTTTACTAACCATTTAAAGTTATCTCGTATCCTTATTCTATCTCAATAACTTGGAAAATCTGCGTATTATATATTGTTATGACCCAACATCTGCATGGCGTACCAGCGGCGGCCCCGCAGCAGATAACGAAGGAAATCGGTTGGACACAGCCTCCCGGCAGGCACCAGAGATTCACAACAGACACACCGTACACAAGGGTTAGGGTCAGCATAGTGTGAGACTCGATGGACTCGGTATCGAGCCAGTCGAGCTGCATACCGGGACTCGATGGACTCGACGTCGAGCCAGTTGAGCCTACACTGAAGACGTATGAAGGCGCGGATATATAAAGACACTTTCATTACCAAGATAGATAGTATTTCCTTCATAGCTCTTCAGTTGTCAATCTAAGTATTCAGTCTACCCTGAATAGCCTCACGGCTTCTGATTATCACTCGCACGAATACAGTCTTGATATTACACCTTTTGTTACCTCTGCTACCTTACTGCTAACATAAACCCTCTAAACACCTTCTACATACTCATGGGTATTTAGTGTGATCATTACATATATTTAGTTCCGATTTACGGCTTATTTCCTTCATAATATTTTTAAACGTCGACCTTATCAATATTAATGTCGGATAAAAACTAATTTCATCCCTTACTGGTAATACAACGTTAATCTAGGTAAACATTGAATAAAACATTAATAAGTAATTTACGATATTTCGGAGTACGCATTTTAGGAGTTGCGGGTAACTATCGTATTTAGGAATGAGGGTTTACGCTAATATTATGGATACCTTAAGGAGTCGAAGCCGTTACATTGTACGTTATTTTACAAAAAGCCCGGAAAAACCAAGCTATTATTGCGCAGTTTGTCGCCGTCTCTTTCGAAGATATTAATACAGCACTCGTCTTGAAGTCACTCATTTTTATTAATAATAACTACCTCGATACCCTTACAGATTTCAAAAATTTATTCGATAAAGCTTTTAAGGATAAACTTCCCCTTTACCTCTTCGAAACAGATGATGAAATCGTTCTTTAAATTGATTACTCAAAATAAACTTGAAAGATTTCGTAGGGCCCGTTATAAGGTATATTGAGAGAATAGCTTTTCGCATCAACAAAGATGTTAATTACATTAATCAACTATTGTTATATTGGCATAAATAACAATTGAATAAATACGCACGTATAATTCGTTGAAGAAACTAAAAGTAATCTACGATATTTAATCGATTCTTATCGACTTAATGTTATTATAAAGGCGTACCGTTAACAGTTTCCAGTTATTGAGAAAACGATTCCAAATATTTTCCAAATTAAGTATTATATTGAGTTTAATATTCAATCTGTTTTTTGAAAATATCGTATTTAAAGGGAAAACCAATCAAAATCCGTGTTCCGTATATGTTTTGAACTTTTGAAAGATTTATTACCTCCTTCAGCCCCTTTCATCTATCGGCTCATTTTCAACGGTATATTAATAAGCCGTTACGCCTTTTTTCGATTTTTTTCACTCCATTTTCTTGGAAGATATTTTGTTACATTCGAGCAATATATTTAACGATTCTAAAGTTAATGCTCAATCGATATAAAAGACTAAAACGTTGGGTGCCTTAACTTTGATATATTCAAATGAAAATTCGGTGTTTAAAATATCAATACCTTAAGTTCGGTGTAACAATGAAAATAGACGTCTGTAGAAATTCGTAAAATCTACGCGTTATGTGGGGATAAGCGGATTTAATAGTTGTTTTATGATTAAAACGTTTCTTTAGTCCCGCTGAAATTTCCCGATATTTTATTTTCAAGTATTTTACGATTATTAAGCCTTCAATTAGACTAACCAGGAAAAGTATTGCTTTTGGTTGGAGGCCTAGAAAGAATTAACTTTTCGAATGGTTGAAGTTTAGCGTTTTTTAAAAATATATTTTCGGTTAATAAAATCCCGACCGAAATAAATTTTTGAAAACCGATTATTCCAATTTTTCCTTATGTGATTATCTATTTTCATACGATAATAACGGCAACCTACACCTAGTGGTACATTACTCACGTTATTTGACAACTGTGAGATTTAATTTGATAATTGACGAAAACAAATTACTGAGAATTATCAGTAATACAAAAGCGTAGAATGCGAAGCTCTAGGGTACAGCGAGTCTATTTACCATATTTTCGGAGTATGAAAACTTTAAATATTTGAAAATAATGCAACGACTTTTTAAACAACAAGTCTATCAATTTCAATGCTTTCAATGATGTGGTTTTTAATGAGTTCATAATAGAATAACCCATAGTAAACGACCTAATATATTATTTGAAAATGATAAAGAAATTACTAAAAAATTTCCTAACTTACGCTTCTTAAGCCGGTAAATTCAATTTCTACGCCCTGAGTCAACCATTTCCAATGAACTTTCACGTACATATACCTCTCGGTTAATTTTTGTTAACGAATTTATCCCGAAAGATTACGAACTTTTTATTAATATCGACCTTTAAAATAGTCAAAACGTTGTTGTTACAAGTAACTCCATTTACTCCCGATCAATTCGTGTAATACATATAGGTAAATTGAGTTTTATTATCGGTATTCGTACTAATAACGACGAAGTATTGAAGGTTTCAACTTCAGAATACTTAATTAATAACGATTGTATTTACAGTCTCGTAACCGCATTTAGGTATCCGTTTATAAGCCATTTACTATCGTATTAATATCAGTTATTTACGATTGACTTTTTATGAATTAATCGGACCGTAACCGTTGATAGAGCTTTAGATGTTGCAACTTTATCGATTGGTCGAGGTAAATGTAGTATTGCGTGGTCAAGTGGTGGATGTATTGTTCTAGGTTTGGCAGACCGCTAGCCAGTCAGCACAGTAATTTGTATGGCCAACTTCTTGGCCTGTTACCTAGTATGAAGGGGTCGTATACTGTACTTGCTTTGCAGCCAATACAGTAGGCTCGCAAAAAACAAATACACCAAACTTACAGTTAGTATAGTCAACTTTATTGTAAGTAAAGTTGACCTACTGCACTGCAAATACTACTCTTCGAACAGTATCAATATTATCGTTATTCTTTTTAAAACTTAATTTGAATATGGGTTTCGCTTCGCAATACAGTGTTCTTGCTGAAATTGCGAGATTTATATGCGTACGACTTATTAGGGATATCGTATACTAAAGCTTTAAATTTTTCCCGGTTTTCAAACGGCTTTAAAACGTGCTTTTTATCGATATTATGGTTAATTTCTTTTAGTAATACGCTGAAGACCCGCGTTCCCTTATGAATATGATAACCCGTTTAAAAACATTGTTACCTTCGAGATCATAGTTACTATAAAACTTAAAATATATATGGAAAAGTTGTTAAGTTAATACCAATGGTTTTCCAGGTATAATTAAATAATTATTAGTCATTAAATTAGAAATTGAACCAGTAGTTTTTGGATACGATTATACGACTTAACGGGAGTAAATTGAAGTTTAAACACCACACATATCCTCGAAGCCAACAATGTTTCCACACGTATTAATTTAGAACTCCTAACGTACTTATGTTCTTGTGTTATTTACATGTAACTTAACTGAAACCTTTTATTATTTAGTTATTGATTAATGTCAAAAAATAAAAACACAATTATTATTAATATTAGTCATTTTTTAACCTATGGTTTTTACATTATTCTTATATAACCTACTCAACGTTTATTTATTCCACTTACAAATCTGTGAACTAAAATTCAATATTTCGTTTAACCTATTCACGAAGTTGTGAAATTTATATTAGTCATTAAAAAGATTACGTAAATATTTATAAAGGAGACCGTTAATAAGTAACGTTTTCTTTAAAATTGTTTTCGGGTCGGTAACAACATTTGGTTTTTTTTTACAACCCACAAGTTAAATAAACTACTATGGAAACTAAGTTACTTTTGAGATAAGCATCGTATAATACTTGTTATAAATTTACAAGTTATCGAACTTGAAGTTTCGGAAGAGAAACATCTCAGGTTTTATATAAATTAATTTATTCAAGCTTTTTTGAACCCCCTTGCGAATTATCTAACCCATACTTTTGAATTATGAGTTAATGATATTATAGTTAACGACTGCTGAGAGAAACCCAAATATTACGTTAAAAGCAGTTTATACGCTTAAAAAAACCCTAAGTCGGTCGGCCCCGACTTGACAACCTTTCGAAAGGACAGATTTAAATTAGGTAGACAGGTTATATATACCTAATCTAAGGGAATTTTTCGAGATTTTTTTATATTACAGCTTTCGACGTTTTCGAATTATATTATAAGAGAGCTAAGTATAATTACGGGTCCTCGCACCTATCAAGTAAGCGAGCCTAGATTATTGTACTTTACGTACGAAATAGCGCCGAAATTTTTATTTTACGAGTACCGAATATAAACGAAATTGCATTAACGAAATATGAAAAGCTATTCAAATATATCATTCAACTTGCCGTCTTCGGAATTCTCGCTTAGTAATTTCTTTCCTAATGCCATTGATTTGTCTAATTTAGCGCTAATACGGCCCAACTTATCATCAATACGTTCAAATACTTCAACTAGTTATTAAATAACCTTAATTCACACTACCTGCTTGTTTATTAGATATAATACTTACTTTCCTTTTGAATTCGTTAACTTACTGACAAACTGTACTTTTTATTCAAATTTTATATAGCTCGTAGGACGTTACAACGGATGGAAGTAACATGAACTAAAGCCGCCCCTCTGTAAGCGTTAACCTTCCTTTAGGTTATACGACGAACCCTTATCGTCTTCTTCACTACGAAGACTCACATTTACACGTTTTCTACCCGCTCATTAACACTTAAAAACAGCTTACAGATGATCAACTCACTTCGGTTCTTAATACCAAACGTTAAACAAGCTTTAACTAACTTATATATAACTTTATTTGGATTAGGATTTAAGTAGAAAGGCGTATATATATAATTCGAATCTCGACCTATAACATGAACAAAGCAAAAATAATGAAGAATACCGGTACTTGGATATTCATTAACTGTTTTCTAATAATTGAAAGGGCTTAATTTACCATCGGTCATTTGGAAAAATTTACGTGAATCGTATGTTATCCAGTTAACGTATTTGAAATACGTTCATTTATGAATTCTGTTAAGTTTGATGTCGATAGCCTATAAGGTGGAAGACTAAATGCTAGTTAACAAAGATAAAATAATTATTAAGTGGGTATACTTACATCTTAAATAGCTTTATCAAAAGCCGCTATTAGCTTAAGTTTAATTCAAGGTGCTACAAATAATGGTAAAGAAAATGGAAAAGGAATTAAAAGAAGAAATAAATCAAGAAGCCTAATGAATATATACGACTGACTATTATTACACGGTTAAGTGATAATTTGAAGAGGTAAGTTTGTATTTCTCAAGGAGGAATGGCTACGGAATTAGTTATAGGTGTTGAGGTAACAGTAGCATCTATTGTATGGTACCCAATCGTTTGGTAGCCTTATTTCTTTTCGCGATAATACAACGTTCCAAGCCGCTTCAAAGCGGTTATTTAGCTTTTAATACACCAGTTGGTTTGTGAGAACCTTTGATTACCTTTTA
>JASMMZ010000006.1:30527186-30552697 GCA_038502455.1 Anisogramma anomala
CGATACGACACTAAGCCGCCGGAACCACCAAATGCGCCCTAAACTCTAACGTATAGAGTATTTCTTTTTTCCGTTGATATTGTATAACGCCTTTGCATCAACTCGTATAATGTATAAGCCGCCTTAACCCTAAGTTATCGATTCCGTATAACGCGTCCCTTCGCTTTACCGCTGATACTATATAACGTATTTTTGACAGGTCGTATAATATATCCTTTTTGCCTCCGATTTCACATAACGCGCCGTATAATATCATGTTTCAGCTTTAAATGCGGTATAACTCGCCTTATATAATATATAATCCTTGACGAATCCGGTTTACTAATCCTTATAAATACGAACGCTCCTATAGTCCCTAAAACTTCTTGCTTTTCCCTTTTATAACGTCGCCCTCTTTTTCTATTTACCTATTTTCTTAATAATTTACTTTCTCTCCTTTTCATCATAACTACTTGCTTTCGTTAATATCTTTAAATTATTTCCTTTACTCCTTTTTTATACACGATGTATATAATAGGTTAAACTACGATATCGGTAAGACTTTTGGTAAAGATATTTAGTCGTCTCGTAAGGTATACTACCCCCATTATATACTAATACATTCTCGTTCATGATATTTTATAACCGTTTCAGTTTATAGGAGATTTCCTTATTTTTAGTAATTGTGAAAATTAAAAGGAATTTCCCTTTTTATAGGCAAAAATCGTTTACGTTCCATATATTAACCATCTATTCAACTCTGACATTTCTCTTCTTCATATTCGAGTTTATTGGAGTTAGCTGTCGTAAGTATCGAAGGGTTTATAATATGGTAAGTTTATCAATTCGATTCATAGAGAATTTAGCCGTAATTTGACCACTTTTAGTAAAATATTTAGAAAATAATCCCACTTCCATCCTTATTCGGCTTACCCACCTTTTAAAGCTAATTTGGTATTACGGATAATTATAAGGGTTATATTTTATCTTATATACGTAAGTACTAAGGAGATGTTATTGTTTATCGATCCGTTTTCGCTTTCGCCTTTTTTAAGTTAGATAATTTATTGTCCCGACTCCTTAATATTAATCGAACATAAGAAATCCGTTTAATACAGGTCGTATTAGCTGTTACCTTTTTAGCCATACGTTTTCATCGCTATTTCCTCCCGGGTATATCCTCTTTTAATACTTTTTCGTTATAATTTATGATGTCGCTTATTTATCAGGATAATAGTTTTTCAACCGACTATTTTTAACGCGTAAATTCTTTGTTCCGGCCCCTTTTGAATACCGTCGTATAAAGTTTTGTGGATTTAGTCTAAATATCTAAAATAATATTACCATATAAGTTATATATTAAATCATTAATATAGGTTACGCCTTATAGAATGTCACGAACGACGCTCAGAGCATTATTATACGAGCCCCGATTTCATCCGTATTTCATTTGTTATCCTTAGTCAAGAACGAGTTAATCGAGTCGATCGCAAACGGGTGTAAGATCGTGCCTGAGCCGATCGCGTCGCCTGGGCTTAAACTGATGTGTTACAGTTTTTGGTAACCCGCCTAAAGGGTTCTTCTTCTCGTCCCGCCCCTTGTCAGCTACTGTCTTCGGCCTCTTTTAGTGCCTGTCACTCCTAGCATTATCCGGTATTGATGGCCTCCCTTAGCGCCCGGCCCTTTTTGCACTATCCGCCATCGGCCATTTCTAACGCTTGTTCCTCTTAGCGTTGTCCATTATCCTCGAAGTTGCCTCGCATTCGTCCCGCCTCGTACTAGCCCCCCTCATCAGTGCCTACTAACGCCCGTTTCATCTCTTAACGTCCTTTTCTCCGGCGTTACCTAGGATTTGGGGATAGTTATACTAGGGCCCCTAACGTTAACAACGTCGATATTTATTAAATTCTGATAAGAATATTAAGAATGAATTGGTAAATATTTATTAGTTCATAGTAAAAACCGCCTTACAGTCAGATAGATATTCTAAGAAGTTAGGAAATATTACCCAGTTATACTTATTATATTCAAGCTTGATTTGATAATATTTTTTCTTTTATGAGAAATATATAATTTCCAGTGTATTAGAGACCCCCTATGTATATATAGTTTAGGATAAGTACAACGCCAATATCGAAATACTGGGTGATTATAAATTTCAATATCTTTTTATTCCACTTTAAATACATCTACGCTTACGGTAAATTGGAGAATTTCCATTATTTTCAATTTGGCCTATTAAAGCTTTGTTACTTGATTAATACAAAACAAATCCTATCCCTTCCTGTTCTTAATGCGAAAACGTCTTAAGTTTAAAATTTATTGTATACATATTTTTCCATATTATGAACGACTTAAACTGGGTCTAAGCGAATACTGTATAAGACATACCGAAAAAAAATGGTGCGAAACAGTCCATTTGATTAATTCTACGTAAAATACGAAGTATTTATTCGAAATTTACCAACCCGGTATTAATTATTCGATCAATCGAGATTTTTTATTCAGGCGGTAGGTTTTAATATTGTAAAGGCTATATTCAAACTTAATTTCCTACTTCAAATTGTTTTACCGTACGTCGCCTACGGGTTGCCGTCTTTTTTATTCATTACTAAATATAAGTTATCGTAATATAGGTTAATTCCGCCTTTTTTTTTCAATAAGCTAAAAATATTATAAATTGTCCCGCCGAATTAATTAACGAATTCATGTCTCTGTTTTCCTTCGGAATAAATAACATTTTTTACTTCTTTGTTGAATGATTTCCTTTTTACCCGTTAGCTGTCTACTTTCGGTTATTTAACGCAAATTAAGAAGTAGGTAAATATACAACCTGATCATATTACCAAAATGCGACAACAATACGTATTCATTTTCAAACTTCATTATCTACTCGTTTAATACATTTATATATTCATAGGCAATATATTGTAAACAAAAGTCATTCGGTTTTTGTCAAGGAATTGAGGTCGCCCATAATATGTTTATTTAATTAGAACCGCAATTACAAATAATAAAGGAAGGATATTCGAAAAACCGGCATTTTATATTCAATTAACATATAATATATAGATTGACAATGATAAATTATAAAAGCTTAAGTTTAACTAATTTAAAAGAGTAATTTATAGTAATAAATGAATATCCAAGGCCTTTATTGATAAATGGTAGGTCGACTATAAAATCGATCAAAATATACCTTTAATATCGATTTCAAAAAAAAAAAAGATTCAAGAATGTTTTATCGTAATGTACAACGAGTTTTGTTCACGTTATATTACATATATATTCAGTGTTGGCGCCGAATATCCATAACCATCCCTTTGCAATAGAAATGCTGTTAAAAAACGTGACATAGGTTTTTTGGCCTGAAAATCCTATAATAAGTAAATTGTGAATATATTATAAAATGTTCGTGGTGAAAAAGTTTTCATACGGTAATTATAAATATACGGGTCGTCGTAATACGTTTCGCGAGATAATTTTATAATTCTTAATGTGAATTCAGTATCCGGTTTTGAGTTGAAAGCACTTAACGCCTTCCGAAACTATGAGTTCACAAAACTAACATAATTGGTCGTTAAATTATCCTTAATACTTCAATTTCGCCAACGTTCCGGGCCGAAAATAGTACTATTACTTGATGTTAACAATATAAACAAGTTTAACTCTAGCCTGGTCTGTCAAGGTACCTCCGGTTTAGTCGTATTGAAATCCTCCGACGTTATCCCTGATAACGACCCAGATTCAGGCTGCGTCCGGTGCGGTCCCGCCTTCAGCGACCTTTAAAAAACCTTTGGCACACATTGAGGATATATGTCATTGCAATTTAATAACACAGCTTTCTTTTTAACAAAATAATTTATATAATCAATCATAATTTACGTTCTATTAATATACAACTTTATTAACGTTATATTTAATAAGGCAATACAATGAGTTCAAAAATCCCGCACGCGGCGTTTCTCTATCTCGAGTTTATGTTATAATTTACGGGATAATGTATTCAAATAGGCTCCTTAAGTTACAGTACTATACCGCAAATAGTATTCAAAAGGAAAAAGAACTTCGGCTTATCTAACCTAGCGTTTCCAAATTGAACAATGTAAAGATAAATATTCCAAACTTTTAAAGTTGGTTGAGATCTTAAACAAAGTACGGATACTATATATTTCGAAAAACTACGTTTTGAAAGAAAATACTACGGTAAAAAGCTCTCTATCGGAAGTAATATAATTACGTTTTATATTAGTAAGTCGTACGAATTAATAAACTATTAGTCTTAACATATTATTTTTTTCCTGTTACGCCAAATACGTATTTAAAGTTGTTTTCAAATAGTGCGTTTTTATTATTATGAGTAGATTTAAATTTCAGTATGTGAAAATCAAAATCTTAATAAAGTGTAATAATCACAGTAAATACCCGTGAGTATATAGAAGGTATCAGAGGGTTTATATTAGCAGTAAGGTAGCAAAGGTAACAAAGGTGCAATATCAAGAAGATGTGTGTTCGTGCTGTAGTATGATCATTAGCTGTTAGGCTATTCAGATATATAGACTGAATACTTATATTCACAACTAAGTAGTTATGAAGTAAATACTATCTATGCGGTGCTTACCGTGTCTTTATATCCCCATCCTTCATACCGTCTTCAGTACTGGACCGCTGAAGTCGCTGTTGGTCCTATTAGTCATTTCCTGTCTGGGGTTGCTGACATAAGAGAAGTTCCCCGCCAGATTCTAGACTTTAGGTTTTCTAGTGGCGCAGTGTTGCATACTGGCCTGCTTCCTGGCCAAACCTCTGTATGGGTTATAACATAAAGAAAACCTTTAAGGTTTTGAAATATATATTCCTTCCATTTCATCAAGGCCTAACATATTTTTTTCATTAGTCGGACGACATAAACCGTTAGCTTTGAGAAGTTACTAGTAAAATCTCGATAAAAGTTATTAAAACCTAGTAAACCTCAAACTCTGGGGATAATACGTGGTAACTTCAATTTACGGATTATTCAGATTTTTTCGGGGTCGTTCCGAATACTTAAACTAAGAGTTGTAATAAAATAGAGGTATTTTACCTTTTTTATTACAACATTACACTTTTTTAAGTTTAATTTTGACCATGCTTCACGAAAACGTCTCCAACCAACAAGAACTTGCGTTTTATAGTTTCATTTATTTCCGAAAAAAAAAACTTAAGAATCGTTTGGGTACATTATGACGAATTTATTTAAGATATCTGGTATTATATAATTAATATACCATCAAAAAGTTGCTGGTATTCCCGTTGATTTAAAAGGGGTAACTAACCATTTAAATAACCCAAATCGCCTCAAAAACGCTGTTTATTCATTTTACATGGGTATTACCCGTTTTTGGTAAAGGTCGCACGATTATCCAACTTCTTAGGTCATATAAACTTCGATAACGTATATAAAGTCCCTTTAATTAAATACAAGCGAAAGTGATTTTATTCTTCAATTTTATTTTATATTTGGTAATCGATATAAAACCGTTATCTATCTACCCCTTCGATTTTAAAATGATAATACCGGAGTTATAACCCATAAAAAGTTTAACCGAACCTAAACTTTGTTTATGAACTTCGTAACTTATTACCGGAATTTAAAAAGTGAATTTTATTATATCGAAAGTAACAGTTTTGAAAGTTATTTTTATATAAATTAGGCTTCGTTAGGTTTAATATCTATATAATAATTAAGTCTTTCCTTATACAAAGGTAAAGCTATAACTTTATCCTTGTCGAATAAGTCGCGGAATTTCGCCCATTTTAATAGAAGATGTAATCAATTCTTTTGTTTCCCGATTATAGTCGTCGCCATTACTTGCAAAATCCTTGTTATTTCGTAAAGTTTTGAAGTAAATATTAACCTGGATCAATCCCTTATACGTTATGACTTTCGGTATAAACGTTTCATTAAACTGATAAAAATCCAACTTATTACGCGCCATATATCACCCGACTTAAAACTTACCATTACCGCATCGAAAATTATAACTTCCTATCCTTAAACTAATAAACGACTACCGTTAACGTTTAAGGTCACATGTTAGTATCGTATCCAAGGCATTCCAAAAATCATATCCCGCGTTATTTCAGAAATATTATATATTAACATCGGGTTTTACTATCTATTAATCTTTTAACGAAACTTATATATTTTGTTTTTACGCTTATTCTATCGTAACCCTAATATAGTATGGAAATTCAGAGTAAATCACAACCGAAGTTATTTTATTCAAAACCGTTATATTGAAACATCATTTTTAATATAATGATGTTTATAGTCAAAATAGACTTCCGCATTTTGAAAGTAGGTATTATTAAAAAGCATTGGAATAAAAATGAAGCCTCGTTTATACCTATTTCAATTAAACTAAATTCCAGCTTACTTCATTGTATAATTACGTCGTGAAGGTTATGTAAATCATAAGAACAACTATATTTCAAAATTGAACTTCTCTTATCGCCATCAATAAGGAATCATCTTTGAACTTTTCGACTTAAATCGTATACATTTTCATAGGAGATAATACTGGGCAGGGATCGTAGCCGCGTTAGTAATAATCCGATAAGCCGTAACGTACGTAACGCTACGATGTAAATTTATCCTAAAGGTCCTGTATTGTAGTTTCAGTCGGTTTACATCCTTAGTTTTAAACTCATGAGAAAAGAAATTCTTAAAATAACTAACCGTAATATTAAAAAAAACTAGCCGCCATTTACCTAACCCTTTATTAAAAAAAGTGAAGAGGCGGAAACCCACGTTATAATTATGTTACTATCCGGCCGTTCAACCTGTACAGGTTTCGTTAATTAACGATCAAAACACCGCTTGAAATTTGAAATCATTGATTAGTTAATAATTTTGCGATACTTTTTAAGGCTAGACAATGATCTATACAGTTAATACCTGCCGTAATAAAGTCGTCGCGGATATTTAAAGATACGTGGAAGCGTAAGTAATTATACCTTGGGACTGAAGGCCAATCTAAAATGCCCTTTTAAGCTAAAAATGTCTCGACCCTAATAATTAATAACGCATGAAGGTCCTTATTACTTATAACCAAACCCTTGAATTCAACTAATACCTTTTCTGTGTAGTAAAGGTTATTAAAGTTCGTATTGATATAGTTCAGAACTTCCTTATATTATATATATCCTTATATATTTCGATTGTATAATACACTGTAACCGCCTATTTTACCGCTGCCACACAATATCCCCATATGTTAATTAATATACCTACTTTTTCTTATTTATGTTGCATTCACCTTTAGTAAAAATTCCATTATTTAATGTGTTGCCGCCTACATAAAAGAAAATCCGTCAAATTACGGTGGTTCATATCGTTTTTACCTTCAATAAAGGGTGGAAACCCAATACGAATCGAAATTTATTAGGCTTCGAGTTATTAAATTTTAATCACAACTTATGCGTAGTCTAACATAAGATCGATTATTAAAGTCAATTAACCTTGTTGTTATAGTTACTTTATAATTGACACAATATAGCCTACTATATCCCATAAACAAGAAATTTTGTCTATGGTTGGCCTCAAAGGAGTAAAAGGCATATTTATAAAGGTGGAAGTTTAGGTATTCACTAACGGCCTTTCTTCATCGACTACGTKARAGTAAATCGTAAAATTATCAAYGGTTATTATCAATTCGKTTATTATAAGTAATATTTCWTGGAAAAGATTAAAAAAAACTTTAATAGTATATTATAATCCTACCAAAAATAACAAGTCAAGTCAATACCAAGTGAAGTTTACTGTTAAGGTACGTTATAAGGCTATCAAAAGTTAATGTAGYACACCGTACAAGATCTATGAGTATGGATATTGCAGAGCGAGCGCCCAACCCRTCACGTACGATTACATRTGCTGTTTATGAACCATGCCTGGTCCACACCCGGACTGGATCCAGACCGRGTACTGCCTATCCCGTTACGTGMTCAGTCACTTAACCTATAGATYKAATGRYCAATTGTCTAAKTCCATAACATRAAGCCAATCTTGAATAATTTAATTTACCTCAGTCATCAGTATCATACACGAAACAGGCTTTGCATAATTTCTTTCTAGCCGAATTTATATTAGGATTCGTTTTTCGAGCTAWATATAAATAATSGGCACTAACTCTACAATAACRATAAATAGTAAGCGATGTCGGATACAGATATTAAATCGCTTATTAATAACCTGTTCKCGATTATAAAATTTAACTTACTATTAGTTTCATAGTATAGATTCTGAGTATTATACACTATATCATATACGCATTGAAATCATATWTATTYATGCGCTCATTTGAGATATATGTTTATAACCCGAAAAGCCGAAAACTAAACGTTTCTTRGACAAYAAGACTCAGATTTACTTAGGTATATTTACGTTTTGAATAKATTTATTTWTTTCMAGGTTATGTAAGGGTATATTTTGGAAAAATGGAATGATAAAAAAGATGACCAATAAAAGAGATATTTCTATTCATAAAAAGTGTTATTACACGCGTGTGGAACTAGTGTTCAGTCTACAGTTAAGGAATAATTATATAACGAAAGATTGGAGTTTTAGCAAGAGGGCTTACAGAACTATTTATAAGGGAGGGCGACGCAAGTGCGTTTCCCATGATGCCAAATCTTTCCATAGCTTGGAGCCTTTAACGCGATATAACTACATTTCAAATCGCTTTGTAGCGTTTGTTTTGCCTCTATGAAACCCCCTTTGACTCGGTAATACTGAAGTTCTAGGTTTTTTAAAATAAATATTGTTAGCCGTTAGAAACTACCCATATTTTATTCCTTGTCAATCGGTTTCATAGTTTAGTAGTTATAGAATTTGCTTTCATGGAAAGGGTCTTCGGTTTAATTCTCAGCGTAATCCCCAAAAAGGCGATGAGAAGTGTAGTTTTTATTTATTGGGATTCTCGAACTTCCTACAATACTGCGTCTCAGGATTCGTTGTTTTTGTCTTTTTTAAAAAATGGGGGAGTCGCTTAAACAGAGGGGTAATATTACAAGATAGTGCCTGGCTAGTATTTACCATAGATCTAGCCCTAGAAGTTATCAAGTTTTCACAGCGCTTTGTATCCGCTCGGAACGCTTCACTGGAACATGCCATCACTCGTGATGTGACAGGATTATTCTATCGTCCATAGCTCCATAACAGTTCTATAGTAGGAGTTCTCCCTCTATTTCTCATCGAAGGTTATAGACAGAATCTAACTACCTTAAGCGACAGCTCCGGCCTCATTCCCTTTATATTAATTTGCAAAACATCAAAATCATTTTATTGAAATAAATGCGGAAAACAAAAAAAAATACACCATGTATAAAAAGTTTAAAACGTTCCAAAAAACTGACCGCGTCCCGCAAAAGACATACAGCGTTTTCAAAATCGACAGATGAAAAGGAAGGATTACAAAGTTTATCCATTAATCGTATAGAACACGAATTCTTTTTAAAACGAATTTAAAGAAAAATAAATGAACCGAACCACTCACCAAATATAATTAACACACATTTAGATTTTAATCAAAACTCCACAAATAATGAAGACAGCGCTCTCAGTGTAAAAGTAAACGGCGTTAAACGACAATTCGAGTTTTAAGACCTAATGCCTAGAAACTAAAACCTTTCCCACAACATTTAACTATACTAATCCATATTAATAAAAACGAGCGTATAATTTACGAAGTTAGCCAAGTTGTGTGATAAAAACGAAGACTATAAAGGCGATCCCTTCGATATCGTTGAAAAAAAAAATCCGAATAATATTAAATACTTGATGGAAACTAGATATTCAACTCTTTTAATTTTATATAATTTGGTTTTTGGAATAGCAGTCAAATAAGTACAGATAAGTTAACTTTTCTTGCAGTAAAGTTGATTGTACTGACTACCAAATTGACCGCAGTTTTTGGAACTGCACTGTAAGTGCAGTGCAGTAGGTACCTATTTCATAGTAGGGCATACGCCAAAGCATATGGCTATACAAGTAAGTGTGCAAACTGGCTAGCGGTCTGCCAAACTTAGAACATCTACCTCACAAATAAATAATATCAACGCAACACCAGTAACTTCGATCACAGTGATTCGAATCGACTACGTTACAACGATAAATTACTGACAACACTGATCAGTTCTTAATAGGTTAAGCACCGATTGACAAAGTATAATAAAAATATATTTCCGGTTACGCTCTACAACAATTGTGGCGGCTAGGGKAGAGGAAAGATTCTTACGAATAGACCTTACTACTGTGTCAGTCTTTACGGTAGTATGTAAGGAAGACCTTTGAGATATGTCGGTTTCTACGGAAAACCAGAGGTAACAACGGTATCGTTATTGAAAACACCAAGAAATCTTTATTTACCTTTCCTCAAGACGTTATGATTAACTGTCAGAAGTCTTGAAGTTCGGCAAGTTGGCAAACGTATAAGTCAGTGCTACTACGAATACTACTACTGCAGAAAAAAGACCAAATCCCTACATTAAAACAACAAACAACCTTCGACCTTTAGAACCAAAAACGACCTTTAATCTTTTACACAAAACGTTTACCCCTACTTTACCCTTTTCACTTCCTATACGCCAATTTCAACATCAAGTTCACGAATTTATAAGAAAACACTGAGAATAGGTAAGTCGCGCAAAAAGAAAAGGAAAAAAAATACATCACGCAACGCCACATCAAAAAACCAAGTCCCCACGCCTAAAATCACCAAGTCTCTCTTCCACAAAGTCCTACATCACTCTAAACCACAAAATAGTTCCTACTCCAGAGATTCAAAAGTGAGTTAACTCCCTGAGATCCATCTATATGAAGCATTAAAATAGAAACCTATAGGGATAAGATATTGATAAAGACTCAACAGAAAATTACCTAGTTAACTACATCGGCTAATAAATCGTTAAGAAAGACGGTGGTAAAGAATTTGACCGCGGCGACGGCGCTTTTCGAAACTTTCGAACCCTTTTCGGTAACTAGACTATTGACATGTGGAAATTGATTAAAAAGGAAATCAAATCTAAATTGAGGGCTAAACTTAAACGCTGAGGGATTTACGTGCTAGAAAAGTGCCGTATCAAGTTGGCAGAAACCCTTTTCAATCTCACTCAACTTGAGGAATTCCCTTGAAACCTACGACCAAAAGGAAACAGTGTTAAAGAACCCTAATTCCCCCCCACACAATCCAGGGGAACTCCTCTTCACTTTGAGCTAAGTTGAGCCTCTTTACGTGCTGGCGATAAGGAACCTGTTAACCTATTCGGCAATTTATTATACTCATGTGACAATGCGGAGTACGCTCTTCATGGCGGCAGGGCATAAGAAGCAACGGCTGCTTTTACGGCCCAAGGTATTGACGTTGGCGCTTTACATAAAAAAATCAAGACGGAATCCCACCGAACCCCTTAACACCAAGAGGAATATTGCTAAACCCCCTATGACGAAAACCCTTAAACCCATTTCCACCAAGATTCTTAGTACGTTTAGTTTTAGTAGCCAAATCAAGTAAAAACCGTCTTTATACGCGAGCCTCTTATAGGTACAACTATTGAATTTTTCCTTTAAACTAAGTGAGGAGTAATTAACCGGATTACTAATACCAATAAAACCCTTAGTTACTTCAATATCCACGAGATAAAGAAGGTCCTTATGACTATTATGTCATACTTCCCCCTCAACGCGTTCTTATGGTGAATACGGACTATACAGAAATTATTACATTATTTAAAATATAATAAGAAAAGTAATAGTATGAAGGTAAGCCGCATATCCTCCTCGACGTTAAATTAAGCCCATTTTTCAACATTCATCACCCAAAAAAAGAGTTCAATTGCCAGGTTTCAACTCATTATTTCCGAATATTCTTACCGGCTAACCCGAGGATTACTACCTCCGGTACAGAATCAATTGTTTCTTTTTCCATGAAATCTATAATGGCCTAAACTTTCGTTTCGAATACGATGTCTATCTTCCACAGTACCAAACCAACTGGAGTATTTTCAAATGGTTTTACAAACTAAATAACAAAAAGAATTCGGAAAATAATACGAACGTTTTTAATTAGATGCTTAACAAGCTGATAGTTAGCCAAGGAGCAAAGAGAAACGTAGGAGCTGGCGAAATTACCTTATGCTAATCGGTCCGGTAAACAGTTGCGGGGTACAAAAATTTAAACTACGTCTTTTGATTCCCTAATACCACTTGCGAAGGTTTTTCTAAGCTAATGACGTTCGTCGATCATGACCATAACTCCTCGACACTTCGGATCGAAGAATATATACCCTTAAGCTGCGGAATTTAGTGACGAGTAAAAAGTTCTTTGCCCTTCGTATTACATAAATCGACGGTACGGACGGCCCGATCAATGCGGTTAACGGAAGGTCCAGATCTTTACCTAAGAAAGAGGGTATTCCTCGTCCTTAATATGTCTAAAACAGTTAAGCAAATTTACTTTAAAATTAAAGAAATAGTGTACATGCGGAAAGTATAGCTGTTGGTTAACACGTTATACTACGTCGAATGTGAAGCAAAATAAATAATATATTATACGCAATTCACTTACGCGTTGTAATGGGCCTATAAACTTCCTAAATAGTCTGGTCTAGCCGTTCAAAACCAACAACGCCTTAGTTGGTTAAAGCTAATATTTTTCTTTAGGTATATTCCTTCAATGTGGCATCCGGAGTGGTAATAATACCTTCGTGACGAATCTTTAAGGTTAACTTTCGATCTTATATTTCCTTTTACGTAATGAAAGGGTTATAGCAAAGGTTTAGGGCGTTTTTGTTTTTTGTTTTCGAACCGAAAATGGGGGTTCGACGGCGAAGTACGGGTGGGATTAATCTAAACGGACCGCTTTTATTCAAAGGGAATATGCCGGATACATAGTCTAGA
This sequence comes from Anisogramma anomala, assembly GCA_038502455.1. Classification (NCBI taxonomy): domain Eukaryota; kingdom Fungi; phylum Ascomycota; class Sordariomycetes; order Diaporthales; family Gnomoniaceae; genus Anisogramma; species Anisogramma anomala. The sequence continues at coordinate 30,540,100 of JASMMZ010000006.1, forward strand.
GAGTGTGCTGTATTAAGAAACGTTTTAAATTCTTCGTCTTAAAGGGGGTTCAAATAGCTGTTTTATCCGATTTACAATCCTGGGCCGCTTTACGATTCTGAGCCGTTTTTTTTTTTTTATATTTCTTTTATATTTTCGTAGAATTATGGAACTAAACCAACTTATTCCTTTCGATAATTTCAAGAAAATATCACGACTTTTCAATTGATGAATCCTTCAAAGGTTAATCTATTTATCATTTTTTTCTTGATCCAACCTTCAAATTATAATAGTAAATTCAAAATTCCTGCTTAACAAAGGCTAATGCTTAGAATTTACGCTTTGGATTCATCGTTTTAAGCTTCTAACGAACGTTATTCTTCTATGGTCCTTGTTATAATATTATCTCTTCATACTATGAATAACTATGGAACGAAATTTATATAAACCTTTTGGTACGTACTAAAACTAAAATGCGTAGGGATAAGCTTACTTTTACTGAATGTGTTAATGACGGCGTTAAACGATATTTGATGTATCAATTCTTTAAAATTAGTACCCTTTAATTTTCTTGACAACACTGTAAACTCTTTTTTAAATGGTTTGTGATACCGTTTACATTTTTCAATATACTATGGAGCTTTTACCATGATTTACCTACACTTAATACCGATTATCCAAATTTTAATACGTTACTCGATAAAGTTGAAAATCGTATTAGCGTCATACATAATCTAATTCAGGAGACTTAAATAAATGTTAAACTAATATTGAATTAAAACGTCTTAAAAGTTTATAATAAAAGCATTTCGTGTAAACTTGACGATTTAAAATAATATTGTCGCTTTGTTGGAATGAAGGACCGGTTAGCTATTTAGACATATAATATTAATAATTATTGCGTAGTCAAAATATATATTGTTTTATGGGCGGAATTTAAACCGTCGTGTGGACTATAAGTATAGTTAATTTGTATGAAAAAACTATTCGATGGCTTCAAATACGCCGTTTCCTATATCTTTATAGCCTGTGACGTAAATTGAGTGTAAAATATGTTTTAAAACCGGGTATCCGAATCGTCGGTATGAAGTCTATGATTCCGGTTACGTTAAATAAACAACCTTAGTCTTACGTGCTTCGGAGAAAATTATTAGTGGCTGAACTTTAGCCGAAGCGGTACGGATACGCGACTTAAAATGCGGATAACATAATGATTTGTTTTTCGAACCTTAACTCCGAGTTTGTTTATATCATATCTCAAAATCAGTAATAATATTTTTAAGTTTATTTCGTAAAGTTTAATCAGTTATAAACTCGTATTTACAACGAGTGTTACGAAAGATAACGCTTTACATTTACTAAATAGAATCCTTTAGTATTTTCCTATTGGATATAGCTAAAACTTCGGAAACCTTACCGCAAACGTTTTGATTTATCGTTTTCCGGTCGTTTAGATTTCGATTATACAGGTATCATGTATAATAACTTGAAACCGGTTGCCGTATTTTTTCAAAATGAAAATGACGACGTTGGATGGATGTTGAATACTTTGTTTGCACAATTTAGGCCTATAATGTATATAAAGAAGGTATTTTGCAGGCCGGTGAAAATACGTTAAGCGGTTTAATCATTATAAGTGAATACGTAAGTATTATTACCCTTAGGCTTTTATGATCCGGATATATATTTGTATACGTAGGCGTTAAAATTTTCATTTATACCTTCGTATTCGATCATATATATTACAAAATTACGTTTTATTCGATCATTCAATGTAGAATCGACTGAAAATCATCGTTCAGTACTTAGTATTCGAAAAGTGGTTTAATGTTTCGTTTGGTTTTACAGTTTGTGATTGTGTAATGGTGTATTGTATTTGTATAGTAGATGAGGACTGTAGTCGGGTTTTTTTTCGGTGCCTTTGTTTTTAACTTGAGGCACAGGCATAGGATTGAGTCGTTTTACACTTCTTCCCCGTCGATTTAATAATAGTTTTTTTTTACTCTGTAAGGAATTACCTTTTTCTAAATTCTGTTAGGTATCAATCCATATCCTGTTATTCTAATACGTCGATAAATTACGTTTTTTCTTATAGGGTTTTTTAAAGCAGCTATATCTACCGCCTAATGTATTAATTACTCTGATTTTCATTTAGTTCCGCAAGGCTATCGTAATGGGAGTATTTAATGCTTGCATTATATCTAGTATCTAGCTCGAATATTTTATGGAAACTATCTAGTAAATTAAGTAATTAGGCTTTTTCCTTTGATTTGCGGAACATATCAGCCAAAATGTATATGTTAATTAAAAAGGGTTTAAGTTCTTTAACTGGTGTGTGGATAGTGTTATCCTCTAAGTCCAAATTAATTTCGTATACTATAGCCTCTTTAATTCCAGTAGATTCAAAAAAAAAGTCGAAGTAAACGCTAGGTTCCCTTAATAACGTTGGTTTTGGGGCTATAGTTATAAGTTTTTTTTTGGGGAGGCAATGGGGGATAATGATTTCTCTATATACTTAGTTTAACAGAACGACGTAAGTTGGTAGTTTCACGCTGTGCAAAAATTTAGGTACATTAAAATTTCAAAGTTTAAGATGATTTGGGAAAATTGAAGTAAATCAATCAATTAGAGCGGTGGGAACAAGGCTTATTAACGCTTGTTAGTATAAACAAATTTCAAACGGTACGTAAATAAAACGTAACTAAAAACTTATTAGGCGTTTTAAATTCGTTTCATCAAAGTTTGGTAACGTTACACTGGCCCAAGAGCTAGGAGAATTCAAAAGTTTTTAATACTAAATTGAAAATAGATAGGGCGAACGTAGAAAAGTGATCAAAGTAATGGGAGTGTGATTTAGTAGGAATATGTTACGTAGTCTGGTATTTGGTAATCGGTCTGAATTAGCCTATCGTGGCCGCTTTTGATAGAGTAAGTGGTTTTGTTAGTTTGTATATAACCGCTTTTTCCAAAGCGATTGGTTTGATTAGCGAATTAGTGACCGTTTTGAAATTCAACGAGCGGTTTTAATACTTGGTTTGTGACCGCTCCTGAGTTATGCAAGCGATTTAAATTGTTGAGAATTAAATGGATCCCAATGAAGGGTTTCGAAACTTCGTGGTTTTGGCTTACGTGGCTAGGTATATAATAGAACGATTTTTAAAAAGTTCCCGAGTACGTTAAAGAAACAAAAAACGGTTAATAGTGGCGTAAAGGGGTTTTAAATAAGTAAAACGTTTAATAAAAGTTAATAATATCGTATTAAAGTCAACATTTTAAAAATTAAGTAGCGTTTAAAATCATTATATATACCTAATATAATATTTATAAAACCACAATATCAAAATATAAATAATTGGAACTGTTGAAGTATTTTGATATAGGCGTTTAACTTGTATTTATATTTTATTTCATAGGCTGTTCACATTCGATAGGATAGGTTACTAATGAGTGTTGATAGAGTCTAAATACTTATTGACGTAAAAATATAAGTAAAAAAGTAATCGTTAGATTGGTATAATTGTAGTATAAAGTAAGATGATTATCAAAGAAGTATTTTTCAGAGGGTACTCCACGGATGTGAGGTTGTATACCTCTCATTCGGACAGTGGCTCTTTTTCCGTACGCTTTGCAATACACATTCCAGACCGCTCCGTGCATTGCCGTGCGGTTTTGAATAGCTATTCTAGACCGTTCCATGCATAATGCACTTTTCATCTTGCAAGAGTGCATCCAGCAGCGTGACACGTTATCGTGCACTCTGTAGGAGTGCACCCTGCAATACATTACACTGTCACTTGGCCTTTGTGTACTATATATGGGGGTATATATGAATATCCATAAACTTAAAGAGTTCGTTTCGTTACCGTCACCGAGTATAAAGACAGAATAAGGAATTATTACAAACGAAAATATTATAAAAAACCTAAAAATCGCCCATTACAAGTTATTTAAGTAAAAACGTTTTATTTCGAATCCTTTAACAGGATTACAATTCAAAAGGTATAGTCGCAAATATTCCAAGTTTATTTCGAATATATACGTAATATAATGGTACGAAACCTCGTCGTATATTATAATAAAGCCTCTTTTAAACCTTTCTCATTTCAAATTGATATTGGTTTTATATTTCCCTTGATTTGATAGTCGATTTTCTATGTACCGATAATGGCTTTTGGTATTTATATGTTTTTACAAAGAGACTTTCCGATTTGTTTTATTCGAAGCTATATAATTCATAATCGCCGATACGTATACAAAGCCTTTTTGAAAAAAATAAAATAAATTTTCAATATTTCTGACATTTATTACCAATAACTATAATTTAGATGACGTAAGAGTATTTTAAATGACTTTATACTCTTTAATGAAAATTGAATAACTTGAATCGACAGCGCATAACCTATGGGTAAATAAAAATGCTGTGAATATCAATATATACCCTCATAGATAGTATACATAGGTCTAGGGGCATTGCACTGTATTGCAGGATGTACTCCTACAGAGTGTACGAGAACGTATAACGCTGCAGGCTGAAGTTCTAGAAGACGCAAAGTATATTATACATGGATCGGTCTGGAATTGGTATAACAGACTGAATATCAATATATGGATCGGTTTGAAATTACTATACCCGACCTAACGGCAGTTCGTGGAGCGGTTTGGAGTAGTACGCTCTGAGTAAGGTCTAATATAATCCCTTACTCGTATCCTACACCTTGGGATACTTCTTTTTTGATTAATTTAATCTTTTACTATAACTATACCAATTTAACGAATACTTTTCTTAAAAAAAAAACTTTTACATAAGTAGGTTTTAAACCTTATCAACACTAATAAGTAGCCAACTCGACCAACTATAAACAGCCTAATAAAAATGAAATATATACAAGTTATATACTAATAACGGGATGATAGAACGGTTCAAAATATTGGTACTTCAAAATTTCGTTTTCTACAAAAATTATACGCCGACGTATACAAAAACTATTAAAATTAAGTAACTGTAAAGAGGAGAACTTTAATACGATTCCATCAACCCTTATTTAGCACTTTATTTACTAAAATCCCTGTTACGCTATCCTTAAGCCTTATTTAATACTTCAATATACCCGGGAATTTCTTCAAACGCGTCTTATTATATACCAAGCTACGTAACCACCAAGTTTCAGAACATTTTATCAAGACCAATCCGATTTTCGACAATTAACACCACTCGCTTAGCAGTAACGATTACGTACAAAGTAACCAAACCAATCGCCTTAATAATATTAGTCACATATAACGTAACCAAACCGACCACTTTACTCAATTCGGTTATAAATTAAATAACCAAACCGAATCCACTAAAACGTTTATTACTATACGCCGACCCGAACAGACTACTAAACACCGTATATTACACCTACCTATTACCTCTGCTTCCATTATTCTACCGATTTTCCTTACGTTCTCTCTATATATTTCAAGCTTACGTACAATTTACCTTATATATTCCAAGTTCAATACCTGTAACGTTTTAAGTTTTTCATGCCATTTGCCTAATATAACGTTATTAAAAATAAAGATAAAAACGTTTAATTAATATGCGGTTTCATTTTATTCACCAATCATTTGAAATTTATTCGTATTATCAAACGCTAGTAAACACTATTTTCAACATTTTGATTATTTTATTTGATTTACTTTTACCGTTTATAGGCACCTGAATCTAACTTCTGCCGGAAATTATTAACTTAGACCGTTTCATCATACTATATATATATAAAAACCACCATCTAAAATTACCCCGAAATACCTATAGTTATGGCCTCCAACCCAATAACATTAAAGGAGGCCAATGCTTATATCGAGCACTTTTTCGAACATATGACAATCAGAAAGGCTATAACAAATAAAATTAAAATACGCCTTGAGGATAACAATATCAATTCGACAATGAAAAAACTAAAACCTTATATCGTAAATATATATATATTGGTCGTTTCATTCCGTTACTTGAATGAGACAATACAGGGACCTGATTTACTACATAATTTCCAAAATTTTATCCCAGTTAAACGTTGGATGTATAAAAAATGATAAACCCTACCGTTACTAAAGCCTGACGAATCAATCTAAAAATCAAAAGTCTTAGTATTCTAGGGGGTAGAAATAACCGCTTTATGAAATTCTTTTTCGAAATAACGTAGTTTATCGATATACCGGATTAAAAATATAAGGATTAATACTAAATAAAATATGTAAAGGGGTATTATCTTACAAAAAAAAAAGGGACTGTTATTAAAACGACTGAAACAAAGCGTAAAACTACTTAATCCAATACCTATACCCTAAGACATGAATAAAAAAAATTGGATTATAGTTTTTATCTACTATAAAATATAATTTACCTTTAACCCCGTACTTATGATAAAAAAAACCAAATACCGAACCACTGCCAGAATATTAAAAATAACCCGTTCGACTATGATGGGGTCGGCCGAAATAGAAAAAAATGTTCCGACCTAGGAAATGACGATCGGCCGGAATACGAAAAATAAACCGCTTTCGGAAACGAAAAGCGGCGCAAAAGGCTAACACGTGCCTCAAGAACAAATACACTCTAATTACAGCTTCTATCGTAACCTTTCACCGTACCGTTTCCCTACTAATAAAAACAACGTTACGAATTAAACCAACTTTACCAGGCTTTAGGTTAAGTATAATAATAATAACGGTAAATCGTATGACGTACATAATAATACAATATGGATTATATTTAATATATATAAAACATTGGATATCAAAGCATATTAATCTTATATTATATTAACGGGTTTTCTTTCCGGGTAACCTAAGGAGTAATATATTTACCACTTTATGAAAGTTAATATGTTCGCAGAGTATTATAACCGCCTTAAATCCCATTTTGATACGGAATCCGTTGCGAATTTCATGTTAAAAATTAAACTAATACGATTTGGAAATCCGTAAAAACCAATACGAAATCGCTGATAAGAACCTATAGGAAATTCTAACCGCCTTATTAACTAAGTTTCGAAAGTGTTAAATAGAGTTTAAACCGGAATCCAAACGCGACAAATTGTTTATTAAAATAATGATAAAACCCTGTCGTGAAAACCCGAATTTCTATCATATACTTTTTGATCTGAAAAAAGATCAAAAAGCCATTTATAAAAGCTTGAAAAAATTACTGAAAACCATGATAAGACAAAAGGAAAACTTTGAATTGGCATTTTTGGCAAAAAATAACCAAAGGTTGATACCCAATTAATAAAGTAAATCTCGCTGAAATTATTTACTATGTTTTAGATCGAAGATTTATGGTTGACCTAATGTAAAAAGGGGGCCTAAAGTATAGGTATCAAGGAAGAAACTCTAGCAACAAGAGATAAGGGAAATTATTTAGAGATGGAAAAACGTACCGAAATTATTACGGTACCTGCGAAAAGACATACGAAGCCTTATAGGTTTGTAAAAGCGATATATTGTATACAGTAAAGTCGTTTATTGGTTTACGAACCACCCTATTCACCTGCGAATTCGGATTAAACGACCATTTCATACCGAATCTAAATTTAAGGATCAGATATAAGCCAATTTTTCAACATACGAAACCGAGTGCGAAGGTATAGATAATAGATTCGACGCTTACCTTTACTAAGATATATCCGGAAAAAACCGACTTTAAATATAACGATACCTACTTAATAACCTAAAATGATAATAATGCCTAACCCATTTTCACTAGCTTACAAAACCCATGTGTTTTTATATATATAACAGGCCTAAATTACGTAAACAAAGTGCTTAACGCCTATATGGCGTCGCAATTCACGCTTTTTAAAAGATATGAATCCAGGATCCAAGGAATTATTCCTGATATTAACATAGCTAAAATTTCAACGACTGGTAAGCGACAATTCGACACATTTACGGCAATTTTTTGAAAATATCGGCTAAACCAAATAGAAAAATATTAAAAGGTTTTTTTTAGTGTCAAAATGTCGTCGTTCGGAATAATCATTGTAAATACACGTTTCAGACCGATTAACTTTTACATAAAAGACTTTAAAATACTATTTCAACTTTTAGTAGCTAACATAAACAAACATGAAATGAAGGTCCGGAATACGACTGATTAACTTATCCGCACCTTAAATTACTTATATGTATCACTTCAACTTAAGTTTGGCAGGTTATGGTTTTTTTATATTTGGAAATACTTACAATTAAGGCTACTTACATAATTTAGCCTAGATTTTTAGCTTTATTCCAACGATTTGGATACCTGGTTAACAATATCTTTTACGCCTACTTTACGCTGTGGGCCATAAAGATTTAGGAAAAACCGTATCTTAAACTATCGAAAGGTTTTGCTATAAATACCAGTTATATTTAAAATCTACATAACGGTTATGATTCAGACTTTAAAACGTTATGAACTTCAAGTAAGATGTAATTGTTAATAATATACATATAAATGATTTACTACTCTTTTACACCGTTGCCGCGATATCCTCATTTTAAGCCATTCAACTAATACAAAATGTTTCCGTTACAAACTGTTAAAACTACTTAGTTAATTATTAGTTAAACGTTTACTTAAGGCCCCTAAACTGAATTATATACGACGTCAATACGATCTTCGACTTTATCAAATATCGTAACAAATTTCGAATAACCGGTAACGAGTATAAATGAATCCCAGTAAAAGCATAATGAGGTATCTTTAAATAATGGTTAACGCTGTTAATAATACTTGTAGCTTAAATAAGATTATTTTTACGCTTATTATGTTCAATACCTACCCGAATATCTATATAAACTTTACCTTATTACTGTCCACAATATAAAGAACCAATGTTACAACGAAAGTTATGGCGGCACTAAACTATTTACTGGAAAAAAACGATATATGTAAAACGTTAGTTATAAAGAATAGCGTACGTAAAACTAATATTTTAATTTTACGATTATAATTTAAAGTTTTGGTTTATAAGATTAATGATAAATAAACGAGCCTTGAAAGAATTAACAGGATTAGAAGCTTAAATATACTTATTAACTTACTAAACGATATAAGTTTGTACCGTTGAATAATAGTAGTAGATATAAAAGAGAAATTGAGAAAAATCGGCCAGGAACGGTAAAAAGACTAAAACCGCTTATGAGATATTATCCAGGACTAAGAATTGAAACTGAATTTAACTTTAATCTTACCCCCAAAATACGATTTCAGTCCGACCAATTAAATAAAAGCATCCCATTTATATTAACCCCATTAAAACCTCGCCGCCGAGGGCGCTCCTTCGGCTCAAAAACCAGGAAACGCCTTACAAACTTTGCTACGGACTTTTTTCTTATATAAAAGGAAATGGAAAATTGCGACCTTAACTTAAAGCTTCGTGATAAAGGTATTATTACTGCTTTAGGAACCTTATTCGTATAATTTACCAGAACGGAAATCTTAGCCTTAATCGACCAAGATGTATTTAGTTCCAAACGCTTCGATCCAATTATTTACGTTACCTATAGGATTTTTCCAACCCGTTTTTTGCACAAAGTAAAAAATGTAACCGGTAAACTTTGCGGAAAGGTTCGTTTGGTTATTAAGGGATATAACAACGAAAGTAGGAAAAATATTATAATTTGATTGACTAAGCTATAACAACTTAATTACCAATTTATTTATATATTCGCGGTTTTTCATAACGAACCGTATAATTCAAATATCGAACTTCATTATATTATACAGGTATACACTCAATTTAATAAAACGACCTAAATAAAGAATCTATACCAATATACCGAAAACAATTAAGTAAAACTACTAGCCCGAAACGATCTTACGTATTAAAAAATCACTTTACAACTAAGCTAAAGCCGTTGTTTATTAGTATAATACCTATGAAAAATATTATAAAATAAGGTTAAAAATAATTAACTTTACCTTCAACATATACCTATTAATATCGATAACTTGATCCAAAGGCTTTATATTAACGAGTAAATAAACGGAAGACACCTTAACGTTATATAAAACCTTTTTTTCCGTTTTTGAAAAAAAAATTAAAAGTCGGTTTAGAAGTGAAACCTAAAACGTACTTAATGAAGGATTACATAATCGACTTCAATAAAGTTATATTTACCCTTTGAAATAGTGTTTTAAACCTTTTATAAAAAAGTAAATTAGATGAAGTTACCCTAATCGTTTTGAATAGCGTAAGACTGGACAACGAATATAAATACTAACGCGTTCATAAGGTATAGGTCGCTTCAAGAATATAATGAAAAGCTACATTTAACATTTTTATTGCCATATAATGTCAAACTGACCCAATGAACGATATATACTAAGCGTTTAACAAGCGTTTTTTATAACAAACACATAATTTAGAACGCAAATTGCAACTTATATGGCTGAATGTACGTATTACAAAACTATTCGCTTTTGTTAACGGATAATTCATTAATAACAGCGACTATAATCTACAAAAAAAAATCCTATTAATCCTTGACAACGAAATGCGGAACTGAAACGACTATAGGTTTCGTAAAATTATTATTTATAAAAGTTTTACTACTTGTAAAAGGGTTACGAATAACGTCCTGGCTTTCAAAATCTATAATATAGTTAAAGGCTTCAATTGAGACATTATTATAACGATAACGGTCCGGATAATTTTTCACCTTAATTCATGCATTACCCCCCCTATTATATATATTAAATCCCTTTCGATTGATCAATAATTAGTTGAATTGGGTATTACAAGCGAAAAACATTCTATAATCGATATTATAGCCTTACACGAGTTATATAAACGGTGTATAATCAGAAAATAAGGTAAATTAACGGCAAATCTAACCTCGGAAACTTAATAACTAGAGCTACGCTTAACAAAACCTTAAAAATACTTATATCGATAATTACGTTATTTTTTAGGGTCAATTAGTAGGTTTTATGACTCCGATAGACCACTACACTATTTTTAGCTTACTTATATCGGCCTGTAAAATATCATTTACGCTGATCCCCGATTTTAACTTTATTCAACATAACTATTTCCTTCTGATCCCAATATTTTAACATTCTTTATTTTATATACTTCAACCCAACGGAATTTCCTATTCGGTTCTATCTATATTTAAATGAAATATTTTTGGCAACCCTTATTGAACTTTATTTTAATTTATGATATCGCATTACATTTAATACATTTCTTTCTTATTTTCTACATTTTAAAGTAAATATTAAACTATTGGTTCATAAAAAGCTATAACATTATTAAATAACGTACTGTATTATATCTTGTTACGCTAGCCCAGCTTGGGGGTATTTATTCACTAATAAAGGGGGAAGGCTACACTGTTACATCTTCATCATCTTTTCTGCTACCCTTCACTGTTATATTGTCGCCACCGCTTTTAAAGCTATCAACGTTATAAACATTAATAAAAGTTTAAACTTATAGCTTTATAGTTATACCTTTAGGTAAAGGTATAAGAGGAGAATTTCCCTTTTGACGATAACGTACGAAAACTTCGTTAAACTTACATACGAAATATATACATAAGCCCCGTTTTCTGGCTGTAACGGTGATTACCGTCTCCTTCAACCGCCGGTAAACCTTTATTACGAATTATTATCAGTTTATTTTATTCACTTACAACCGCGATTATTTTTTTGAATCACACTAAACAGTATATATTTAATAAAGAAAATCTTGATGTTTAAGTTAGAATTTACGAAAAAGCTGGTGGATGCGTAATATATCTTCGGCTTACGGCTTTAAAACCACCGGAACAGGAGCATACGAGCTGCCAATCTATTTATAACCGTAGTAATGGGTCAAACAACACCTGTTTTCAAAAAAATAGCTAATTGATTTACCCACGACCGCGGATGCAATATACGATACGTAAAACTTATTTATTAACTTCTGGAAGCTACGAACCTGGTTACGTCGTTTTAACGCCTTAAACTTCAAAAAGGCTCTGTGGCGTACCCTGGCGATATAAAGCTCGAAGCGGTGAAACAACTCCTCCTAGTACTTCTTATTTAACAAAAGGGAAATAAAGGTAAACAAACGTACGGATTTAAGGAATAAAAACCTTAATATAATTACATTAAGTTATGTTAACGGTGTAAAAAGAGCTTTACAAGTAATAGGGTTTTTACCTATAGGAAAAAGGTAAAGTTTATAATCTTAAAAACCACCCGGTCTTACCCTTAAAATCTAGGAAAAGGGAAAAGAAAGGAAGGAGAAAAGGGGTTCGTAGCAGCGACGGCGAAAAGGTACGAGGCGTTGGCGACGGTAAGGTTTCGAGGAGTAATGGCAATGGCAAAAGGAGAAGAGGCAACGGTAATGGGGTTGAGCAACGTGGTGGTGATGGGGTTGGGTAACGTAGCGGTAGCGGGTAAAAAGGCCGCAATTAATAATATAGTGCCCGAGGAGGGTGGGCTATTACTACTAGTAGTAGTGGTATTATTGGCGGCGACGGAAACAACAATGGAAACACTATGGACGCGCGTCAAACAGCACCTAGTAAACCTGGATTTACGCGTCATCTATTCGAAGAAAAGGTTAGTATATATATATTAGTCAAGTAACCTATA
>JASMMZ010000007.1:0-320807 GCA_038502455.1 Anisogramma anomala
TAACCCTAACCCTAACCCTAACCCTAACCCTAACCTTAACCTTAACCTTAACCTTAACCTTAACCTTAACCTTAACCTTAACCTTAACCTTAACCAATGCAGTTTACTAGTCCTTACAAATACGAATACCCTCGTAACGTTTCAAACTTTCTCCTTTTCCTTTTCATAACGCCGCCTTTTTTTATTATTTACCCTTTTTCATAATGCTTTTACTTTTCCCCTTTATTTCCTATTTACTAATTTTGGTTCATATTTTCAAACGATTTCTTTTACTTTGTCTTTATTATCAAGTTGTATAATAAACCCATCATAGGTTTTATTATCATTGGTGTCTTTAATTCAAACAACGAATCGTTCCTTGCAGTTTATCACTATATTCCCGACGAATACAATACTGTTAACTGCTTTTTGTAACCGCCTTTTATAATGAGCGTTTATACGTTTTTGCTGATAATAAAAATAAAAACTATTTCTTTTTCATGTTCAAATGCCTATATATCGTATATTATCTACCGTTTTAACTCCAACGTTCCTTTTACTTACATTTGTGTTCATCAGGCATATCGTATTCCTACGTTTTAAAAGGTTCATAATCATGTATGTTTACAAATGAATTTTACAGGATAACTGATCGCAATTGAACACTTTTTCCTAATTGTTTTAAAAACAAACTTATTTACATTGTCATCTGATTTAAGCGTCGTTCTCCGCCAATTAGTTATTACGGTCAAAGATAAGGGCTAAATTCATCCCTTATACATAAACATTAAAATAATTTCCTGGATTATTCACCAATTAATACTTTTGATTTTTTTTTTAAATTAATTCATTGGTTTATCCGGCTTTAAGTTATTATCGGGATTGAAAAAGTCCTCATCGTGCCAGTCGTATAAGTCGTCCCTCTTTTAGCTATACATTCCCTTCACCCTTTTCTCACACGTCTGTCCTTTTTTATAGAAAAATCGTTACCTTTTACGATATCATTTATTTTTCAAAACAAAACTCTTTTAGCTAACTGTCATTTAACGCGTAGCCTTATTGCTTCAACCCCTTTTACGTACTGCTCTATTCTTATCCGTTGTTTTGACGAAAATAGTCCAAATATTATAACTATATAGGCTCTGACTTTCCTAGTCAATATATGCTACGGCTTATAAAATGTGACGAACGACGTTTAATGCCTAATTATACGATCTACGATTTTACACGTATTCTATTTGCTACCTTTTACTAATAATGAGTTAGTCGGGTTGACGGCGAACAAGTGTAAGATCGTGCCTGGGCTAATCGCATCGTCCGGGCCTAAACTTAAATATTAGAATCTTGATTAAGTTGTAGTTAAAATCGCCTTACTGTCGGATACGTATTTAAAAAATTCGGGTAATATTTTCCTATCTTTATATATTATACACTTACTTTGTTCAACAATCAATTCTGTGTTCCTTTCATAATAATATATTATTTCAAATTTAGTAGAGGTTGGATTCGTATATATTGCTTCATATAACCTTAACAATTTCGTTGAAATACTGGGCTATTTCAACTCAAATATCCTTTTAATTCGCTTTTAATTTATTCAAAGTTACAGTATATTGACAATTCTCCCATAATTCCTACTTCGACTTATTCTAACTATTTAACTTAACTCATAAAGAATGAACACCACCCCACCCTGTTTTTAACGCGAAAATATCTTAAATTTTGAATTCCTCGTATATACTCTTTTTTATATTATTAACGACTGAAACTAATTTCAAGAAAATATCGAATAAAACCTATAATGGAATGGTGTCTAAATTTACCCGTTAAACTGAATTCACCTAAAAAATAGGGTATTTTTGAACTTTTCTTAAATCGATATTAAACGGGCTCAGAATATAAACAACCCGTTATCAATTGTAAAGTGAAACCTCATCTTTCCCTAAGCAATTAATTTTAATATTACGGAAGTTTTACTAAACCTAATCTCCTACCTTATATCGTTTTGATAGATAAGGCCTACGGTTCACCACTATTTTTATTTACTCCTAACCATAACTTATCATCGTTCAAACTAACTTCATCTATTTACATAAACATGATAAAAATACAACAATTTGTTTCGCCAGACAAATTAACAACTCTATATCTCAATTAAACGTACCTACACCTAACAAGTCAATCTCTTCTAATAATAAAAACTAATAAGTGAGTTGAGGTTTATAATGAAGTATTAAGAACTTTAAGCTAAATTACTGACTTAATACGAACCTTTTCCACTTATTGTCGATAAGCTAATACAACGTCATAGGCGCGAACGATTCCTGAAGGAAGGGAATATTATAAAGAAAGAATATATATCGGGCTGTATTTACAATACTACATGGGTAAATATTACAAAAAATAACGAAATCCTAATACTAAAGCTTCAAATACAAAGCATAACGAAAACCTTTGGAAAACTCTTTAACGAAAACATTAATATCGAAATTAACATCCTACTAATTTAAGGATTTGTATAACTTATGTCAAAGGTTGATTTTAACTCTTAAAAACCGAATATTATAACTTTTACAACGAGGATTATCTATAAGGTTAAAACTAAAACTAAGGGGCGACTGTATGAAAAGTAACATTTAATCGCTTAAGGATGTACCAATGAAGAAAAAACCTGATTTCGTACGTAGTTAGTAATAATTAAAAAGATTAGCTAGCGCCATGTAGTTGCTTCGACAGTTAGTTCATTAGATAAAACTCAAAGTATGTTTGAGTTTAGTAACCGTAATACAAAGAAAGTTTATACGTAGTTAGCAACAGATTTACAGCGAATTTTACTTTTAGAATTGCCATAGAAACTACGTGTTATTTACCCTTTGGTAACGATGATACAATGTATTAAACCGTTATACGAACTGATTAAAGTAGGCGTTTATTAGTCATTTATCTAATAATTATACTTTAATTTACTATTAAGTAAAAGGTTTTTAATATGTGATGAGTATTTATTAGTAACGTAAAAAAAGGTTTTCAGACTTATAGATGTACAGATTGACGATACAATTTTTATTAGAACAGCTGAGTTTATAATATTGAAATAAAAGGCGATTAAAGACTATAAGTTTTGGAATTACGTGCCGGTTAAGATATTATCAAAAGGCAGCTTACTTAAATTCAATAAATCATATTTTCGTATATTTAGTGTTAATGTCAGTTTTTTTTCCATTAAAAAGCCCAAAGTATTATTTTAATGACGATTAATACAAAACCCAACAGATAAAGACTTTCAACAGCTAAAAAAGAGGCTGGATTAGTAATTGCGAAATTTGGATCAAGGGATTAATATGGTTTGAATCAACCTGTCGAAGACTGTGTTCATAATCTTTACGGCTGAGGTTTTTATAAATAATATCAACTTGTCTTTATAGATCAAGTATTTAATCATCCTTATTAACAAAAAAAGAATAAAAAAACATTAAATATTATTAGTAGCCTTATTTGCTAAGTATTTGAGAAATATATAAGGATTATACGAAGCGTATTAACTTCGAAAGTCTATAATATCATAGCAAATATCGATGTAGGTATAGTATTAGGGGAAACACTTAACTTTATTATCAAGTAGTTAAAGATTTCTCTTATTCAGGTGATAATTTATACCGATTCGAGGAGCCTATTCGCGTGCTTTTCGAAGCTCAAAAACACTAGCAAAAAACTTCTAATAATCGACATGATAATACTCCGTCAAATTTACCAAAGGAGGTAGATTAAGGAGTTCCGATAAATTAACGAGAAGAACAACCCTATAAATGTTATAATGAAGGTATCAACAAAAAAGTCTCTGTAAGAGTTTATAAATAGCAGTTTGCTAACTATACGTATTGTAAGCTACGTTAATAAACTACCCGGAAGCCAAAGTTATGAAGTAGCGGTTAAGGATGTGCTACCCAACTTAAAAACTTCCAGGAAACTAACGATAGTAACTTGTTTGATTAGTATGGCTAAAATGGAGTTTTACAAAAGCCTATAGCGGAAAAACTTTTTATGAGAGTTAATGAACTCAAACCTCAGAGCTACAAAGCAATTAAGGTTAAATGAGGTTAAATTAAGTGTAAATGGGTGTAATTTGATGTGAAAGTTAATCGGAATTGATAGGGGTCCAGCTAGTTGGCAAAAAGAAAATGCGGCAGTAAACTGAAGAGATTAATTAACTACCCTAACGTATGCGAACAAACTAAAAAACTATCAGTGTTAGAAAAATGATACCTACAATGCAATGGGTTAACTTTACTTATAGTAACTTTGACAAGAATAACAGCAAATTAAACGTATTGTTTGAGTAAACAGATTATATTGGGTATAAGTCCATTACAATATATTACATTTTAAAGTAGGGAATAGACCATACAATTAACTATACCAAATACTATATATACCGGCTAGCAGACTGTTAAACCCAAAACAATACATGAACCACTTGACTACTGTAATACTACTATTACTTCAACTAATCGAATCGACAACGTTGCAACATCTGAAGCCCTATCAATAACATGTTTGTTTACATATATTATTAAAATACTCATCAATTACCATAATGTGAAGAAGGTGTTATTGAGTTACCAAAGAATATGTATTTTCGAAACGGTGAACTTAATATTACGAATAACTATATTGATTATTGTAATTAACTTGTTTTTTTTTCTTATCAAATAATGAAGGAATTGAATAAAGTTGGAGAACTAGTTGCGATAAATTTAGTCTTTTAAAAATATAATATTAAAACGTATTTAACAATTATGGTTGAAGGGAAGAGTTTTATGTTTATGATGTTATGAGAGTGATTATTTATAAAAAGAGGAGAAACTAAGTTGAATATCTTTTACGACGTATTAAGGTATCTTTTTGGATATTTTAAACCGTTTCAATATGTATTAGATACGTTTTGCACATTTCTATAACGTTTTACGCCGTTTTCAAGTAAGTTTCTCGCCTTAAAGTAGGAGATCACCTCCCACTTTATGTCAAAACGTTTTACGGTGGGATGGCATCTTTTACAAGATGTTAAAACATTTTACATCGCTTATAAATATATAGCCTATGATTATAATCATAGCGGCGTATTTTAATACCTTTTATAGATTACGAGGATCTTTTAAGGCTTGTAAACACCTTTTACTGTGGTTAAAGAAACAACCTCCTCCCTCTCCATATACTAGAGATAATGTTATAGGCTAATGTCTGTACTAGTAGTCGCTAGGAATATTGCCTTAGCGATTACTATTCTCCTACGTCGTTCTTAAGTTGTTCCTAAGTATGTACATACCATGTGATTAACTACGTGACCGAGCTACCACTTATCACTAACTCTATAATAACTCCTTAGTATGATACTCTCTTTCTTTTTTATCGAGTATTATATACAGTATCCGACCACCTTAAGCGATAGCTTTGGCTTAGTCCCTTCACTTAAGACTATCATTAAACGGTCTATAATTGATGGATACAGTTGTGTAATAATCACGCTAAAAACCCGTGAGTATACAGAAGGTAGCAGAGGTGCTGAGTGAACAATATCGCAACCGTGCAAGTAATGATCAAAAGCCGTGAGGCTATTCAGAATATACTGAGACTGAATACTTAGATTGACAACTGAAGAGCTATGAAGAAAATACTATCTATGTGGTGCTGGCCGTGTTCTTATATCCTTAATCCTTCATATGCCTTCAGTACTGGATCATATTAGATCGAAACATGATCCCAATGATCCTTAGTGCGTAACCCTAACCCTAAGGTTGCTGACATAAGAGATATCCCCACCTAATGTGTTAGACATCAGGTTCTTAGTGGCTTAGTTCCATACTGGCCTGTTTTCTGACCCTCCGATATTCTTGGGTCATAACACGTATTTGCTACTTAATCCTCTTATTTAGTTTGTCAAAGTAGTTACCTAGTAATATTATACTTATATGGTAATAAAGATAATGTAAGAAGATTCAGATTGGCATATAGTGGCAATATAAATGTTACGAACACGTTATATCAGATACTGTTGAGTGTTAGCTATATTAGTTTGGTTAATTGTATTCAAATTAATGCTTTAAACCTTTTGCATAAAACCCAGACCGGAATTACTACCGAGCATACGGATTAACGATCTATTAAAGTTAAGATAGCTTCTAGTCGCTAATGTCATAACCAGCTTCCAGTCTTAAAACATGGAGTTCTTAATATATTTTTATTTTGATATTTTAAATACAGCGATTTTAACGAAAGGTATATCGTCAATTTGAGTACCTATTTGGTTGAAGTCCCTCTTTTTAGGTACTGATAAATACGGATAATATGTTAATAACTTTATAATTATCCGTAATTTTAAATATAACCTGTAGGTAAAAACCCTATCAATATTTGCTTCAGAAACTTCGTACAAAGTCTTAATACTTCGTATCACCGTTTCAAAAGGGTAAATATTCCATAATTCTGGTGGTAATTCCAGAAATACGATTCGACATAAATATATTAATAAGTTGTATAGGTCTATATTATATTTCAGCTATTAAAACTAAAATCCTCCTAAGTCCTAGCTAGTAATCTTATTACGATAACGATTGTTAAGCCCTTATTAATTTTAGGAATTTTAAGCGATCTCGTAAGGATTTAATTATTGCCTTAATTATATTTCATTCAAATAATTAGACGTAATTCTTCGTTCGACCCCCCTGTATTATTACTTTTAACCTCGTTAATAATCCTCCACTTGAAGATTATAACATTTGGATCTTAAAAATTAACTTTGTCCTTTGATACGAATTGTACAACTCATCAAATTAATATTTTATTAATCTCTACCATATTATTCTCCCTGGAATATTTACGAAAAGTTCTCACAATGTTTTATACTCGAATCTTTAATATCAAATCTTCTGATGATAGGCTTTTATCGTTGCAACATAGTCTATTCGAATCACTGTGGTCGAAGTAACTGGTGTTGCATTGATATTGTTGGATTGATGTCTGTAAATTCTAAGTTTAGCAGACCGCTAGCCGGCTTACATACTAATTTATATGGTTAAACGCTTTGGCATATACTCCACTTTAAAGTAGGCACCTATTACACTATATTTGTAATACAATCTCATAAACTGCAGTCAATTTGCAGTACATATAATCAACCTTACTGTAATTAAAGTTGACTTACCTGTACTATACTTGACTGTTATTCCAATATTGGCGGCTTTTTGTTTTGTGCCTGTACGTTAGCATGGCCTGTTATCAATTGGTGGTAACCTATGAAGTCCCTCTTTAATTTACAAGTCAGACCACTATCAATTTTGATTAGTCTATACTGAAATCAATCTTAATTACAGCCCTTTGTAACTCTTTTAACCCACCCTTCTGAGGTCTCCGTTTCTCAAATACCGTATACAAATCCTTTGCCATAAACATGCGCAAATTAAGTACATCATCATTACATACCTTTTTCCAGTAGTTTAAATTACGATCGTCAATACTATTACTTTGGTGGTCTTTTAATTTGGTATGGAAACCTTTTTTCTCTATGTTATTTGTTGGGCGATTGACGTATTCCTCGATTCGTATAGTTAGCGTATTATTGTCTACAAACCTTTCTAAGGTATTATTCAACGTGGCCTTAGTTATGGCATCGGTAAGGTTATCTTTACCGATGATTTACTGGAACTTATCGATTTCCCAGTCTTCGTATACCTCTCTTAACGCCCTTTTCCGAAAAAGATTTTTAAACCATAGCTTCATAATAAAAGATTAGAGTTAACGACGAAAAAAAAAACTATTATCTAAGTAAAGTATATTAATGAAAAAATTATATTAAAAATTTTTGTTTTTTTCTAGTGTAAATTTGAATCATCATGAGGGCTAGACATATATTTGATAATAGTGGGAAATCTTTGTGGTGGCTTTTAGTGTAACCTATTTCATATTCCCATACCATACAAAATTTAGAACCTTGTATATCATGTTAACGGCTCAGTAATTAAAGCGCCAGTGAAATTAAATTATCTCCGGCTGCGTTAAATTTAATATGAATATTTAAAGAGCTTGAAATAAAATTATAAGAGCCTTTACGTAAAGGCGGGGGAAATTTTTTAACTTTTTTTAGCCAATTCGTTGTCGTTAAAGTTAACATGGAGGCTAAGAATCTTTATATTTCTAGTTAACGAAGGAAAGTGATAATGAACTTAGGGACAGTGCATGTGATCAACCTTATAATATTTTAAATTACCTTCATCTTTACAAATAATAGTTATTCGATTTCTCAAAACTAATTTTAATTCTTTTTATCATTGTGATGTAATGATCACACCAAATACCCGTGAGTATGTAGAAGGTGTTCAGAGGGTTTATGTTAGCAGTAAGGTAGCAGAGGTAACAAAGGTGCAATATCAAGACTGTGTTCAAGTGATGATCAGAAGCCGTTAGGCTATTCAGGTGTGTAGACTGAATACTTAGATTGACAACTGAAGAACTATCTAATGAAGCTATCTAAGGTGGTGATGACCATGTCCTTATATCTAGTTCCTTCAGTTGGTACCCATACTGGGGGTGCTCCAGTATGAGGTTTGCGGGATCACTGGTGGTGATCCAAGTGATCCAAGTGAGCCGGTGATCCAGGTGATCCAAGTGATCCAGGTCACGTGACTTCTGCTGMGTCATCCGTTGTCCAATTGCCGTGCCGTACATGGGAAATGTGCTTTGTAAGCGTAGTGGGGAACATGCAGCGTCAGAGGATCCAACTGCAGTTCGTGTCATAACATGTGACTATTAATTTTAATTGCTTTGGTACTTTTTTTCCATAGTAACACGCATCACAAATAACCTTTTATTTAGTACCTTACAATTCTTGTATCATATATAATAAATTAAAACTTATAGTTCGTATAACGATCGCAAATATTAAAGTTGTATATAGGATTGGAGGTTTGGTTAAGAAAATATTAAGGATTTTAATCATACAGACGGAATAGCAAAACATGGTCGGCTAGTTACTAAGCCACGTTAAAAGTAGTATTTCTATAATATTTAATTGACTTTAAGTTATCTTTAGCATTAATTGCTTCGTTGCTTTCCCATTCTGCAATTTAATCTGATTAATTGTATTTAAAAGCGGTAAAGTAATAAATGTTATATATTAATTTCTTATTATTTCGTTCGATAAAGTGGTGGTAAGGCAACTAATAAATAAACTTATTATAAATCTTACATTTTTTTACTATCATTTCAACGAGAGTACTTGCGGTTAATATGTCAGTTTAAATATTAGCCATATTAGTACTAGCGTAGTTATTACCTTTAGTTTAAGGTCAATAGATTAAATCTTAGGCGTTCAAGGCACCTGTAGCCGTAATTACAATCGACATAATTGATTATATTAAGGTTTTTGGTTTCGACATTCAAAATGTTGCTGGCTTAGGGATATAAACTAAGCGAGTTTGGTATACGTTTATTACAACTTTAACCGAAAAGCGTAACTGGTGGAGAATACCTTCGCATGTAGTATATAGATATTATAAGGCTTATTCAAACTCATCAACGCATGTAACCATTACCTATACCAGCTCTCAAAGTGTAACTTCGCTAATATAATTCTTTTAAATTATTTGTTAATATAATATCAACTTTTTAATCATCTGGTTTAGCATATTTATTGTTATTTACTTGTTTTTAATTTTTGACTATAATCGTAATCTACCTTGTAATAGCCTAATTTTATGGTATTGAGTCAAGTAGAAGTTGTATTAGAAGTGGCTTTTTATATTACCATAAACTTTACAAAGGGTAGTTACTCGGGTTAAAAAATGAGACTATAATCCTTAATATGCCTTATAAGGATTTAGGAGAATAATAAGTAAAAAAACAAAAAGTAAAACCTTTATTTAATTACAAATATTGACAAAGTTATCATTTTTGTATTGAAAGGGTTATAAGGCTTTTCTGAATAACTTTTTACGTTATTTCAAATTTTAGCGAAGTTCTTAAAAAGTTTGTAATTAACATTAACCATTTTCAAAAGTTTTACAAGTGGGTTGCAATAGTTCTCCTAATTTTTCTTCGTGTTATTTTTTTTGTGATTTTGATCCTTAGATTCACTAAGTTACTGTATTAAAAGTAATTTCTAATCTCCTGATCTAATAAATAAAGTTTTTTAATAGATTTTTTAATAGGATTATGTGTATAGATAAACTTGTTCTGTAATGGTTTTTAGGAGATTTGGAAATTTTGATTAAAATATCAAATGGTAAATAAGGCTTAAAGTTTTTGAGAGATTTGACGATTTTGTTTAATTAACTGTTATAAAGCGCCGACGTTGATTCTTTTAGTGTTATTGACGGCTGTTGTTTTACGCACCCTTCTATCGCTAAATGCGTATTCCTCGTTATTACGTAAAATAGCTAAACTGCCGAATTAGTAAACAGGTTTCTTATTTTTAACACGTAAAATAGTTTAAATTAAATACAGGTAAAAAATAACCCCTTTAATCACGTGTAAAGTTATTCATATTCTTAAAACATTCTCTTTTAAGACATGGACTTTAAAAATATTATTTCAGTTGAACGAGGTTGAAGAGAGTTTTTACCAGTTTGGTAAAGCTCTTCTTCAATATATAAATCACTCATCTTTTGAGTTTTCCCTTTAACTTTAACTTAATATAATTTTTATCTATATATCAATAATTTAATTTTTAATGAATTTCCAATATTGTCAAAAGGTTTTATTATTATGGTTAAGTTTTTCGCATGTTTCTTAGTTGACGATGTAATTGCTAACGAAATTCACTAGGTATTTGTAATGATCATACTAAATACCTGTGAGTAAATGGAAGGTGTCAGGGGGTTTATGTTAGCAATATGGTAGCAGAAGTAATAAAGGTGCAATATCAAGAAGATGTTTATTCGTGCTGTAGAATGATCACTAGCCGTTAGGCTATTTAGGTGTGTAGACTGAATACTTAGATTGACAACTGAAGAGCTATGAAGGAAATGCTATCTATGGTACTGACCGTGTCCTTATATCCCATTGCCTTCATCCTATCTTCAGTACTGGATCGTTTGGATCACCGCACTGATCCCCTTGATCTAGTGCTGCCTTACCTTGAATCGGTGGCTGATCCTTACTGATCTCATGTATCCTCACCTTGGATCAGTAACTGATCCATACTGATCCATCACGTGACTTGATTAGTCACCTTGTTTATATAAGAGATGTTTCCCGCCTGATGTATTGGACTACAGGCTCTCCATGACTCAGCTGCATGCTGGCCTGTTTCCTGACCCAACCGTTGTCTAGGTTATAACAGTATTCCACTGTTATGATTTTATCGATATCGTACCACTAAAGACTTTTATCGTAATACTTTGAAGAAATTATTCCAAAGGCTTTAATTAACTTTATTCTCTTTTAATTGGATGCCACTTTGAGGTTCTGACTGGTGTAAGACTTGATAAGTGAGGTACTTGGTGATCTTTGGGCGTGGAGTCGTGTGGAAACTTAGCGACTTGGAGTTAGGTCGTGCGACGTAGCTATTCTTGGCACTACTTGGTGATTTTTTGTGTTCTCGCTTAAGATAGAATATTTGGCAATGAATGGAATTAATTATGCAATTGATGTAGAGGGAGTGAAAAAGAGTAAAATAGGGGTAAAAGTATGGTGTAAAAAAATATGGTTGAATATCGTTTATTATTGAATGTAAAGATCGAAGATTGATTGTTGTTTGGCTATAAGACTTAGTCCTTTTTGTAGTAATAACACCCGTAGTTATATTATCTTAGCTGTTAGCTAATTCTTCGAACTTTGACACTTTCAACAGTTAATTTCAACGTATTTAAAGAGAATTTTTATTAAAGATTTCTTAGCGTTTTTGATAACGATACTGGCGCTAACTTTGGTCAGCTATAGAGACTAGCGTAGTCCATAGATTTTCTTTACCTACTGTTGTAGAGATTAACACAATAGTAAAGACTCTTTGAAAGAATCTTTCTTTTACTCTATTCGTCGTTGTTAACGTAGAGCGTAACCGAAAAATAGACTTTTCTTTTACTTAGCTTATTTAGAGTTAACTTAATAAATACTGATTATTGTTGTTAGGCCTTACCTATCAAAAGAACTTTAGACGTTACAAGGTTGTTGATTCGATTGGTCGAAGTAATAGTAGTATTACGTGGTCAAGTGATGAATGTATTGTTTTAGGGTTAACAGATCGTGAGCTGGTCTACACAGTAATTTATATGACCAATTGTTTGGCCCATACCCTTTTATACAATGGGGCTATACTGCACTTTATTTAAAGCCGAATATAGTAAGCTTACACAAAACAATACACTCAGGTTGCAGTTCAGTATAGCTAACTTTAATGTACGTAAAGTAAACCTACTACACTGCAAACATTACTATTCTAACAGATATAGGGATTTTATTTTATATTTCCAAAAATCTAAATCTTTTCAATCGACTCTATATTAATTTTCATGTAGTTATGGGTGAGAAATGCTTTGTTTAATATCAAACCTGATGTCAATAAAAAAATTGAAAATTTAATTATGAACACTTAGGAAACTCTTCAACAAACGAATAAGAAATATTTTAATAAGGTAGGTATTTATAGACTTCAGAAATTTTCATACTTTTACTCATGTTATAAATCATTTTTAAACGAACAAAATTAAGTTACAGTGTTGTAAATATACGTTTTCTGTCCTCTAATAACGAAAATATCTTATGCTTATTAACGTTGATCTAAAACTTCCGTTAGCCATTATATATACACTTACCATTACTAACATCATATTAATAACGTTAAATCGAGAAACTTATTCTTTTACTAACTTTATTACTGTTGTTAAAAGAGTTGTAATGACTGCTGCCTATTTTTTTTTTGAAAAAAAAAAGTTGTGGTGACGGTTTTCCAAAAGAAATTCGGAGCGGCGGATGGAGAGGTAACATGGGGGGGGGCCAAGATGGTAGCGGGGGTAGAGGTTGCCGGTCAATTAAAGAAAAAAATTCGTTTCCATCTCTCACTTACACTTTTCATAATAACTGTCTATTTCGTTAATAAGACTGTTGTAACGACTTATATTACGCCGCTCTTCGCCGCCTTAATGGAGACGCTAAAAAGCTATCATGAGCCGGTTAAATGACTAAAGGACGTTTTTGCTACAATAATAGAGCGGTAAGCAGCCGATGGCTTAATAACATAAGTAATGATGTAGATACAACCAACTTTATGTTTTATAATCATTATTTTTCATGAATATCAATTCCCTTAATGTTTGCAGCATTTATGATTTATACGTATATTACGAAGGTATTTCATGCCCATTCTCCTACCAATGCGAGCCACAAGATTAACACTGATTAATCAAAATTATAAATAACTTGTATAAGGCACTTCTATATTGACTGTATCAGGGTAGGAATAGGTTGTATAAGTTGAGGAAAATAAAAGGAAAGGAAAAAAGTGTGTTGAAAAGGAGAGGGATGGGGGCGCCTAAAACGCGTTTAACGTATTTAAAAACTTTTAGTTTCCTCGCTTGTATATACGGAAGCTACATATAAACAACTCGTTTTTTACATAATAAAGTCACTAATCGAAATGAGTATAAATACTCATGTTTAAAGAATTAAAAGCATAAAAGTACATAACAATATTAATTATTTTTAACTACCTCATTATAATTTAAAGTAAAGTGTATTTTTTGGATTGTATTTAAAAATAGTCGTCTTTTATTTATAGTCGTAATATACGAACCATAAAGTTTATATAAAAGCTTCTTATTATTACACTACACTTTATAATACCTATGCATTACTATATATATGTTTTACTTTTACCCCCTATACAGGCTTTTACCTCGTATTACTTGTTTCACGAAGCTCTTCTTTTAATAAAGTGCTTAAACTATTATATCGCCAACGCGAGTAAGCGGCGGGCAGAAACTAACACGACCACATTTCACGGATAAACCAAGGCTACATTTTACATGTTTTTGAGTCTCTTATCTGTAAAGTATCCTGAGGACTTAATTGAAGGGATGGTGAGGGACCTCATTAGCTTATACTAACCCTGTAGACCTCTTATTGGATCCCTACCGCCAGTATCTACATGTATATTTCATAGCAGCTAGTGTGATACTTGGTAGTAGTTATTACCTAATAATAGTACATAACAAGAAAATTAGGGATTGAATGTAATATAGTTGTTTGTTACTATTGAACGATTTGTTGAATATGAATAATGTACTTGTTACGACTTAATAATATGTTATGTAGGATTAATAATCTTAATATATTTGTTTAAGATCTGGAGATTCTAATGTCATGTGATTAGCTTACAAGGTTAAGATTTTTGATGGTTACCTATTGAAACACATATTATTACTAACTAATAAATATTTTTCAACGTATTCACGGCGATATCGTCGTCATTTTTCAATTTCCCTAAAAACAAGCACAATTTTAGAGGGTCTCTACACTTGCTACCATAAAAACTAATGCAGTTGATGGGAATTTCCCAAAATTACTTCAACTAATGTGAAGTATCATAAAAACAACTATTTATCTTTTATTTAGCTTATCTATACTTCATTTGCCGTTACACACTAATTAGTTTCGGTAGGCCTTGATCGTTGTAACGTTGTTCATTCGAATCTCGAGTCGAAATGACTGGTGTTTACTTTGAAAGTGATGTATAGTTTTTCCAAGTCAAACAAATCGCTAACGGGTTTCCAAACTAGATTGTATGGGCAATTACTTAGCCTGTGCCCCCTACCGAATCGGGCACCGCACTGCAATATGGACTTGCAGTTAATACAATTAGTTAGTTGACTTGACCGTATTGTAATTGACTGCTTTTCCCACAATCTCCCTCTTTACTCTTCTCCTCCAGTAATACCCTTTCTTCTACATCCCCATCTGGCTTATTTCAGCAGCCGGCCTGAATAACTAGCTTTATAACCCTTTTAACAACAACGAAGCCAATACTAACTGCTCTGGAAGACTGTCCTCAATAATGAAGGACTTTTGAACAAGTCTACAAAACCTTTTAGCTGGCATGCAGGGCCCCAGGACAACACATTTCATAAACGAAAGTCACAAACCAATGGCTTACAAATGCTCTATTGCTTTCTTTGCCATTGTTTGCCACAAGGTCGGACAATTTTTGTTTGTACAGCATCACTTCTGCATGTTGGGCCAGAAACTTGTAGTGTAAGGGGCCTAGTGTCAGTTATGGACAACTTGGCAATTTGGGGAATGCAAGTCCAAGAAGATGGAATGGGATGGGATGGCCTTGATTGATGGACTTGCCCCATCAAGACAAAATTGCTTGAAGCCTCCCCTGGAGTTCGTCCCAAATTGTCTCAGTGTGCGTGACTGCGTGACTGCGTGACTGTGTGACCCGGACATGCCGGCACCGCTGTGGTGCAACTAACTCACTGCCTCTGCAGTCACCCTCACGACTCACGCTTTGATTTAAGCACTGCTACCTGGACCGAGAAGTCCCCTGGCCCATGTCCACCATCCACATCGACGCACAGCCACTCACGCGACAGTACTCATTTCTCACCACCGCGACGCGACCATGGCGGCCCAAGTCGAGGCCAGGTCTTTGTCCGCCATCAACCACATCGCCGCCCACCCGCCTCAATACCCCATCAACCCAGCTGAGAGGCACGAGACGCTGTGTCTGTACATATCACGGGTACCCGGCTCACGCGGTAAGAGGCCCTCACACAGTCACCAACGACACCTGCACAAACGGCTGCCCCACACCTCTACACCCACCATCAGCACATCAACTAACGCGCACCACAGATGTAATCCTCTCGCCCTTCAAGCCCCAGCAAAGCAGCGTCACCGGCCACGATGTCGCCCATGCGCTCTACTACGTCCACCTAGATTCTCCTGAGGACGCGATACTGGCCCAGAGCCATGCCTCTGCCAACACCACCGCCACGGCCACCACCACCGGTGGCGGGTCCAGCTTGGAATCGGCGCGCCGCATCACTAGAAAACCTCTGCCGGCGTCAGCACGCCTGTCCACGCACCAGACGTCTCCCGTCGACAAGCTCCATCCGGCCGAGCATGTCACCTACCCGACGAACCTAGGGCAGAACAAAGAGAACGTACCTTACGAGGGCGTGGCGAGCGCCGTGCAGGCTGCCGTCCAGCAGCAGCCAGACGGATCAGGGTTGAGCAGGGGTGCTGGTACGGCCCCGGTGACAGTGGCCATTGCTCGCAAGTCGCTCGGCCCGCGCCAGATGGTGACCTCGACCTCGACCTCGCCTGAACAAGCATCGTCACCGCCGCCGCCCTACACGGCACTTCCCGATGCGCCCGAGCCCCACGATGCCTGTGCCCCAGTAGCAGCATCTCTTCCGCCTCCCGCAACTCCCCGCCGGCCCTTGACCCTCACCACCCTGCTGCCGCTCCCATCCACCGACCCCCCGCCCACACATGCCGGCGTCCATCCGCCTCCCACGCCCCCCTCACCCCCCATGTGCTCCTCCTCGTCCAGCTGGGCCAAGCACGCCACACACTACTCGGCCCTTCCCCCGCCGTCACCGCACAAGGCCGCCTTCACGCCCTTCTCACTCAGCCTCATCCGGCGTGACCCGGGCACAGGCCACCAGTGGAACATCGGCAAAGTAAGCTCCTTTCAATCGGCGGTGCACGCCGGCGCTTCATCGCCCGTGGACTGTACCGAACCGCCCATGCAGCCGCAGTTTCCGCGCGGGTACCCGGCGGTCACGGTGCGGATCGAGACCAGCGGGTATGCGCGGTTCCGGGATTTCCCCGCGCCTGCTGCTGTTGGGGCGGGCAGGTCAAGCGGAGACATGAAGAGAGTCGGCGGCTCGGCGGCGGCGGGGGCCAGGGACATGAAGGCGCTTGCGGCGCATATGGTTGCGCAGCAGCAGCAGCAGCAGCAGCACGAGGGTCCTGAGGTGGATGGAGAGGGTGACGATAGCGAGGGTGGCTTTACGCGGCAGGTGACAATGGCCTACGGCAAAAGCTGGACACAAAACCTCAAACAAGCGCTGACGAAAAGCGGAAAGGCCACGCGATCACGCAGCTCCACAACCGCCAGCGCAATACCAGCACCGGAAGCAGACATGGAGCAGCAGCCGCAGCAACCACTAGAGCCACCGCGCGCAACTTTCCACCGCCGCAACGACAGCGGAGATTCTTCCACAGGAAGCGGGGACTCCAACTTCTTCCCCCAACAGCAGCAGCAGCAGCAGCAGCAGCAGCAGCAACAACAACAACAACAGCCCCCCCCGCCGACTATAGCAGCACCACATAACGACCCCAAACCCCTCCCGGCAGACATGGCCACGCCGCCGCCGCCGCCGCCCGCCAACCTGCACCCCAAGGGCTACACCTTCGCCTCGCCTTGGCACGGCATGTGCGACTTCCGCACGACCTCCAACGGGCGCGCGCTCAAGTGCCGGCACACTCGCAACACCACATCACAGGGGTTCAACCCGCTGGTGGCGGCGCAAGCGCTCCGCGACTACGCCACGTCCAGCGGGCCCGCCTCGGGGGGCAGGAAGCGCGGGCTGTCGGCCAGCGTGGTTGGTGCTGGCCTTGGGGGCGGTGGCAGCACGGCGAACACGGTCGACGTCAGTGAGCTTCGGTTCAATCTGCCGGCTTCGGACCTGTTCCATAGCAAAGAGGATCGCGAGAAGGCGGCACGGGAGGTAAGGAGGAGCCTAGGGGAGTTATTGCGGAATTCCGGTGGGGTGGAGCAGGTGCGGTATGATGAGTACGGGGATGAGACGGTGGAGGGCGGGGCCGAGGGGCAGGCCTTTGACTGGAGCGCGTTGGGGAGGGAGAGAGCTGGGGGAGGCAGCAAGGGGAAGAGGGCCAAGTTGGGCAAGCTGCTTATTTACGACGAGGGCATCAAGATGCTGGATCTGGTGGTGGCTGCGAACATGGGGATCTGGTGGCAGGCTTGGGAAAGGAGTTTCTAGAGTCCGGGGCCCTTACTCCTCACTGTTCTGTATTCATCCTTCTCGGGATGTGGCCGAGCAGGGCTACGACCCAGTCCGTAACTGGTTGGGATCTTGCAAGGCGGATCTTGGGATTGGCTGAGAGAGCTATGTTGTTATTTGTATCGCGAGCAGTGACTCAATACCCATTTCTTAAGCATTGGCACCCACACAAACGCCCGTACACGGAGGCATCATGGTCGTGGGGCATAGAGCGACAGCAAGCGGAGCCAGGATAGACTGCGTCAAAAGCAAGAGCCAATGTACGAGATCTACTATACCACTATGTGTATCAATGTCTGTCACTTCGGAAACGCAATACTACAAAATGTGTATGTGCCCTGCGCCCCGGCTGAAGCGCCCCGCCCCGGCTGAAGCCGGCCCCATAATGCTAGCCAATCAGTTACCGGCCGCTGTAATCCCGGGCAAAAGCCAGGGCTTGGCCCCCGACGTCAACACGACCTGCCCTGGCCACAACTCCATTGCGACTTGTCACCACCTCTCCCTTGCCTGCCTCGCCTGCCTCGCCTGCCTTGGCTCGCCTGATTGATTCCTATCTCCTTTATCCAGCTGGACGCCAAACACTGCGGTGCTAGGACAGTTCTCTCTT
Organism: Anisogramma anomala; assembly: GCA_038502455.1. NCBI lineage: Eukaryota > Fungi > Ascomycota > Sordariomycetes > Diaporthales > Gnomoniaceae > Anisogramma > Anisogramma anomala. Next base: position 18,610 of record JASMMZ010000007.1, read on the forward strand.
CCATCACCCCGCGGCCTCCTCGATCCGGTCCCACCCAATCCATCGTTCTCCTCAACACGACAGCCACAATGCTCCCCTCAACTACCGCCGGCCGCTGCCTTGCGCGCGCCTCGCCGTCCGTCTTCAGCTCATGTGTCCTCCTCGCCAACACACCTGCCACATTTCGCCACCAGATGGTAATTGCAACAGCTAGACGCACGTACGCTACGCCGATGGGCCCGCCGCCCAGGGGTTTCCGGCAGGCCGCGCCTAAGAAGTGGGACGAGGACGCCGAGGGCACGGCCACCAAGCTGGGAAATTACTTCCTTATGACGGAGATGGCGCGCGGCATGTACGTGTTGCTGGAGCAGTTCTTCAGGCCGCCGTAAGTACTGTCCTGGTAGCTCTGTTTGCCTGCGGGCGTGGGTGTGTTCGTGTGTGTGCAAAGTATGTGCTGGAGGAAGAGGAGGGATCGGGCCATGGGACCTCGGCTGTTGCGGTTGCTGGTGGACACATGCACGCACCTCGGGAAGCACCACAAGCACCGGTTCGCTGACACCAACGCCTCCACTCCCCACCCTCCACAGCTATACAATTTACTACCCCTTCGAAAAAGGCCCCATTTCGCCCCGCTTCCGCGGCGAGCACGCCCTGCGCCGGTACCCGTCGGGTGAGGAGCGCTGCATCGCGTGCAAGCTATGCGAGGCCGTGTGCCCGGCGCAGGCCATCACGATCGAGGCCGAAGAGCGCGCCGACGGGTCGCGCCGCACGACGCGCTACGACATTGATATGACCAAGTGCATCTACTGTGGCTTCTGCCAGGAGAGTTGCCCCGTCGACGCCATTGTCGAGAGCCCAAACGCCGAATACAGCACCGAAACGAGGGAAGAGCTGCTTTACAATAAGGGTGGGCTATGTCCCTTGCTTTCCCAGTCCAGAGACCTCGATGGTGGCCTATCTTGCTAATGTCTGCCCTGCTATAGAGAAGTTGTTGCACAACGGCGACAAGTGGGAGCCCGAGCTGGCAGCGATGATCAGGGCGGACTCGCCGTACCGGTGAAGTGCATGGCACTGTGCTTCACAGCATGTCATGGGAGCGTATCACAAAGCGAGTCATCTGCAGGTTGTGGGCGGCTTGGAGTTGAAAGAGAGGAAGGAAGCGCGGCGGGCGCCGAGTATGGGAGTGTAGACAAAACCACTGTACATAAAATGGAGCACAAACTTACGCAACCTTTTCGTTTGTTTAGTGTGTTACTTGGCTTGGTGGGATGCTGGTGGTGACATAAGACCTCGAGGCGCTACCCAATCTACTAAATCGCGGCATTACAGTGGTTTGCTGAGCATGGACTAGGTGCAGTTTTCGTCGTGTGGCCCGTGCATACCTTGCTGCACCTTGCAAGCCCGAAATTTATCGTCACCACTTGCTTTCATCACGGCAGCAAAGCTTCCACGCAGCAATTGCCCGCCCACCACCGAGCCACCGCCGCTTCCACCCACCTCTCCCCACGCCGCACTGCCTCTAGCCTATCCCAACAAGCAAGCATGTTCCGCCTAGCCCTCCTCCGCACTGCCGCACGCCGCGCCAGCACTGTTGTCACCGTCGCCGCCCCCAGTCTGCGGACCTTCGCCTCGAGACCCTCTGTTCTGCGCCTTGCCAACGTCGAGATCGGTGTCCCCATGTGGAAGGCGCCTGCCGCTGGTGTGCGCCCTTATTCGGCTGCGGGCGGGCTGAGCAAGGCGGATGTGGAGGGACGGATTGTTAGCTTGTTGGCTGGCTTTGACAAGGTACGTTTCGAGCTGTAGTCTTGCCGCAGCTTTTGATGCGTGTGTGGCATCGCGAAGGGAACTGCTGGCGCCCGACGCGTCCATAAGTCGATGGAGGGCCCTGCATATGATATGGAGCAGCTTGATTAACTTGTCTCCCACAGGTCAACGACCCGAGCAACGTACGCGAACATCACCCCCGCTTGTCACCCAAGCGCTCCCCTCACCGGTGGCTATGCGAGACACGGGCCCAGCACAGGAACACGTCAGAACATGGATGCTAACATGACATGCCCACCCTTCCAGATCAACCCGACCGCGCACTTCGCCAACGACCTCGGCCTGGACAGCTTGGACACAGTGGAGATCGTGATGGCGATCGAGGAGGAGTTCAGCATCGAGATCCCCGACAAGGACGCCGATGCAATTCACTCTGGTAAGTCTCCCTCGCATCCTGTCTGGCTCTCAATAACGTGGCCTCCTACTGACACCTTCGGATCTACAGTGGACAAGGCCGTCGAGTACATCCTCTCGCAACCCGACGCGCACTAAATCGCGTCTCCTTCCGGACCGTCGACGCTGGAGAGGCATGGGATCGCTTGAAGCGGCAGCACGGGAAGAATAGCAGAGCATCCATGTATAATTTGGAACAGCGCAAACATGGCACACATCGGCAGACATCCAAATACAACAATCACGCGAGCCAGGCTGGGGCAGTCGATTTATCCGCCGTACTTAGCGTGGGCCTTGCACCTTGCGCCCTGGGTGTATACAACTCCTCTCTGGGTCGAGGAGGGGTAGCGGCTTGTGTGGATGGAGCGAGACTGTGCTTGCTGGACGGAGCAGGGTGGTGAGATGATTGGCAACAGCCTGCCAGAGTAGCGGGCATTGGTCTTCCGGCATGGCCTGCGATGAATCGAGTATAGACGTTGTGAATGGCGAGCATTTCGAGCATGATGCACACAGTAGGCTCGTGGTGCGTTTGCTATGCGAGACGTGAATTCCGCAGTGAGGCTCGCAGGCGGGGCTGCCAGGGCGAAGCCTGGTAGATGTGCGTGTATTTCTACCAGTTCTGTCACCCTGTCCAGCAGGAGCAGGGCCCGTGCCGCTTGGCGGCAAGCAGAGGTGCCGATGGACGACTCCATCACCCAAGCCACCCAAATATGGACGCCGGACGGCAAATACCAGCGAAGGCATTTCCAGCGCAAAGCGCCTCTGCGCCGAACACAGGCCACCCACCCTCTTTAGCTTCGTCACAACATATCGAGCTTTCATCGACATCCAGCTTGCCGAGAGCAGGCCACATCAATCGACCTTGTGCACGCTGAACGGGAACTGGGCTGCGGTTCCACGGCGGGTCTCCCCATCGACTCCGCGGTCCAGAGGGTGATGTTTTGACGGACATGCCCTGTGGAGCCTGTCGTCATGAACACGGCACAAGAGGTACTCCCGCACAGGATAGGAAGCCCGGCGCGAGAGAATGGAGACTTGTTGGCCCAGTACTCTCTAGCCTTTCACCAGGACGAGCATGTCAAGCGACGTGGCGCCGTACTGGAGGCCGAGGGCCACGGTCAGCTAGCCGCTAGCCAGCGGTGTGCTGGGTGGTGAGGGGGAACATGATCTCCAGGGGCGGTGTCGGGTGATGAACGTCGTGCTGTCTCGGCGCCGACGGCCTCAACCACGTGCAGAGGAACGTACGCGTCCGTGAGAGATGCGCCAACGCTGAGCGAAGGCCGGTTGACAGACCGGGCAGAGGTGGCCCATGCTCAGATGTGTCATGAGTTTCTGCACTGCTGTACCAACGGCTACTATACTACGTATTATATTTCCTTCAGCCGAGGCTTCAGAAGCTTTCAAGAAAATTGTAATTTGTTGGATGTAGGCCTGATTGTATGCTAGGTTGATTAGATAGTTTTGAAGAATTCAAGTGCACCCATATTCCTACAGACCCATCAGACACCTATAATTCAACTCTGCCTGGTCCCAGGTACAGAGGGTAAGAACACTCATGTATTGGCCCTCACGGCGTGCCTGTAAACCTTGCCTTTGGCACAAACGTTATTACGGTCAAACGACCTATTCCTACAATGTCGCTACGATCTGTTGATGGTTGATTCAGGCACAAACGTAGGAAAAGTTATGAATTGAAGCTGCTCCCTAAGGGCAAAGTTGAACACTACACGCTCATGCAATTGATTCAAGATGTGAAAAGTTCAGAAGGTTAAAATTGATGAAAGTATTGGCTGCAAAAGCAAACAACTAAGTAGTAAAATCATTGCACGGGAAAGCCTATGAGAAGCTTCCAAGTATACGAGTTAGCCTCAGCCACAATCTCCCGATTTTTTTGATCCTGGAAATGACATATTTACCTTGCCTTTAGGTAAGGAACATATCATTCTTCCAGCATTTACCTCCGCTGCCGTAAGTATTTGGCGCCTTGTTCTGCAGCGAGAATTAGCAAATTGACCACGATCAGACAAGCAATGGTGCGTGAAGGCTAGATATTGTAAAAATTGGCGAACAAGGTAATAGTTTCGAAAAACGTAGTCGCTTGTGAATTCAAAAAGCCAGTATGCACTTACTGACGGATAATTACAGTTCGAGTAGCCAACCAGAACATTGTAGCCACCTTGCGCGTCGGTGAATTGCTGTCCATTCATCACGTTTTGCCAGGTACCGGCGCCGTTGAAGCAGCAACGTTGGGCAATAATATTGGCCTGCTCCCAAACCGCTTGACCACTGACAGTGATACCTACGCCTTGATCCTAAATTTTTCATGTTAACTGGTACCCGTGACAACAGATGGACATTCGATACGGATGTCAAGATATTGGAACTCATCATACGTTACAAGCATAGGTACCCGTGGTGTTCCAACACTTGAGACGGACGCATGACCGAGCTGGAAGGTAGTAACCTTGATTACTGCCTCTAAGTTGGTTGAGTTGATCATATGCATTCCCACGGTCACCATCTGTGAAAGCACATGTCAGGTATTTCCTGGGTGAAGGGTGGCATGATTTGGGCCGACCATGCAATGGATCACATGGCAGTCGAGGGACGCACCTCGAAGGTTGCCGCAGTGCAACCAGCCTTTGCGTTTGTGAACCGTGTTTCTCTTTTCAAGGTCGGCCTTGAGGTGAAGGCCGGAAGCATCGTAGAGGTCACGTTCATGCTCAGGTCCCGTGTAGTAGCCAGGATCGCTGACGACGGGTTTGTCCACGGTGTGAGCAACGACGGGCTCAGGAGCTGCGACTGCAGCAGCCACTAGCACGGCAAGGTGGTAGATAACGCTCCCCTTCATTTTTATTATTGCAAATAATAGGTGGAACAGTTGAGGCGTGTAAGGAGTGACTAAATTAGAGAGCGACGAAAGGAGTACACGCTCAAGAATTGACAGGTGAGCAAGGACATTACCAACGTTAGTATTTATACTATTGTGACTTGGAATTTTCCAGCACATCGCTATTAGGACCCGGCGAGGCTATTCAGGCCTCCTTATGGTTCAGAACATGGTCTGAATGCAACAAGTAGCGGAATCGAGACCGCGCTGGCGTATACATTGGGGGAAGGAAAGGATTTTGGACTAGCAGCGAACTGAGGCTTGAAGACTACAAAGGTGTGATTCATTGGATTTATATGGGCATCTCATTCTTTGATCACGATTTCAAGGATTTTTTGTTTATTCACGGATCCCTTTCTTCATTGAGGTTCGAATGAGCGCGTTCCCGGGCCCGCAAACGCAGTTCCCGTGCCGAGGGGCGACGGGGGAGTCATGCAACACGGTCAATGTTGTAACAATATTGACTGCTATTTTTAGCAGGTCAATTACAGTACAGTCAAGTCAACTTTACTGACTATAAGTTGACTGTATTGCTTGTGGGATTGACTGTATTGACTGTAAGTCAATACAGTATTTGTCCACTTCAGACTAGGGCACGGGCTAAGTAATTGGCTATACAAATTAGTGTGTAGACCGGCTAGCGGTCTGCCAAGCCTAAAATAATACATTGATCACTCAACCACATGATAATACTGTTACTTTGACCGATTCAAATTTGTAACATTATTATGTCGAAAGGCTAATCAACAGGCACAGCTTACTAACAATGCTTTTTTTTTAGGTTAAGGACAAACGAGCGAATTGTACAAAAAAACTACTTTTTGATTACGTTTTATAAAATACTAAGGTAGCAGAATGATTATTGCGAAAGGTCTTTAATAATTACATCGTTTTTTTACGGCAGTAAGTAAAGAAAATTTCAGGTTTACATCGTTTTTTTTATCGTAATCTAAAAGTGGTGGCAGTATTACCATTGGACAAAACATTAAAAATTCACTATTAACCTACTTTGAAAAACATTGCAATTGATCATTGAAGTCTCAAATAATGAAGGAAGTAATAACTCAGTTGCCAAGCGTTTTACAGTTGGTAAACAGCTAAGTTGTTACCACTATTATTACAAATCGCTAAGTTTAAGACTTCTACAATAAACGACGAATTGAGTAACAATAACCTTCAAAATTATTTCATATATTAAACTTTACCTCTTATACTAATCTTTTTTCTTCCCTTATATTACATGATCATTCATCATCGTATATACTAACAATTACGTTCAAGCTGTTCCCTCAAGTGAAAATACTAATAATTGTACAGTGGCGCCAAACGGTAAAATTACATTGAATGACTAAAATACACTGTTTCGAAATCATCAAGTTTCTTTGCTCAAATCGTTAAGTTCATACGTTTCTCAATCGCCAAATGTCTTCCCCTTAACTATCAGAATAGAATAGCTTTTTACTAGAGACTTATAAAAGCAGTTAAAAAAATCAGATTTTTTTTACCTCATTATTACAACGTAAAGCTATGAGGAAAAGACGATAACGAAACATTTATTAATGAGTATTTAACTCATTTAATTGGTTGATATATCCTGAATTTAGATCTCGGCAAAGACTTTAGTTATAACGTTTGCGCCGTGAAATACTTTCGTGAGTTGTTTAAAGAATATATTATTTATATTTAGAAGTAATTTCAAAAGAGCGTTAAGATTAGGTTGTGAAGAGAAGTTGGCTGACGTGGAATTTTAATTCCATACAAAATATTGATTGTATTGAGAAAAACGTTGTTTTAATTAGCATAATTAAAAGACTTCCTTGCATATTATAAAATTTAAAATTTGCGAGTAAAGTAAAAAGGTACCGATAGTTATTGACCTTTTTATATACGTTTTAAAGGATTACCACCTAATGTATATTCAAGTTAAACTTTTGACACGGTTGGTACTATTTTTTTACATATATACGATAAGAAACTTGTTGATTTGTGAGGTAGTTAACTCTATATTCGCGATAGTGCGAACTATGAGCTTGGCGAAGGCAAAACACGTGAAGTAGCGGATGCTAATGTGGTAACAGAAATTGATTTTGGCGTTATTCATCGATTAATTAAGTAACATTGTTAAATCTCTTAATAATTTTATGAAAATTATTAAGTTCTTTAATTTTTTTCCTCAACTCGTTAAATTCTTTAATGTGAAGCTTCTCCTAACTTGATCTCTATTTATGGGAGCCTATGATAGATTTTATTATAGAATTTCATCCGTGAAGTGGGGCGTCTGGCAATTACTCTTTTTAGTGTGATTTTTAATATCTGAAACTTATATTTCTTGTAAGAAATACCACTCATAATTTGGACGATCATGTTTACCTACCACTACAGTTGTCAAAATAGCCGGTATTGATTGAAAACGTTTTACCAACTTCGTAAAGCTCTGTAATAATGGAAAGAAAGACAACAGTAAATCTTATAATTTGCTTGATACAAAAATGATGCTGTTTTTCATCATTTTCAAGTCAATATAGGATGAATCCTTTGGTTTTCACGTACTGTTTTCAAAACCTTAAAGGGCTACACCAAAAACTATTACATAATCTTCCCCATAAAGATATAGACTTCCACTAAAATTTCTATCGTAATAAATAGTTACTTCGAAAATGACATACACTTTATATAATACTAGGCTAATTAGGTTGAAACTAGGTCAATGACGATGATATTGAAAGAAGCGGAAAAACTAAAGTATTTTTTGGCTAGATGTAGTTCACCATTACGATTGTGATAGTGCGTATGCTAAACCTTTTTATTATATACCTTTACGTTGAAAATCTTCGCGACAGATATGATGATGACCTTCTAATTCTATACCATTTCCATTGCAGGAAAAAAAAGCCTTTTCGTTTAAAATCGGGAATAAAGTTTTCGAATTCAAAGCAATATTGGCAAAGATAACGTTGATTAAACAAAAAAAAACCTTGTAAAAGTAAAAATCATCGTTATAATAGCGATAAAAGATGTTATATTTGTGACAAGCCAAGTTTCTGGTGAAACCATAACCTAGTTAGAATACTTCCCAAATCGTAAGTGATATATTAGATTAAATACCTTATTATTTCGAACAAAAAAAGCATTAATTGGACCGCGTTCTTGACTCTCAAGATGAAAACTTTATAAATATTACAAATCGAGCGTTAAAGCTAGTTATATAGCATGAAAATAATGTTTTTATAAGTTATATAATAATTATCCAAACATAATTCCGTATACTATTGCATTAGCAAAAACATATTTCTTTGCTATAAAAATTGAAAAAACAACCCCTTCTATATTTATAACTTTTCAGAAAGTTACACTAACTATTCATTTCATAGTATTATATAAGAAACAGGAGATGAAAATTATTTAATAAAAGTTAATTCGTAATATATCGTCTTTGAACGTGAAAGTATTATTACCACTCTTATTGTCAGTAAGGTTTCTATTTTACCAGGTACGTTAGAAGTCAAATCATGAAGATTGGTATTTTTATTGAAGTAGATAGTAAGATCTGGTGGGAAAATTCATATAGATAGTGCACGCTATACGTGAGATCTTATAAGATTTTACTCAGGCAGTAGCTCTTTACCATAGACTTTGCTAATCTCCTTTTTTCGCAGTCGTATTTTGTCGTGCAATTTTCCAATGCTACTTTTAAGCAGTAGCTCGTTATTATGAATTTTACAGGAACACAACATATGAATTGTCATGATACTATGTTCTTTTAAAGGATATAATTTATATCGCGACCCCTTACTAATTATAACGATATATAGTAATATCCATATAGGTAATATTGTTTTAACGCAGTCCGTATCCATGATTGAATAGTAGTAGTTTGGTTGTAATGTAGTTTGTATCCATGGTTTGTTTTTAATAGTTTTGTTGTAGTAGAGTTTGTATAGGTGGTTTAATAATAATAGTTTAGTTATAATACCAATTTTACAGGTTTAGATTAGTAGTTTGAATCGCAGTAGTGATAGTAATAAGGTTTTAATTGATTTAAGAAATTGGTGGCGCCATAGTTGTCAATAATTGTTGGGGTGTAATTTCGAAAATATTGTAGGTGTATAATTATAGGGAAGTGATCATCGGTGGTACGTAGGTGGGATTTAATATTAAAATATGTATCGCCATCGGTTTATGTAAGACCTTTTTTTTTCATTTAACAACGCGCCCCTTTTTGTACCGTAAGTTTTTAATTAGTTAATTGGCATATATATACTTAAACCACTAATTTCATTGATTATTTATACCACTCTTATAGATAGTTAATTTAAAGAACTTTATATTCTAACTGCTTTCGAAAAAAGATGCCGCTTAATGATAAGAGCGTAAGGCGCCATTCAACGCATTTGCGTAAGAAGGAAGAGATAGTTATTGCCGTCGCCCATTGCGCCGCCACTACTTTTCCCCTTAGCTTCTCCTTTTTAGGAAACACGTTATTAATTGCGGTATTTCTTCTCATCGTTTCCCTCATCGCCGCGGCTGATAACATCTTTACTATCTTTCTACTTTTTTAATCCCCTCCCTTCTTCTTAACTCTTAGAGAGAGAAGTAGGGGGATTTTAAGGTTATAGGCTTTAGCCTTTCGCCATAGGTGAAAACCTCATTGCCTGTAGCGGCCAACCAACTTCATTGCGGAAAGAGTCGCTTGCCGGAATTATAATGTAGTGTGTATTATCAATTTCCCCACTTAATTTGAAATATTTTAATATATTTTCCAATGAAGCGAAGGCGGCTGACGTGGTTCACCGCCTCGAATTGAGGTTCTTTAGGGTACTTCGTGAAATCTTTTTAGTGCATAAAGTGCTATAGTGATGTATCTGTATCCATAGTCTTATACTATTATTTAATACGCTTTACGTGTTATTCATCGCGTCCGTGTTCGCGAGTAAATTTATTAGTGATTATTACTAAATCGAGGGTTCATTAGCTTGTTGTTATCGTTATGAGCGGACTAGTAGCGGATAAGCCCCTGTTTCGACAGTTTTAGGGCCGAAAACCAAAGCTTTATTAGACGTCTCCCTTTTTTACAGTAAGTTTACTTTAAACTCCTAATTTTAAGGGCTAATAAAATTCTTTTCTTGTATTAATACAACGTTCTTAACTTAGTTAACGAATAACAACTCTCGTAAAAAAAACTAAAATAAATCGATACTACTTAGTAGTAAGCGTTAATCGGTGAGTTAAAGAGATGATAATCGCTATCTCTGCCTGGAACCAAGGTCTGCGTATTTATTCCGAAGAGGAATTTGACGATGTTATCAACCTTCTCCGTAAGAAAAGTAAAAAAAACCCGCGTCTTTGACTAATGGTATACGGTCAGACGCGCGAGTCCCTTTTTTGGTAATATTGGTAGTAGTGTTGATAGCGGCCATAATGGTATCATTAGCGGCGATGACAAGGGCAACTGAGATAGGAGTAATGAGTATAAAGACGCTATGCTGTCCTCTTCCTTTCAATTAAGCAAAGATTAGTTGCCTATTTTATTGTTTTAGTCGGTATGCTCAGCAAAAATGTAATTCGTTGTATTTTTTCTTGAAACATTATAATATGAATGGAAAAATATATAAAAAAATACTTAAATATGGTTTTATAGGTTGGTAAATATTAAAGGGAAATTGATGATATATTAGTATTAGGGCGTTTGATAGATTTCAATAGCGATAAAAATATAAAAACACGATATAAATGACGCATCTGAATAGTGAAAGAATTCTAATAGCGATGTAAATAACATATTTAAATAATCATAAAATTCTGATAGAGAAGTGAATAATAGATTTCAATAGTAAAGAATGTTAATAACGGTAGAAATAGGCAAAAAAAAGGTGAAACAATAAATATAAGATCTAAAAACGTGTTATAACCCAAAAACCAATTGCAGACCATGGAACAGGTCAGCGGCCAGCTGCGCCATCAGAAGCTTGATGTCCAATACATCGAGTGAGGATATCTACTATGTAGGGACCTAGGGTTAGGGTTGGAACCGCAAAGACCGAAGAGCGGTTCAGTCAATACTACTTAGGACCACAGGAAGCAACCAGCGACTTCAAAGGTTCAGTACTGAAGATGGTATGAAAGCCATAGAATATAAGAATACGGTTATCACCATATAGATAGTATTTCCTTCATAGCTCTACAGTTGTCAATATAAGTATTCAGTCTATATACCTCAATAGCCTAACGGCTAGTGATTATTCTACAGCACGAACAAGCATCGTCTTAATATTATACCTTTATTACCTTTGCTACTTTACTTCTAACATAAATCATCTGATACCTTCTATTTACTCATGGGTATTTAGTTTGATCATTACCAAATGTTAAGCTGAGATGATGTTGTAAAACCTTTTTGGTAACATTAACAAAGAGTATACTTATTAAACCGAGCGCTTTTAATTCTATATTTAGGGTGCTCTTAGTAATTTAATTTATTAGATTTGATTTTTTGTTCTTTTAACCTATTCTTTTCATTCTGCAGCATTCATATGATTCACTTAAGACGATAATATTGATTTCAATACGCTTATTATTCGTGGTACAAAGTTTTATACAGTACTCATAAAGGGAGAAAATGTTCCGGTAAATTATTAAATGGAGGTTTGGTAAATTAAGGTTTAAAATGATCATTTGGACCATTATTCTTTTAGTGATCTTGGAGTAAAACTATTTAACTATATCGTAAATTTCTTGGGCTAACACTTAATGTAACCTGTTTATATTAAATCGAGCTTTAATCGATAATGTTTTCATATAATGGAAACCTGTTTCGAACCAGTATTTCGTGAATAAAAGTAAAAACGAATTTAATTTTCTAGTTACAATTGATATTATTGGCAAAAGATCTGTTAGTGAAAATGAAGAATTTCACAATACGTATATCAAGCGGTAGAAATTGTAAACCACTCTCTAGATTATATATTTTCCATGTAAAGAGTTTGTTAATCGCTTTATATACTCTGTTGAACGTGTCGTTTTTGTAATACGTAAGCACCAAAATTTTGAATCCAGCCTTCGACTATGTTATCGACGCGATTTAAACTCTATATATACGTTGATACCTGTATTCGTCGGCACTTTTTACGTTTTCTGGGTTAATGATTGTGACCCTATCTAATGAACCCTTTTAAACAAGGTTTAAAATACCTTACAGAAGCGTAATCGTTACGCCATTTAAATCTATGGTATGGTCTTTGACCAGGTACAATTTAGGTTGTGCCTTTAGGCCAGTATTCAAAGGTTTGCTCTCTTCCGCAATAGAAACCTACGCGTTATATAAAGTTAACGTGTTATTTGTTCATATGACTATAAGTACAAAGACTTTGAAGTATTTTATTAAATCAAATAGGCACTAGTCGAAGGTTGAGATATCAATTTCAAGTTGATCCATCTAATACCTTCAAGAGGTATGGTACCAATATACACCAATGTTAAAGAATTCATAAAGAGGTTTTATAATAAGTAAAATAATTTTGGGTAGAAAATGATTCCGGGGTTTTGCAGGTATATAGGCGTAGATATGACGTTTAAGCCGATTTTTCCATTATGTATAAACTTGTATAATATTACGAAGGTAGATACAAAGGTTATAGCGCGCGTGTAGGGAATCTATAAGCGTTAAAATCAAGTAATAGGTTTCTTTTTGTAAAGTATACGATTAGGTTTTTTTTTTACCGGCGTTATCGTATCCTTTAACCATGAGACCTCTTTTTCTATTGGTAGTGTCGGCTTTATATTTAACCTCGTAGACAAAACATATAAAAAAAGTATTGTGGGCTACGTGAATGATTGTTTAAAACTTTTGAAGGCCAAAAACATTTTGTTCAATGAAAGTAAATATTCCGTTTAGATAAACTGGTTAAATGAGGCACTTGGCACAGTAATAATGCTTTTTTTACAGAAGCTTTAAGTTTAATTTACGGTTTGCCGGTTCCATTTACATAATCAAGGTATTCGTGAAATGAGCTTTGGATTGTTCTTTATTTTTCAAGTGGAATGAGCGCACTCAGCGCCGCGGTATTAGCTTCATTGGTATAGGCGAACTGGTTTCTTATGATAGTAAAGGTATAAAAGTGGTGATTAGAGGGTATATGTGATTCGGAGGTTACTTAAACTTGTTATCCTAAAAACAGATTCATCGGTATTACTGGTCGGCTTACGTTTTTGAGCCGCTTTCGTTTACCTTGTATTTTTTTTATATTCTCATATTGTTATTCACTCAAGTAAATTTGAACTATTTGAAAACTTTATAAATATATCGTAGCTTTTCAACCCGTTAATCCTTCAACGGCTAGTCCATCCATCTTTCTTTTTTCAGATTCAAACTTTAAACTGAAATAGTAAGTTTAAAACACCTGTTTCATATGAGGAATTTTTATAGTTAATGTTTTGAAGATATTATTTCTAGCCTGTATAAAACAGAATGCTACCAGAGCTTTTCCTCTAATACATAATCTTCATATTGTGGAAGGCGAAGGTTTTATATTTGTATGGACTTTAGAATGAATATCAAAATCACGATGTATTGGAAAAAACATACGTAAGCTAATTTAAATATTTACAAAGTTTACCGCTATTTGTAGAAATTATTCTTGAAACAAGTTATCTTTCAGTTTTTAAAAAAGTATTAAAAATATTTTTCCAAAATGGTCTATAATACTGTTCAAACTTTTCAATGCCATATAGTGCTTTTACTAGTATTTGCTTATACTTACTATGAGAAATTTGAATTTTGGTACTTTATTCCGTCGAGTCGAAGGATATAATAGTATCGTGGATGATTCAGTTTGAAAGTCCTAAGTAGAAGTTTAGTTAATAATTTACTAAAGTATCCTAAATTTTTGTATTATGTTGTTTTGGAAATAAATCCCGTTTCCGAATATCTTAGTTCTTTTTAAGAATTTTTATACGTGTGGCGTCCGAAAATGAATCGTATTAAGTTGTAAATTAATCTTATTCAACTATTAAAATACATAAAGCTATTCCTTAATACGTCCGTCGAACAACTTCTCGAATTTTAAGTGGTCCAAATTAGGAATGTTTGAGAATAATAATATAACCTTGAGCTATAATCGCTAATAAACAGCTAAAATACCATGGAAAATGAATTCGAGGTTTATATATAAATGGATTAAGGCCAAAATTCTCGTTTAAGGTAGTAGGGTTTTATTTATATACCTCGATAAAGAAGTGATGCAAAAGCTTCTGTTAGGCGATTGTTATGGAGCTTTCGAAGATAGTATAAGCCAAATATATAAAGTTTAAGCGGATGTTTTTATACGGATTTCGAATGGATTAAGAGCGCTATAAAATCGTAATAACTACCAGAGTTTGATCTCTGGTAAACAATAGCCTAATACTGGCCTGTGACATAATGTTCAAAATGTTACTATTGACCATCTTAATTAATGTTGGTTAAACCTTGATTGTTACTAATAAACTCGCGTCAGTTAACTTACACATTACAGCATCGAGTTATTTTAACTAACACGGGTTAGCCGATTCATTACTCTTAATCAAACTATGTGTATTAATTTATCTACTGTTAGAATAATTGTATTTGAAGTGCAGTAGGTTAAGTTTACTTATAATAAAGTTGACTATACTGACTGCAGATTGAGTTTATTGTTTCGTGGGGACCTATTGTAATTGACTGCAAGTTAAGTGTAGTAAGTCCTACTTCACACTAGGGTATAGGCCAAACGATTGGTCATACAAATTACTGAGTAAACCGGCTAGCAGTCAGCCAAACCTAAAACAATATATCTATTTTAACTTACAATACTACTAGTACTTCGACTAATCGAATCAACAACGTTGAAACGTTTAAAGTTTTCCTAACACTTATTAGAACTTATTACGTTGAGAATGGATAAGCTAAGTAGAAGAAGAAACTACTTTCCAGTTAAGTTCTACATTAACAATGGCGGCCAGGGTAATTGAAAGATTCTTACGAGGGTCTTTACTAATACTGCATCAGTCTACAACGGCAGGAAAGCAGATAAGACTTTTAGGTAACTTTAGTACACAAAAACAATCTAAAAGTAGGCGACAGTATCACTACTTAAAAAACACCAGGAAAATTTTGCCATATACTGCTTAAAGTGCATTAAAATTAACCGCTGAAGGTTTCAAATCAACAAGTTAGCAAATGGCTAAGTCAGTACTACCACGGGTACTACAACTGTAAAAACGAATAATTCCAACGGCAAAAAATAATAATAACAAACAACTTTTGATCTTTACCTCCACTAACAATAACCACTGCCTTACCCTTTACACTAAACCTATCTGTAACAACTCATTCATATCTTCTCATGTAATATAGATACCCCAATGTACGCCATTCAAATTACTGATTAATAAAACATCAACTTATTAAGTATTTAAATAAATGTATTGGTATTTTCCTATTTTTCTTGTTTATAACAATCGACATACATACTTTGCTGTTACATTGTAAAGTTCTTGTATAATGAAATCCTGGAAAATAAAAAGGCACGTATAAGATCTTAAGTATCGTAAACTCTGAAATAATTATTAAAACTACTAACGGTTCTATATCTTTCCATGTCTCACAAAATCAATCCTTGTATTAGGGCTATGAAAAATAGAGATCCTTAAGCTAAACTACCGAGATAACATGGACCTCCTCAACCAGTTATCGACAAGCCGATAAAACGCTGTTGATGCGAACAACTCCTGAAAAAAAAGGAATATTAATGAGAGAAAATACAGAACGGACACTATGATACTTCTTAGTTAAACAAGAAAGAGAAAAATAACGAAAAATTGGTATTAAAGCGTCGAATACAATGCATCATGAAACGTTCAGGTAAACCATTTACAGAAAGAAATAAAATAAAAATTAACGACTTTCTAACTCTAGGAGTTATACAATTTATATGGAAAGCCGATTTTACCTTCTAAAACTCAAACATCAAAATTTTTAAGTCGAGGATTATTTACGAAAATAAAGGCAAAACTACAGGGCGGCCGTATAAGAAGTCAAGTTTAATCGCGGTAAGATATAATGATAAAAATAAAGACCAAATTCTCTCGTAATAGCTAGAGATTTAGGACATCAGTTAGAGCTAGGTGATTTCTATGGAAATTAATTTACTAACAAAAACTAAATACAAGTTCACACTTAATAGTCTTAATATAACTTACAACTAAAAATCCGCTAGTATTAGAATAATTGTATTTGTAATGCAGTGGGTCAATTTTATTTATATTAAAGTTGACTATACTAACTTCAAGTTTAGTGTATTTTTTTGTATGGGCCTACTATATTAGATAAAAGTCTAGTATGGTACACCACATTTCACATTGGGGCACGCTCTAAGCAATTGGCCTACAAATTACCGTGCAAACTGGCTAGCAGTTTGCCAAACCTAGAATAAGACATCCATCACTTGACCACACAAAACAGCTGTTACTTCGACAAATCGAATCGATAATGTTGCAACATTTAAAGCCCTACCAATACAAGTATTTTTTCTTATAAATGCTGTAATCATATTTATGTAGTAACTAAAGACGAAGGTAACATATTCTTTGATATAGGGTATTGTGATCGTACAGTTGAAATAAACAGCCCTTGAAAGCTCAATTGAAAAAGCTATCTTTGAAATATTTTGGTTGGTTAGGGTTTTATTAGGAATGACTTAGGTTAGAAAGAAAGAAAAGTCTAAAACATTCGAAAACGACTTTTTTTTCGCGCTCCTGATAGAAAGAGACGCTTGATCAATGAAACGAATTAAGGGCTAGCAATTATATGGTCATTTCGAGTTCATTAATAGTAAAAGGAAGCAAAGACAAAAACAACTGTTTATTTTGAGTATAAATGTAAAAACTGTATATTTCCAAAAAAAAAAACCGAAGCTTGTCTACACCTATAAATACATCTGTTTTCATTTCAATAAAGAACTCAAAATAATATTTTTACCAAATATCGAACTTCTACATGGATCATTCGCAAATTGAATTTTCTATGTTAGATACTCTCATTACTTTTTTTAACAGATAATGTCCAATGATGAAACGATCATTTAAATATCCTAAAATATATTTGAAGTAAACAAAAGGAAAAATATGAAAAAAATTTATAACTTATAATAAATATATTGTTAGAACGTAACCGGTATATCGGAAAATACTAAAGAATGAATTAATTATTTTTAAACTTTAAATCGAACTTGGAATGTAATTTTTTATTCGTTACCTTTTTTAAATATGTAAATAATAAAAAATAGCTCAACATTGAGTTTGGTAAATCAATTGACTTCTTAAATATTAGCGAACATTTTTCTTTATTCATGGGGGACAATAACAGTAGGTTAGAGTAACAGTATTAAGTTTATGTAAATCGATGAAACAATTTAACCTGTTCTCGTGGTTTTTAATGAAAAGAACGGAGACGCCCGTTTAGAAGCTATTCGCGTAAATTTTCTTTGGTTTCTATAATTCAATTAACGTTTTTCGTAGTGTTCATTTTCATTTCTGTAACATACTTTAGAATGGATTTTATGGGAATCGTAAGGATTGGTTTAGACTATTATTTAATGAAAGTTTTCTTATTGGCTAAGGAGTAAGAAGGATCCAATTATTTCTCATAGTTCCCTCAAATAAAATAACAACCCTTTTAAACGTATTGGACAGCTTTTGATTTATTTAAACTGGTGTTATTGATGCTAATATTCCTTTGATATTTTCTAAGAGGACGGAAACGAGTTATTTAATGGTAATTTTTTTACTTGTACTTCGCTAGGTATTGTATGAAAGTTAACAATATCGATACCTCTATTCTTTTTTTTCGTCCTAAAACTACGTTAGTATATACAGTGGTTAACCGTTTCTTCTCGAATTAAAATATGTTTGTTTTTGGAACGGCGTGAGCTATTGGTTTGTATTTTTTCTCTTGAGTTTTCAAATGACATCGTATTCTAAATAAAAAAATGTAAGCCCAAATTTAATGCTCGTATTTCTCGTAGTAAATGTTTATATAGGGTATAAGCAATAAATTGTGAACTGGTTACAGAAATATAATAGATGGTTTCGCTAATCTATTGGGGTAGGTTGGAGATAGATACTAATACATACTAAGGTAAAAGACGTTTATTCATATCTTTATATCATTTATAATGTATATTTATTGAAACGTTAATAAACTGAATAAAATGATGAAATCGGTTCATTTTTAGTATGTACTTATTTGAAAGTTACTAGTAAGTTATGAAGTCGAATGTAAGTTTTTTTAATTTATTTACAAGATTATGTATAAGAATTTTATTATTTCTTTTCATTGTTAGTAGAGGTATTGGTAGAGGTAAGGTAACCATTGATATTAGCTTTGGTATTGAAGTTGTTTGAGCGTTTCGAGGTATTCAGTTGGTAGGTACAAAACGATAATTATTCGCGTTATATTTTAGGTATAAGTTAAGGCTTTTGCGAGTTGAGAACTCTGAATACTTAACTTAAGTATAACGCTGTTTGATATTAGTTTAAAAATCGTTTACGTTGATTACAATAATATTTTCCTGGATATCGCTATCGGGTGTATCGTTATCATTATTATTTTTATGAGTTATATAGTAGGTATTCGTATTGTTATTGTACTTAATGTTATCGTACTAAGTGTAGATTTTTTGAAGTTGATTATTTATGAATTGAATATGGACAACCTCTTGGTTAAACTTCTCGGGTATGTTGAAGGGAATTAATACACCAAAAAATATATTATGAATACTTTTTTTTTCAAAATATAGAGTTTAGATGTGACATTTAATGACATACCCTTTACTTTTGTAATTGAAGTTTCTTCAACATTAAGAAAAACGTAAAATCGTTTACAACTTTATTGTTTCAAATTCGTAAGTTAAGCGATAACTGCCTTCATTATACTTAAATCATAATAGTACGCGGGAATTATTGTGATCAAAACAATGGGGTAATTATTACCGCCATTGCTACAGCGAACGACATAATTATCCATAAGGTTTTTTAATTTTGGAAACATAATATTTTTCTCGTATACCGGTATAGTTTTGTTCTTTCTGTAATTTGGAAAATATTTTGGCGTTTTATATCAGAAAGCGTAGCTTAATACTGGAAAATTTGAACCGATTATATACGAAGTTTTGGTTAATTGGTTAACGGCCAACGTTGTTAAATAGGCTGTGAACATCATGTTGAAGTCGAAGGAGTTCGAGTCGTCGTAATTGTTGGCTCAGTTTTCTGTTGGGGGGCGACGTAGTAGTTGCGTTATTCGTAAATAATATGGAGGCGGGCCCTAGTAAAATGAGGGTTTCTTTAAAAATTTAGACGTACCAGTAACAATTTTAAGCTATCAGATTACGTTGATTGAAGTGGATAGTACGTTAGTATAGCGTTCTTTATATATAAGGCGTATTAGCGAGCGGCTTGGTTCCGTTTAATGAGTTTCATAGGAAAAGGTTTTGTCAATCGGTTGTATGTGGTAATAAAATAATTGTGCCACGTTATGAAGTATCCTAAGAACTGATCCCTAACTCAAGTATTAAGGTACTATTTTAAGGCCTGAGGGTTGAGGGAAAGGGTGGAAGATACAGCCCTAAATTATAGTCATTGAGAAGGAATTAAAACACAATCGAAAAATGAAATATGGAGGATAATATGTAAAGAGACCATGCTTAAGCTATCTCTTAAAACGTTAGTATACTATTTATTATTCTCGTTAAAATGAAAAAGGAGAAACTTCTTTCTAAAGAACTTATATAGGCTACAGAAAGTGGATGGCCTGGTCATGCGATAGGATAACTCTAGAGTATCGTAGGAGTATAGAAACCACTAGGACTAGATCTCTAGTGACCACTAGCCTAGGCACCAGTCTGTGAGAGCTGAACAAAGTAAATGTTACTTTGTTGATTGCTAAATCCGTGTTATCCGACGAGATATGCTTCCAATTCTAATCGTTACATGAAATAAAAAGGCAATTTAATGAGTTATTATATATAACTTTACCAAGGTAACTTTATAGAAGGCAAAAAGAAAAAGATTTAAGAAGTTGTAAACGGTGTCAAAATGAGCTATCTGTTTTTTTATTGGACAGCATATTTGACAATGAAGACCAAACTATTCGTGTGTATTTTTAATCATCAACTGTTTGGGGTAATAATCTATTTTAAATATTGATAATAATAGATAACAAATGAGTTCAAGGCGTATGATAATTGTCTTAAATAGATTACATGTACAGTTTGAAATTAAAAATGGTGGAGAAGTACTCTTGTTATTGTTTTATTTGTATCTAATGATAGAACGACAATCAGAAGCCAGTGTGTAGTCTTACTTAATTCAAGCTTTTGAGAAACCTATGTATATTTTATATATAGAATTTGTCCCTGTTCTTCGAAACGTATTATTCATCGTCATGTCGTGGGCGTTTCTCCATTATAATATGTTCGATATAATGATTCTTGTTATCTGAAAAAAAGTTAAAACGAAATCCCTTGACTTTCAATCCATACAAAGTACATAGCTATTTGTTGGGCCGCAATATTATGTGTCTATATGTTGTTTTCGAACTAATTAAGACAGAAAAACATAATCCTAAATCTAGACGCGAAGTTTCTATCCTCATTTCACCAAAACTTTGGAAGAGGCTTGGATACTAAGTTCAAAATGACCAATCTATACTATCTTGGAGTTAATGGTCAAGTAATAAAATGAACCACGTTGTAGAATTCGTTTTTCATTATTATATAGTCGAATATCCGGCGTAATTATAGATTGAATGTATTCATTTTTTCAATTGAACATTAATAATGTGTTGGAATATTACTATAAACAGTGCAGTAGGTCAACTTTACTATAAGTGAAGTTGACTATACTAACTGCAAGTTGGGTGTATTGTTTGTGTGGAATTACTGCATTGGGTGTAAGTCGAGTGCAGTATATTTCATTTAACTCTAGGGTAAAAGTCAAGGAATTAGCCATACGAATTACAGTTCATACCGGCTAGCAGTTAGGCAAAACTAAAAAAATATATACACTAATTTACTAATGCAATACTACTGTTACTTCGACCACAATTCGAATCGACAAAGTTGTAAAGACCTAAGGCTCTACTAATATTTATTGGTGCTTATTAGGTTAAAAAAATATTGATTAAGTAAAATGAGAAGTTATTTTTCGGTTACACTTTATATTAAACGGCGGTTAGGGTAAAAGAAATATTTTTATGAAAAGAGTTTAGTACTATGTTTGTTTTTTTGGCAGTACGTGAAGAATAACATTACACTACGCTAGTTTTTACGGAATTTTAGAGGAAACAACGGTATATTTATCGAAAACAACGGAAAATCTTTGTCAGATCTTTTTAAATAACGATGAAATTAACTGTTAAAAGTCTCAATGTTTGACAAGTTGGTAAACAGCGAAGTTAGTAATATGAAGGGTGCTAATAAAGCAAGAAAAACCACAAAATCCCTATAGTAAATAACTTCTAACAATAACAACCAACATCGACCTTAGCCTTTCACCATATTTTTACCTTTGCATAATATTTTCCACTTCTTTTATATTGAGACAATCGTAAAGTTTGATGCTTTAATTGAAAACACCGACATTAATCAAGTCGCGTCATAAACGCCACGCCGTGCCACCCAACGCTAAATTGCCAAGTTCACACGCGTTTTTACACGAAAAACACCAAATCTCTACTCCTAAATCACCAAATCCATCGCCTACCTAAAACTAAACTGACTTAAGCCTTAAGATAGCACCTATTCAAGATATTAGGAAAAGAATTAACGCTTTGTGATCTCTTTTTTGAAAGTAATCCGATCAAAATTTAAAAGAGAAAGATATCGACAAAACCTAAATTGAAAAGTAACTAGCTTACTTCATCAGCTCCTAGATCTTTAAGTAAAACGGCGACGAAAAATTTAACTGCGACGATCACGCTTTTTGAGACCTTCACTACGTTTTTGACGACTAAATAATGAACATATTAAAAAGATTTCAAAAGGTATCAAGTTAAAGTTAAAAGCTAAACCTAAACGAAAAAAAATATATACCAAAAAAATCCTTTCATAAGTTGACAAAACACCCTTTTAAACCGACCTAAATTAAAAAATATCCTTAAGACTCATTGCTTAAGGGAAAGGGTATTGAAAAACTTTAATACCCTGATATATAATTTAGAGAACCTCCCCTTTACCCTCAGTTAAGTTAAGTATTTTCACGCGTTCGTGATAAGGAATTTGTTAACTTGTTCAGTAGCCCAGCAAATTTATGTAACAAAGAGAAATACGCTTTTAGTGGCGACAAAATACGTGAATCAGCGGCTGCTAACGCGGCTAAATAAATCAACACCTACGCTCTACACCAGTTCATCAAATTAGATCTTCAACCACCACAAAACCTTTAGGTTCACTTTACCCTTTAACACTTTAATTAAAATCATTAAGCTTCCTAAAAACATGTTCACGGCAGGTTTAACTACATACGTGAACCTATTACAGGTCTCATAAAATATTTTTTCCCTTCGCTCTAGACGACTGACAATTATCTTTAATATTATACCTCGAAAGCTTTATGGTTTAAACTGCTGGGAAATAACAATAGAGACTGGGATAATTATTGCTACCTGGCTCCAAAAACTATTGAGATTGTTAACATTAATAACAAGTTCCCAACGTATTTAGCGAAGATTTAAAACGATACAAAAAAGTATAACTGGAAACCTTACAACCTTTTCGACACTAAGATAATACCCTTTTTAAACATTTACAAGTAGATAGAGGTTTCCCCTTCTGGTTTTTAATTACTATTTTCCAAAATACTTACTGGTTACGCCAAGGATTATCACCTAACTTTCCTATCTCAGGCTACTTTTTTTCAAGAGATTTTTAATATAATGAAAGGCTATTTAGAACACGATGTCCACCTAGTCTAATACTACATAAACTGAGCAACTACGTGGTAAACTACAATGATGACAAGGAAAAAGACAGAAACAACAATCAATATGTTAAATTGAATGTTAAACAAGTGGGTACTATAACAATAAGAAATATGAAAAGCTTATACTAACCAATCTATATTGAGTAAATAGGTATGGGTAGATGTTACCTGCGTTAGCGAGTTCAAATAAACTTTATAACGCTTAAATATTATTTGCGATGGCTTTTTAGCCAGTTACGTCTTTCGCTTGCCATTATAATAACGCATATATCAAACTCGCTTGGTTTATCCCTTAAGCTAGCAAATTTCTAAACGTAGATAAAAAAAAACTTATGGTAATTGATTACGTAGACTGTAATTATAGCTACGCGCATTCTTAACACTTAAATTCTGTCCTATCGATGATAAAGTATAGGTGGCACCCAAATTAACTCTCATAAGGCTAAAATATAGGCGGACTTATCAATCGTAAATACTATCGTTGTGAAAATGGAATAAGATGTTAGATTTTTAGTAAATCGGGCTATTAATTTACTTGGCACCTTCTCGTTAAGCGAAATGATAAAATTGTAATGAACTATAACTAATACCCTATGAATTTTAAATAGAATTACATAATTTCAATCGAAGACTTTAAAGACAACAAACTAATTCACAGCGCCAATACCAACAAGTAAATTAAGGGATATAAAAACATTGCTTTTAATAAGGATTAATAACTAGCCTACTTCACTTTTTAATACCGTTTGGGTGATCAAAACCTTTGCCTTTGCCTTAATCAAACCCTTAACCCTTTACATGCCTTCAATTTTCGTGACCGTTACATGAATTATACGTTTCAGGGTATTATGCTAGATACAGGAGTAATAAGGTGCTTAACTGAAGGGTATTTATATTACGTGACACTGCGAAATGAAATTATGACATCTTTTAAGATAATCGATACGACATTGATAAGGCTAAACTTAGCTTTAACCCAAGCGAACAACTATCGTTACCAAAGATACCAGTATTTAAAACTATTATGAAAATAATCACGTTTTATATACTTAAATCCTCAACCACTTGCTTTTTTTTTATTTGGATGATATAAAAACCCATGGCGTTAACCTAGACGTTAACATAAACAAGCTGCTGAAAAACGGATTAATGTATCCCCTCGCCTTTAAGTGTGGTCACCTTAGTTTTATATTGAAGGCGTTAAAATATTAATGTTAAACCTAACGATGATGAAGATGCATTAAATATACTGGCGTTTTAACCACCTAGCTGTTGAAAGGCTATACAAAGTTCTAAAGTCTGCATAACATGAAAATATAGAATATTATATCTTAAAGGTAATTGAAAAACATTATTACTACTGTCAAATATATACCTAATCTTTACGTAAATTTAAGTTTACACTAGAAAACGATAAATACTTTAAAAATAAGCTCTTTATCAATATAGTTTTCTTAAATAATAAACTTACTTTTTATATCGTTAACTTTGTAACCGCGTTTTATAGGAGAATTTTTTAAAATACCTTTAGATGAAATATACGTATGAAATTCTAAGGATGTTATATATTCATAGGTACTAGGACCAATTTCTCGTCACTGTCTACGATGCTGATACCAACCTTACAGCAGCTATATTTTATAATGATGCTGAGATAATTGAATTTCAGTGTAAACTGGTGTTTGTAGAATCCCATTGGAGTATTAGAAAGGTTAAAATAGTATTCAGACTATTTCTCCGAGCTTATAACATCCCTATATTAGATATTGAAGGCTTTATAGATTCGGAAGCAAGCTTTAAAATAACTGTGAAAGGCCAGAACGATTTTGTGGGCCCTGACAGCCTAATACTAACGTTTATGGTCTTTAAAGCGTACCCAGAACTAAAGAGTGAATCTCTACCATTAACAAGTACCTAAAAACGTGTTACGACTTACGGAAAAGCCTTCAAAGAATTGTGGAGGGAATCGGTACAATGCGATGTCAATAATAATCTTAATACCAAAAATAGTATTATAACAATCGACGTATTTACTTTATCTCTGTAAAGTATAGTCCTCGTGTAACGGAAGCTGGGCCAATGGAAAGGCACGTATAAAATCATAAATATCATAGGTTGTAAAGTGATCATTAAAACGGTTAACGGTTTTCTAATATTTCGTACAATTTAGTTTAAGCCCTATATTAAGGCTCTTAACAATAACGACGTTTCAACTGAGCAACTAGGTAAATATAAATCTCTACCACCCGGTATTTATAAGCTGATAAAATGCCGCTGGAATAAACGACCTCAGAAAAAGAAGGAACATTAAAAAGAAGGAATACATACTGGGTTGTATTTACAATACTGCTTAGGTAGGTAGAAAAAAAAGAATGATGAATATTTGGCTCCGAAACTCCGAATAAAAAAAATATTAAAACTCCCAGTAAACTATTGAAGGAAAATAATAAAGTCGAAATTATTGGCTTATTAGCTCCAGGGGTTATACAATTTATAACGAAGGCTAATTTTAATCTTTAAAACCTGAATGTCACGATATTTAAGTTGAGGATTATTTATGGGGTTAAAGGAAAAAATACAAGGCGTCCGTACGATAAGTTACGTTTAATAACCTAACGATACGGTGATAAAAGCAAAGCCTGAATCCATACATAATGGAAAACAATTTAGAAATTCAGCTAACGTTGAATAACGGCTTTAACAGAAAGTTTATAAACTAAAACTAAAGGTGGTTATATACTTAATGACTGTGATATAACGTAAATCTGTACGTAATGAGTAAAGGATTTACAACAGATTATACTGCTAAAGTTATAATAAGAACTACATACCATCTACCATTTATTGATTTGAGTGCAATATATTAAGCTAGTATAAGAATTAATTAAAACAAGTGTCTATTGTTTTTATATCTATGAGTTACACTTGAAACTACAACCAGTTATAATGTTTTTAATATATAACCCGTATTTGTTGGTAATGTAAGAAGAAGACTGTAGCTTAGTGTGTAAACAAATTGACGATACCCTTTTTTTTTGGAACGGCTGGCTTTGTAACATAATAATAGCTGGCAAATAAAGACTTTAAGTTTTGAAATTGAAAGCGGATTACGACGTTGACGGAAAATAGCTAAATTGGCTTTACAGGATTTTGAATCGGCATATTATGTAGTAATACTAGCCTTAACTTTGTACAAAAGGGTTAAGATATAGTATTGGCTAAGAATAACAAGATTAATATGGCCAAAGCCGAGGGATACCTTAAATAATATACCCATAACAGCTATATAACCACCCTCTATTAACCGAAGGTATCGTAAGACCTATCTATCGCGGTATAAGTACAAAAGCCAACAGATAAATACTTGATCCAACTGAACAAAACGTTTGAGAAGTAAATTCGAAATCTAAATGAAGGGATTCATATATTCTTAATCTCATTATCCAAGATTAAGTTAATAATTTTCATGAATCGATCATTTACAAATAACACAAACAGTTTTCATAAATCGGGTTTCTCATAACCCTTATTAATAAATATAGAAAGAACTCTAATTTAATATTATTGACATTTTAAGTTACTAAACCTTTATTCAATATAAAAGGATTACACGAAACTTAGTAACTTGAGAGGTCTAAGGTATAATAATAGGTTTGAAATAGGTATAATACTGTAAAAAACCATTAACCTTATTACCAAGTAGCTAAAGATTCCTCATATTAAGATAATATTTTTTACCGATCTAAAAAATCATTTCTGAATATCTTTTGAAGCTTGGAACCACTGGCAAAAAAACGCCTTATAATTGACGTGATAACACATCATAAAGATTACAAAGGAAGAGAGATTAAGGAGTTCCGATGGATAAACGGAAAAGACAATCCTACGGATATTATATTGAAGGTAACACCAAATAAGGCTTTAAAAAGGTTTGTAAATAGTAATAGGATAATAATACGTATTTCGTATTACGTTAGTATGTCGCCTGGTAAGCTCAAGTTACGTGTTGGCGACTATAGATTTGCTGCCAAACTGGAAAACTACTCCGTAATTGACGATGAAAATCTATTTGATTGATACGTCAAATATAAAAGTCTACAAAAACCTGGAACAATCTAACTTTTCATAGAAATTGATAAGCTTAAACTTCGAAGCTATAGGGTAATTAACGGCAAACTGGATTAATTTGTATGCAATTGGGTATTACTCGGTATAAAGATCAAATTGAATTGACTGGGGGTTAGCAAGTTGACGAGGTCGTTATTTAGCGTCAACCGAAAAAGATTGGTCAGCCACACTAGTATATGCGTACAAAATAGAAATTCGTCAGTATTGGAATAGTACTACATGTAATATAGTAAATCAGCTTCACTATAATTAAAGTTAACTATACTAGTTGTAAGTTAAGTATACTATTTGTATGGACTTACTGTATTGAGTGTAAGTCGAATGTAATATACTGCACTTTACTTTGAGGTACGGACCAAACTATTGGTCATATAAATTACGGTGCAGATCGGCTAGCGGTCTGCCAAACCTAGAAAAATACATTCAACACTTGACCAATGCAATAATACTGTTACTTCGATCACAATTGGAATTGACAACGTTGCAACGATCTATGGCCCCATCAAGATAATGTTTATTTTCGTGTTATTAATGTTAGTCTCTAGAAATATCTGATTGGTTTTGGTTTCGAATTATAGTAGCCTGTTTCATTTTCGTTTTTCTTTATTAACAAGTTGAATTATATTTCATAACATAAAATTTTGATAGGAAACTTCAAATTACCATGAATGCTATAGATATTAAGGTTTAATGTTGTTATACCAAGAATTATCGTTGTATGGAATTTAATATGAGAAATCATATGTAGCCATGTATTGAAAAAGCTAACAAACCACTTCATTAATAAAGAAAGATGACGCCGCGCAAACTGGATCCTTATATTATACTGAAGCTTATAGAAGATAATATATATATGCTGAATCTTCTTACCAACTTACAAATTTATTTTATAGTTCAATTGTAATATTAAACACTTTAAAATGAGTTTTGATATATTTTTAACGTGGGAAGTTCTACTAACTCATCTTGTATAATATTGGAATATTTTTAGAGAATGAGTAAATAATCAAAAATTTGTAACTTTATATTCAAAAAGTTATTGTTGAATTTGTTACCAAATTTAAAATTCTGTTCGTCAAAAGGTGTATTTATCGAAAAATCACTCATAAATTGTTATTGGGTATTTAACTTATTGTCAATATTCTATTACGGCGTACGAAAACGCTATTCTGTTGTTATAAATGGTTTTCTTATAAGAAGGCTATTTTATCAGAAGGTTGTCTTACGTCTTGTATTTCGCATTTCTTATTTCGCGTTTCGTGTTTCGCATGTCGTGTTTCGCGTCTTACGTGTCTCTTCTCGCGTCACGTGTCTTCTGTTATGACCCAAGCACGTTGGCGGGTCAGGAAACAGGCCAGCATGAAGCTGAGCTACCGAGAGCCTGAAATCCAACAAATCAAGCGGAGAACATCTCTCGGTGAGCCTCAGTGAGCACCGGTGAGCCTCAGCACGAAGATGGTATGAAGGCCATAGGATATAAGGACACGGCTATCACCACATAGATAGTTTTTCCTTCATAGCTCTTTAGTTTTCAATCTAAGTATTTAGTCTCAGTATATTCTGAATAGCCTCACGGCTTTTGATCATTACTTGCACGGTTGCGATATTGTTCACTCAGCACCTCTACTATCTTCTTGATAACATAAACCCTCTGATATCTTCTATACACTCACGGGTATTTAGTGTGATCATTACATCTTCTACCTCGCTTCTCGCATCTGGCTTCCCACGTTTCGTGTTTCGCGTTTCATCTCTCTCGTCTTGTGTTTCACATCTCGTTTTTTGCGTTTAGCGTAACACGTCTTGCGTCTTGATTCTCGCATCTGGAATTGTATATTATGTTATCAAGATATTAGTCCATTTCTTCCCTAGGGACTTGTTTTACTTATATGAGTGTGACTCATACATATATTATGAAAACTGGACTTTGAGAATATTAGTATCCCTACTCATATATCCTACATGTGTAGCTTCACTTAGCAGCTCCTTTTAGTTCTAGTTTCTTCCTTTTTAATTGTAAAGTACTACGCTATTTTAACAATATGTTGCACCCATACTATGTTCCTAACGATAGTGGATTCAAGATCGGGGAGAACTATCATGAGATTCGAGTAACCTACTAACATAGTCTTCAAACGATTGCATATTTAGATAAAAAATTCTACTTTATGATTTATTCGTCAATAATTTAACCCTGTCATTGTAAGGCATATTCTCAGGAATATAATGGGCTGAATAAAAGCTGCGGACATATTGTCTTCTCGTTTCCACATATACTTAGGTTTAATTTGAAATAGAATGATGTCGAAACCTTACTCTAGAATCTAATCAACTTATGGAAATAGTGACCGAGTAAGGTCAGCGTAATACAAACGCAACTTGGGGCATAAATACTATAGGAAAATGGAAAATAATTCCTTTTCTTGGTTTGTAGGCGGGATCATCGCAGTTTAAGTGTAATACATTTTCTTTTTATGATTATTATCACTCACTCAGTTAGCTTTCCAATATATCACCAGCAAATAAATATTTGGTTTTTATAATAACTCCCTTAATGAGGTAAAATTATACATTATAAGACTTAAAACGATGGCCACACCCCTGTGAGTTTCTTATATCTTCCGGGTTATAAGGAAGGAGATCTTCCGAAATACTGCAATACGTCTTATAATAATAAACATGACGAAATTATCTACATAAAAATCCAGTAATTTAACAATCCCAGATCTTCTATATAATTCAATCATCAATGAATAAATTTCAATATAGTTAAATACAGCTACGATTTGTAAAAAGAACTAGATATTCTCTTAACTAATTTAAGAAAAAGAAAGAAAAAATCATCGATTAATATCAGGTGAAATGCTATGTAAAGTTTGAAAATACAATTTATAAACCTTTAAGTATACTCATGTAGATTTGTAAATTCCTCAAGGACTATTTTGCTACGTTTGGAACCCCGATAGCCTATGGAAGTAAAACAATTTTAAGACTGTATATGGAAACAATTCTGGAATTAAACTTAATAACGTGAATCACATAAATATATTCAATATCTCTTGATAAATTAATGATTTTTCCCTCTACATGAAAATGGTAAATCTCGAGTACGATAAATGTATTCAGTGGTCTGAAGTAGATGTAATACAGCGTTTTTAAATAAAATGCAAAAATACAATGCAATGTATTATACCAGTGAAAAACTGGTAGAAAAAAATCACGTTGTTGATATATTTCAAAATATCTTTTGAGTGTAATGCGATCAAAAATTCAACCAAAAATGCTTCGTTACTTAGTAAACTAAGGCAAATATCTCTGTGAATTAGACATGGTATTAACTTTGACAAAAGCAATTATTGGATGGTGTATTAATTCAACTGCAACCAAATCCTTTCTAATAATGGGAAATTTATCGACAATTTTGGCTATTTTAATAGTATTAAATGCCTATATAACGTGAACATATATATCGTATTAAATAAATAATATAAGCGTAATATCTGATATTTTAATGACGAATAACAACAGCAAGCTGTGAATGGAAAACTTATCTCAATGTTTAACAAAATTAATTATCACATTATTTTGATAAAGTCTCTCTCAGGCTTAGCCGGGTTTTAAATTATGTAAGAAATCAATCCAAACTGATATATTTAACTCAGGGTTCACGACAATTTCCGGAAGACGGAAAAACTCCGTTATTTTTTCCGTTTTACCCATATGAAAATACAATTTTAATTTAATTCTTATATATCAATTCTTGGAGAACAAGTGGCCTATAACGACAAAAAAAAAACCATAAAGTCTCAAATAGCCTTATACGTAATCTGGAAAATTGCGTATGACAGATATAAAATTCTTATACTTTATACAAAATCACGTATAACACTATTCCGACTAGTGTAAAAATAAAAAAAATATTGGTATTCTAGTATTATTCAAAAACATATATCGTTAAAAATGAATTTAAGGGTTGATTGAAGATTGAACTCAATAACGTAAAACGTTAAGGAATCTGTTATAACGTTAAAAACACTCAGATATAATGTAATAAAGATTGAAAAAAAAATCATTTTAAGGAAGTTAAATGTATTTAACAGGAAGATGAATAGTTCATTTTGTTAAAATCAAGTTTGTAGGCGTTTCAGTAAATACTTGTAATGATCACACTAAATACTTGTGCGTATATAAAAGGTGTCAGAGGATTCATGTTATCAAGAAGATAGTAGAGATGCTGAGTGAACAATATCGCAACTGTGCAAGTAATGATCAAAAGCTGTGAGGCTATTCAGAATATACAGAGACTAAATACTTAGATTGATAACTGAAGATCTATGAAGGAAATACTATCTATGTGGTGATAATCGTGTCCTTATATATCCGTTCTTTTATACCATCTTCAGTACTGGATAGCTTGGATAGTAAGATATCCAACATATCTTTTGCGTCCGTGCATTAAACCTAACCATGTGTTTCTGACATAAGAGATGTTTATCGGTTGATGTATTGGACGTCAAGCTTCTAATGGCGCAGTAGGCTGCTGGCCTGTTCTATAACCTGCAATTGATTCTTGGGTAAAAACAATACTCTATAAACTACCTGACTCATTGCTATTTTATATACGGTAAAAAACATTTCGTAATAATTATTGATAAAGTTAGTAACATTTTCAGATATAGAAATATCAGGTTTATATAATTTCAACTAATTATTTAGAAGTAAGATAACTATGTTGAAACAATCGATAAAAAATACCCTTAAAATTTATTAAAGAATGTTAATCATATTGGTTGACTTTTATTAACTAGTTTCAAATAATTAACCAGTTTTGGTAATAAGTTTTACGGTTGGTTTCATAGTTTTCAAAATAGTTCTACGTAATATAGAGTTCGTTTCATTGTTATTATACGAGCTTTTTTCAAATGAAGACTTTGTTGGAATAGTAATATATGCAGTATAGTAGGTCAACTTTACTTACTGTAAAGTTTACTGTACTGCAAATGAATTGCTTTGTAGAAACTTACCGCATTGGGTATAAGTCGAGTGCAGTATGCTGCACTTTACTCTAGAGCACGAGACAAGCATTTGACCATATAAATTACGGTGCAGACCGGCTAGCGGTCTGCCAAACCTAGAATAATACATCCATCATCTGACTATGTAATACTACTATTACTTTGAAGACCAATCGAATCGACAACGTTGCAACGTTTAAGACCTACCAATACTGATTAGTGCTTGCCAACTAGGTTAAGCATAGATAAGCTAAGTAGAAGAAGAAGTTACTATTCGGTTACGCTTTAAGTTAAACGACCATTAGAGTAAAGGAATGATTTTTACGAAGAGCCTTTATTAGTACTGCGGCAGTCTTCCAACGGCAGGAAAACAGAGAAAACTTTTGGGTTATGTTAGTCTTTTAAAGGTAATCTGAGAGTAAACGACGGTATCATTATCGAAAATACTAGGAAATATTTATTCATTATTTTTAAAAACGTTAAAATTTACTATTAGAAGTTTTAAAGTACGGCAAGTTAGCAAAGAGTTAAGTCAGTATTATTACGGATTCTGATATTATTGCAAAAACAACTAATTCCTATGGCCTACAACAAATAACATTTATTTTTTACCACCTATAACGACCTTTGAACCTACTCTTCACTCTAAACCTTTGCCTATAATTTACTTTTTTTACTCCTTATGTCACTTTACTCGTTAAGTCCGCTGCCATAAGCGAAAACACCGAAAATCGCCAAGTCGCGTCAAGAAAGCTACGTTACGTAACTTCACGTCGAATCGCCAAGTTTTTACGTGACTTTACACCAAAAAAACAAACTCTTACGCCAACAACTACCAATTTTTCGCTTTATATACCTGTGAAAATATTTGTCACTAATGTTTAGTTTATGGCTACTACTAACCCTGTTAATAAAGAAGTAATTAAAGCGTTCGGGACTGTTTTTAACAAGTTTTACGACAAATAACTTGGGATTACAGACGTTGACAAGACATTAATAAAGTTTACCTAACTATGTTGGCTAGTATATTTTCGAAACTAACGCTGGGGAAGAGTTTGCTCGCGGCGTCCGCGCTTTTTTAAACTTTCGCGAGTTTTTTAGTTACTAAACTCTTATTATATGTAAGTTGATTGAACGTGCAGTTAAGGCTAAGGTAAAGAATGAGGTTACACGTTGTGGAATTAATATTTCGAATAAAATATTAATGGTGCTAGCAAAAACCTTTTTTAAACTGCCTTAATAGGAATATTACTCCTAAGATCCTAATCCTTAAGACTTTTAGGGAAAAAGAAAAGGTGTTAAGGTACCTCAATGCCGAAATATACGTTTTAGGGGACAATTAACCTACTTATAGCTAAGGTAAGCCTTTTTATTCTTTAGTAATAAGGAATTTGTTGACTTATTCAGCAGTTTAGTACTACTTCGTAATAGCACGGAGTATGCCTTTGGAGGTGGCAGAGAACGCGAAGCAGTGGCTACTAAAGCAGTTCGAGGTATTGACGTTAACTCTTTACACGAGTTAATTAAGTAAGAACGTTAGTTTTTTTAAAACCTTTCAATACCTAATACCCTTTAGCAAATCTATCGCTTAGACCCTTAAAAAACTTTTCCGTTTATATATACCTAGTTGCGCGAATCTATTACAAGCTTTATTGCAGGAATTTAGCAATTGGGTTAAAGGATTAGCAATTACCCTGAACACTGTGCCTCGAAACCTTTAAAATTTAAGCTGTTAGGAAACACAAATTAAGCTTGGGATAACTATCGCGAACTTCCTCTAAAACCTGTCAAAATAGTGAATATCAACTACAGGTTAATAACTGACTTTTCCAAAATTTGGGATAATATAAAACAGTCTAACAGAAAGCCTCACAATCTTTTCGACACCAAGAAAATGCGTTTTCTAAATATTTGTAAGGGAATAAAGGTCTTTCTTTTTGGTTTTTACTTACTATTTTCCGAAATACTTACAAACTACGCTAAAAAATGTTTACTTCACCCTTTTAACGAATGTTATTACGTTTTACAAGATTTACGATAGCATAAAAGGCTACTTAGAATACAATGTTTACCTCACGTAATATTATATAAACTAGGATATTATGCGGTGAACTATAATAAGAACAAAAAAAAAGAGGAATTACCGATAGATATCCTTAATTAAATGTTTGATAAGCTGATAATATATTGAAAGGTAATGGGAAAAGTCCATATTAGCAAAACTTTACTTCTCGAATAGGTAAGGGTAGTAGCTACAAGCGTTAACGAGTTTAAATACACTTTATAACGCCTAAATACCACACATAAAGATTTTTTTACCTAGTTACTCTTTGTATTTACTATTGTAATAGCATGTATATCAAACTCTTTTAATATATACCTTTAAACCGACTATTTCTTCAACGTGGATAAAGATAACCTTATTGTAATTAATTACGTTAATAGAAAGCACGAATGTTTGTAATGTTTAAAACTTGACCTATCGACTCCGGCCGCAAATTAGAAATAATACCTATGCTAACGTTAACAAAATATAGGTAAACCTACTAACATCCAGTACTATTGTCGTAATAGTGGTAAGAAATGTTAAATTTATAGAAAAACTAGTTATTGGTTAACTAGGTACCCCCTGTAAAGAGAAATAATAAAAAGGTAATATATTATATATGATACCCTACCACTTTTGAATAGGAATACTTGGATTGGGTTATAAGCTTTAAGGGAGGTAAGCCTATTAATGATAATGCTCTTTAGTAAATTAAATAATACGAATATACTATTTCTCATACGGCAACCTAATAATTAGCTAATTATACCTTCTTATGCTATTTGAGTATTAAAAACCTATACCTTTACCCTAACTATACCCATAATTCTTTACACAACTTTAACATTCGTAATTGTTACGCGGACCACACGTTTGAGAGTATTACATCAAATATAAAGATAATAAGGTACTTGATAGAAAATTATTCGTAATACATAATATTACGAAGGGAAAGTACTATAATTACTAAAATTAATCGTTACCATAAAGGTAATGCTAAAGTTTACTTCAGTTTAAGCGCACAATTATAGTTATTAAAAACAAAAATAATTTAAATTATTATGAGAGTAATTAAATTGTATATCCTTAAGTCCCTTACTTCTTTCATACTTTGTTTAATAGATATGAAAAACCTCTGCGTTAACGTAAACGTTAATGTAGACGAGCTGGTTAAAAACGTCCGAAAGTTTTTACTTGCCTTCAAGTGGAGGTACTTATAGTTTCATTTTGAAGATTCGGAAGTAATAGTATTAAATCTGACGAAGTCGGAGATACGATAACTACACCAAAGCTTTAACTACTCAGTTGTTAATAGGCTATATAAAGTTTTAAAGTCTATAGAATATAACGATGTGAAATACTATGCCCTAAAAGTTATTGAAAGGCTTTGCTACCACTGTTAAACGTATGACTAAGCACCCCAGAAATTGAAGTCTATACTAAAAAAAATAAGTAATTTAATTATAAGGTTTTTATTAATGTATTTTATTTGGAAAATAAGCCTATTAAAATGTCGTCAATTTAATAACTTTTTTTCACGGAGCTAAATTTTCAAAGTTCTTTTTAACAAAGGATATGTAAGAAATATTCAGGATACTGTACCTTAACACGTACCTATGTCTACTTAACGTTATCGTTTACGATGCCAGTATCAACTTTATAACGGCAGAGTTTTAAAAAGATATTAAAATAATAGTATTAAGTGTAAACAAGTACGTATAAAAGCATATTAGAGTATCAAGAAGGTTAAAAGGGTATACGCATTACTTCTCCGATCGTATAATATCCTTACTTTAGAAATTAAAAGCTTTACAGATTCGAAGGTGCGACTACAAATAGTAGTAAAGGGTTTAAACAACACTATAAGCTTTAACTGCCTGATACTAACGTTATTGGTTTTAGGAACGTACTTGTGCCTGACGATTGAATCTTCGCCTTCGGTAAGTACTTAAAAACGTGTTGAAACTTATAGCAAAGCCTTAAGGGAACTACAAAGGGAATCGATATATTGCTAAGTTAATAACGCCCTTAACATTAATACCGTGCTTATACTTATTGACGTGTTTATTTTGTTACTATAAAGTAAAATCGTTATATAGCAGGTGATGGGAAAATTGAAGGGACCATATAAAATATTAAGTGTTGCAAACTTTAAAGTAAATCTTAAAATTTCTAACGGCTTTATATCCTTTTGAAATACTTATGTTTAGCCTTATATTAGGGTTACTAACGATGAAAACTCTTAAGTTAAACAACCGAGTAAAGACAAACCTCCTTTACATGTTATCAACAAGATAATAAAACGCTATAAACGTTAAAGACCTTCGAAAAAAAAAGAATATTAAAACAGAAAAAGACATACCGGGCCGTATTTAAAATAATGTTTAGGTAAGTAAAAAAAACGAAAGTTTGGTAGTAAAACTTAGATAACAAAGGATTATTAAGATTTCTGGTAAACCTTTTAAGGAAAGCGACAGAGTCGAAATCGACGGTTTACTGACTCAAAGTATGGTATAATTCATACCGAAAGCTAACTTCAACCTTTAAAACCCGAATGTTACGATTTTTAAATCGAAAATTATCCACGAAGTTAAAGGCGAAATTACGGGGCAGCCGTATGAAAGGTTACGGCTAATCAATTAAAAGTACAGCTATGAAGGAAACAAATAGATTGTTATGCAATTATTAACGATTTAGAAAATGAATTAACGTTTAAAAATTACTTTGGTAATAAATTTATTAACTAAAATGGAAAGCAAATTTCAACTCAATAGTCATAGTATTACGTCAGTCAATATATAATTAGAAAACAAATTTATAAAGTATTATACTATTAAAAGCTGTCGTAAAAACTACATGATATTTATTTATCGGAAACTGTAATGCAGCATATTAAACTCCTATATAGATTAGCTAAGGTAAGAATTTATTAATTTTTCAGTTACTAGTCGTATTTTAAGTTCCAGTTAACAAAAAAATTATTAATATATCATCTGTTTTTATTAGGAACGTAAAAGAAAAAAATCGGTATAGAAGGAATATAAATTGATGATACCTTCTTCATCAGAACGCTTAGCTTTGTACTATTAAAACAATGAGCGATTGAAGACTTTCAGTTTTAAAATTACAATTCGATAACAACGTTAACGGAAAACACTTACCACGAATTTAATAAATCGTCAATCCTTTAATTTAGTAATAAAACCGTCTTTAGTTTTCGTTAAAACGATTAGAGCGTTATTTGACTATAATTAACAAAAATAACGAGGCTAAAACTTAACGGTATTTAAAACAACGTATTTAAGGTAATTATATTACTAACTTATATTAATCAAAGTATTATACAACCTATTTATTACGACATGAGTATAAATACCAACTGATAAAAATTTCGATCGATTAAATAAAGGGTTATAGTGCGAGATACAGAATTAAAACTATAGAATTAATATGGTGTTAGTCGACCTCTTAAAGTCTAAATTAATAATTTTTACTAACGGTTACTTTACAAATAAAACTAACTTATTTTTCTTAATCGATTTTCTAATAACCTTAGTTAACAAAGATGAACAGAAAGATTTATTTAACGTTATTAGTAACCTGATTTATTAGACCTCCATTAAGTGTAAAAGAATTATACGAAACGTATTAACTTCGGAGGTTTACGGTATAATAACGGGTTTCAACGTAGGTATAACGTTATGAGAAACCCTTAACCTTATTACGAGGCAATTAAAGATTCTTTTTGTTCAGGTAGTAATTTATACCGACTCTAGAAGTTTTTTAGAATACTTATTAAAGCTCGAAACCATTAGCGAAAAACGTTTGATGATCAACGTAATAGTATTTTGTAAAGCCTACAAAGGGAGGGAAATTAAGGAGTTCTGATAAATTGATAGCAAAGATAACCTTATAAATATTATAATGAAGGTTCCATTAAATAAAGTTTTGAAGAGATTTATAAACAATAATAAACTTACTATACGTATAGAAGGTTACGTGGACCGGCCGCCGGGAAAACCACGTCACAGCGGATAAGGATATATTAATAAATCGGAAGAATGTCAGGGAATTAAGGCTAACGAGATTGAGTGGCATGGATAAAGTAAAAGCCTGCAAAGGCCTATAGCGGAAAAACCTTTTGTAGGAGTTAATAAACTCGGGATCTCAAAGCAGCAGAGTAATCACGGCCAAATAGGTTTAATTTGCATGTAATTACATACAACTTAGCATGGAGTTCAACTAAAATTAACTGGGGTTTAGCTAGTTAACGAGGAAGCGGTTCTGTGCTAACCGGAAAAAATTGGTTAGCCACACTAGCGTGCACGTACAAACTAAAATGCCGCCACTATTGGAATAGTATTACATGCAGTTCAGTAGGTCAACTTTACTCATAGTAAAGTTAACCGTACTGCAAGTGTATTGCTTTATGGAGAATTAGCGCATTGGGTGTAAGTTCAGTGTAATACGCTGCACTTCACTCTAGGTCACGGGCCAAGCACTTGGCCATACAAATTACAGTGCAGACCGGCTAGCGGTCTGCCAAACCTAGAACAATACATCCACCATTTAACCACGCAATACTACTGTTACTTCGAAGACCAATCGAATCGACAACGTTGCAACGTCTAAGGCCTACCAACAGACTAAGCTATATATTCTTTACCAACGGTCATGTCCACACGTAGGGTATAACATAGGTTTGATCTAATGATAGGAATAATTATCTAGAGTAAACGAATACCTTCTATAAATTTCACTACCTTTTCATAAACCGGTTGAACTATGATAATTTCCAAGTTCTATATAAAGTAAACGCCTGTCTTGGTATTAAAAGTTGATTTTTTCATATAACATTTTTTTTTTGTAGCTTGCGAAAATAAGGCACTCCTTTTATCATAAACTTTGAAGTATTGAACAAGTGTATTACGAGATTTGCACTTGTATTTACAGCTTATATATTTCTGACGGCTTAGTAGCATTTCATTCAAAAGGCTTGGTGTTCGGTTTAGAAAGCCCAACTACTTACTTAGAATAACAAAAAGAACTTATCGCTGATTTATTCAAATAATCAATTTCTAAGTCAGATTCTAGATTATCAATACATTTATTTTAACGATTACAGTTGTGATGACTATGACTATTGCGGCGACAACCCTTTCAATTGCCGCGACAATTATCGTCACAACATTTCACGCGACGTTTATTATGAGCCTCGTAAAACTTATGATTGCTGTCGCAAAATTTGCGATCGTGGGCATATATATAATACCCAATTTTATTAGGTTCCTTAATATACCTTTTGTTATCTCAATATTATTACTTTTGATTTTCCTTAAACATAGGTAAGTCCAACTTTTTGTATCTACCTTTAATAATAAGTTTATATATACGGTATCAATGGTTGGCGACCGCTCATAAATTGGTTTAAACTTTAATTTTTTGTATATATATCTATAAAATTTATTTACGACTAGCACACTGCAAGTTTAATTTTATTATTAAGCTGAATAAAGTCCAAATATCAGAAATAATAGGTATATTCTAGATGATAATATAATATAAAGTTTTCTTATAATAAAAATAATCGAGTTAAATTAGGCATGCCGTAGTATAAACTACTAAATAGACTAGATTTTACGGATTATTTTTATTCGTATATAAAATCCTATTTATCTAATAGAAACCAAACGTCCATTAAAAAACCACCGTAACTACCGAAATAAATCAATAACTTTATTTAATTCTGAGTCATATCTACATATCACACAATAAATTCTAGGGTAGTATCTCATCTACACTCCTTTGTTAACAACATATGAAAAGTGGATATATGGATAATAGCCATCAAAAAAAATCTCATGCCGTAGACAATGCTAGCTATGAAAAAAATCATAATAGCTTGACTTGCGGCTGATGGGTTATTGTCCAAACCCTTACGGCGTGGCTATGGCATTACCAGCCACGAAGTAATACTCCCATGGCATGGCTTAACGCTCGCCCTGGCCACGTCATGACTCTGCAATGTGATGGCTCGCATGGTAGTCTAAAGGGGTTTGCTTGCACAGCCGATGAGTTAGCAAGGTCTCCATATAGACTAATACATGGCGTGGCTTTGCTCTTTGTAATCTATCTCAACCTTCTACAGGAGTATATGGCTGAAGCCCCGAGATAGGGATATCAAAACAATGGGACGCTGCGACAACAACGGCAAGATTGGGCTCCGGATAACAAGATTATCGTGAAGGTTGTGAGCCGGAAAGTGATACGGACTCGGAGAGTAGTTTGTGCTGGTTTGAAAAGCGTCGACAGTTATCGATGAGGCAGTCTTGTTTGGTTTTCTCGTAATGAATGGTTCTTATTTTTGCATTTGACAGCCATTGGTCTGGGTAAAGGAATGCTATCCACAGGTATACCGTAATGCGAGAGACATCAATGTGTACAAGATTGCACCCTCGATGTCTCCACTAGAACACCACCTGGAGTAATGTAAAAGGGCAAGTCTGATGTATTGATCTTTTTGATGACAGTAAACTGAAGGTCTGGGGCTACGACCATGTTGATTTTCTGCGCGGCAGCCGTGGGCCATCTTTTCCAGCACCACACATCTCAAAAGCCATAACAAACATGGGGACCTGGTCCATGAATATTACCAAAAAAAGAATTGCGGGGAGGGTCCCACAGCTGCGTTGTTAGACAGAGGCACCTTAACCCAACAGCGTATAATAGTAATAGTAAATACACCTGGTCTACAAAGTAGTTGCCCTGACACGGGACATGGAATAAGGTCACAATTGTGACAAAGATATATGCAAGCATGCATGGCAAAATTACTGTTACGCGATTCGGGATTGACGGGACTTGGAAGATATGGGCACGTTCAATCAATCGATGCATATATTATACTTGTCATTGAAGTTGTGGCATTATGTGTACCTGATGACAATGTATCAACTTTGAATTGAATCAAATAGAAAAGCATGAAGCAGGTGTGATTACTACTTATGAAGGTATGGATGCGGCTTGCATTACTCACTGTCGCGTAAGTCGGCCAAATAGGAGTGAAATCTCGTTATATCCAAAATTAACACGATCACTGTGGGTTTTCATGCAAGTGAAATGAATCCACACATTGTCTTTCCAGGGGTCCAATTGATAAACTTTCAGGCATACACAAGGCTTTAGCATTAAATACACATGTTATGGCCATTCAGCCCAGCATGAAAGCATTGCAGTTGTCGACTTCAATAATTCTGCCTATATCACGCCCACCAGTTCTCACAGCATTCAGAAAATGCATTGGCTCTTTCGCCTTTATGCAGTTTCATCATGCATCATGAATGCCACTGCATTAGCAGTACTCCCACGCGAGGAAACCAGTTCTTCAGCCATCGGATTGACGCCACGTGGCCTTGTCACCAATTTTATGACCAAGTGCGCGAGGAAGGTTCTGGCGCCTTCCCTGTCCAAGCCCAAGCAGAAGTGGACAACGCGACCGATTGACTATAAAGAATTCAAGGAATGGAAAGTCATCTCTGAAGAATACCAGTTGACAGGCGAAGGGGAAGTTAAAGATTGGATTCCGTGGAACGCAGGTGATCCCGAGGCTAGTGCGATGATGGACTCTAAGCCGCAGTTCCCTCTAAATCTTGTCGGACATCTCGAAAGTCGCCATCACAGGAAATTTTATTATTCGGCAACCGATCCTCCTCACTCAATGCTGATGGTACAGGTCCGTCTCCCAGTACACCTACCCGTCATGTAAAGGTTGAGTAGTGCTGATCAATCAGGACACTAGCTCCGAATCACTGGCCCAGGAGTAAGTCTCTGGTGGCGTTTCGGTACAAGGCCTAAACAAACTAGCGACATGCCCAGCAAGGTATATTGGATGTTGGAGTGGAGTAAACTGCACGCAAAAAAGGCCCACGAGGTCCCGAATTACAGCATCTCGGACCCGGGTTGCACCCAATTTCTAGCTGACCACATCTACTTTGTTGAGGTCATGGAGTACCGACCAGGTGACCCTGAACCTGACCCAGACCCTGGCCCAGACCCATTATAAGTATCATGGGCATGAACAAGAGAACGACGATTTTCAGCCTGGGCATATGGAGGGCGCTTGGGATATGTACCTGACGCTATCCTCTCTGTTGTCATCGGTTGTGGGATTTAGTTGATGTCCCTGAAAACATGGCCCACTGTAACCAATGAAAACACTTCACAAATCACAAGTGGTAATTTTCTTTACAACCTCACGGGTTCAATACACATTGTGATTGGCAACATGAAGATAAATAAAGAGGGAGGGGGGCGGAGCGGCGGTGCCTCCGATGCGCAAGCATATCACTTCTGAGGTGCATAGTGTCAAGTCAGACCTGCCGTTGACATCATGTTGACGAACGAGGTGTCGGAGATCTGCGAAGACGACTTCCAAACACACTCTTCTCTCTCACGGAAGCCCTCCAATCAAGCTCGGGAACCTATTGTCTGGCCTGGCTACCTGGCTCGGACAATGGCCCGCCCTCCGGTTTCAGGAGACTACTTCAGCTTGGTCTAGTCAGACTCAAAGCCCATCCCAGAACCGACATCAACCTAAGTAATTCCCAAGGGAAACTTAACAAAAAGAGAACCCGTAGAGGTAGTACACGATGCGCGCAGACCATGGAGGGGGGCCCATCTCCAGAACGCGCCCCTTGATGTTCCTTCCGAAGTACTCCACAACTCCAGCATTCTCCCTTTCGAACTCGTCGCACCGCCTCTCAAAAAGCGCCCGGTCATCATCTGGCCTCGTCGCATCGCGGCGATGCAAATATCGCTCCATGGCAGTCCCCCGCGGGAAAACCAGCGACAGCACGAGATCAGGCTCGCCAAACTGGGCATGCTTCCGGAACGTCAGCAAAGATCACAGGCACCATGGCGCTCCCCAGCCGCCTCGGGTACCGTAGCCTATCTGGACGCCATGAAGAGCGGCAGAGCGTACCCGAGCAGAAAAAGCCCGCAGTTGATCCAGATTGCGCGGGAACCGGTCCAGCAGCACCACGTCCCTGTCACCGCGCTGGCTGTTAGCACCGCTTGGGTGATGGGGGGAGGACGGGTCGGGGTCATGGGAGGATGTGGCATTACCGAGGACGAAGATGAGATGTCCTGGACGTTGCGTGGGGCCAGGGGCTTTGTGGCTGGCCATTTCGAAATCCGGTCGCGGTCAGCCTCCAGGGCTCCAGGGAGTACCTGATGCCTATGACTGTGGGCTGACACATGTCTACGTACAACTGATGGATGGTATTGAAAAGGGAAAGAATTGTCTGAGCGCTCCGTTGTCTGCGTGCGTTGTTGTGACCTGAGGCCTCGCTCGATAGACCAGCTGCTGGTCCCAAGCTTTGATGTCCCTTAGCACTTACAAAGCCCGTATTCATGTTGGCCATTGTACAGTGCGCTTACCGTCGATGATCCAGCAGCATGAAGCAAAACCCGCCTAGATGATGATCAGCGACAGTGTCTTCAACGTCCATTCGAGTTCTACGACTCCTACCCAGTCTTCTCCAGCTGGTGGGCCACCAAAACTTCCAAGATCTCCGTTGCACAAGCCCAGCCCTTCCCGCGCGCAAGCTCGAGTGAGAGGCACAACAACATCTGGGAAGAGTGCATGCGAAAACAAAGGACTCGGTCACACCAAACGTGAGTCCGTGGATGACAATTACATGAAGTACTGACATCTTCCCGGGTATTTGTATTTGTATTTGTATTTGTATTGGTATTGCCTACCACCAGGCACCACGAAGTGGTGCTGCTACGTGCAACTAGCCCCCGTTGACGCTGGCCTGAACGATCGCCCGTTGACGCTGGCGTGAACGATCGTAACCCAAGCAGTCCTAAATACATCGGGCAGGACCCCCACAACAGTAACGGCTCGCCAGGAGCAGCCCTGCCTTCGGGCCTCCAGCGCGGGCGGAACATCATCCCATGTATGTGACCTATGCAAACGCTACCTACAATCCACCTCCTCGCTCCGACGTCTCCGAGAAACGACAGAATCGCGTGCTCTGCTTCTTATTTTCCCGTGAACCTCTTCTCCAGCGCCCGCGTCGCCGGATACGTGACGAGCGTGATGGCGAAGGAGAGATAGATGCCCACATCCCCACCGCCTCCACCGAATTTGCGAGCAATCGGTCCGACGTACCACGTTTGTGACATGCCCGTCACGCCACCCCCCAGGTACCCAGCCATGAGCGATACGACG
Organism: Anisogramma anomala; assembly: GCA_038502455.1. Classification (NCBI taxonomy): domain Eukaryota; kingdom Fungi; phylum Ascomycota; class Sordariomycetes; order Diaporthales; family Gnomoniaceae; genus Anisogramma; species Anisogramma anomala. The sequence continues at coordinate 63,114 of JASMMZ010000007.1, forward strand.
GCAGCCATACCCCACGGCAGCTCCTGTGGCTTGTCCCACGCATAAATGTTGTACCCATCCGTTCGCCGGAAGATGAAGTCCTCCATCCACAGAATCAAGGTGAAAGAGACCGTCCAGTACCCCAGCAACGAGATGAAGTTCAACACGATTCTCGACAGGTTCTCTTCGCCGACGATGGCGATCACGGTGACGACGGTGGTGAAGACCACGGACCATAGTACGCGAGGAATCGCGTGGGAGTAGTGCCCGAGCAGCTGCAAGCTCAGCCCGGACGAGTAGTCGATGGCAATGTTGTTTCCCAGCACGGAAAAGGTCAGGATGACCAAGCAGACCTTGGAGAAGTCGTTCGGGTGATAGACGGTGTAGAGCAGGCCGCCCAGGCCGTGACTCTCATAGGCTTGGGTGTAAGGCTCGTACGCACTGGTGCCCAGCGCGGCGCTTCCCAGCAGGGCGCCAACAATGATCGAGAAGGTAGCCGGAATCACGACGCCGAAGTAGGTCAGGGCCGCGACCATCCAGCGGTTGGTGCGGGCTGGATAGTGGACATAGTAGTCACCGGCCATCGTGCACCACCCGGACGCGTTGGAGAAGGTCAGGGCTGTGATGGTCAGGAGCGTTCCTGTAAAGGCGAGTCCACTTGTTCCATCCAACCCGGGGGCGCTGGGATCGATGTAGGGCGCCACCTGGCCCGTGAGCACGCACAGGAGGATGAAGGTGATGATCCACGAGTACTTCTCGAACGTGTGGATGATGCGGTAGCCGAAGACGGAGAGGACGTACGAGATCACGGTAATGATCATGATTCCGACAGTCATGGAAATAGAATCATCCGAGACGGCGCTCAGGATCTGCCCGACAACGACGAGGTTGACGACAAAGAAGCCACCGTTGATGATGATGTTGAGCAACGAGCACAGCTGGGCCCCCCAGAACCCAAACGAGTATCGAGAGACGGCCATTTGGCGCAGGCCAAGCTGAGGCGACAGAGTACCGGCGTAGGCGGTGCACAGCGCCCCGAGCGCGGTCCCGATGGTCGTCGCCGCGATATTCTGCTTGAGGCTGAGCCCAAACTCGACGCCCAGAATTCCCAGTGGGATCACCCCGATGTGCACGTTGAGACTGAACCAGAGCAGGAAGATGTTGCCAATGCTGGGCGGCCGCTTGTCTTGCTCGGCAATACGGTCGATGCCTTTGGATTCGATTCCCATGAAGCTGTCGAGCTTCTCCTCCCACGTGCGCAGCTGGCGCAGAAGCGTGAACCGCCTTTGAAGCTCCCGTGTGCGGCCGATCTCCTCGTCAGGGACGAAGGGGCAGTTTTGGACCTCGTCATGTGGGAGATTCGTCTTTTCGCCTGTAGCTTCCGTGTCTTGGACAGACTCGGCATGCGTTGACATAGTGATGGAGGTGCCAGACTAGTGCGCAGTCAAGTGGTGTGGGACGTCCAGAGACGGGTGTGCCCAGGGCCTCAAGGCTTCGGATGCTATTCAGCTGCGAGGACGTGGAAGCCGTCGAAGTCCCGTGCTTGACACGGGTGAATTGAACGTTGTTGACCGGATGGGTACGCAATACCCCGAAATGCTCACTGCAGCGAAAGACGAGCTGACGAGTACCGCATGGAGCGAAAGAAGAAAAGCAAGAGGCAACAGCGACCGCACAATACGACGAGAAGTGGCTGAAACAAGGTAAACACCAGGCGCTGTCCTTTTGGGGCGTTGGCCGCCTACCGGCATGTCTGACTGTTTGCTAAAGTGCCGAAGAAGAACCCTACTGAGTAATCTCGGTGGCCTTTGAATTAGCAATTTTGGAAGATTCAATGTCGAATGAGTTTCAGGTGTCCTTGTCATGGACTCCCATCTGTGAGTCGTTTGCAAGTCCTTTCATTATACGCAGCTAACGGAACTAAAACTACCTAACACAGACGTCGATATTGGTCTTTGCACAGGCTCATGTTGAACGCACAAGGCACAGCAAACTCGAGTAGAATGTGGAATGCAATGTGCTTGTATATCGTGCATACAAGGTCGGACTAATAGGTACAGCATTTCGATTTGATTCTGTTCGTCCAAGTAACAATAGCGTTGAGCGAAGATGGCTGAAGACTCTCAGCTGCGGGAGTCGCTAGCCTATGTGACGGTGTTGACACATATCCCTTGCAAGAGTGGACACTCATTTGCCTTCTCGCTTGCATTGACTTGGCATATGCAGTTGACAATATCGTGGTGGGGGGATCGGAACCCGATTCCGCATTAATCGCCCGACCCTCCTTATCGTCCATTTGTAAATATTTATTATGTGTTCATCCTGTTTCATTTTATGAATAATTTTGTTCGTACTTTTTAAAGTTTCAATAGTTTGATGAGTTATAGTAATGAATACTATTTTCTCAAGGTTGCGATGGAGTTTAGGAATTTCTTTTTTCATGGTTTTCCTGTGGTTATACTCCCTTGTGGTTTTCTTCGGCTTCAGGCGTAATTCTTTTAGTTTAGCTGGAGTTCATTACACAAAAATCTAATTGAGTTGATTTGTTATAAATTTCGCATTTGAAAGTTGCTTGTAAACATATTGTAATCAAGTTTAGAATAAGGATCTGATTGATAATTATAGGTAATTTTATTTTATAAGTTTTATCTTGTTTTTCCGTGGCGCTCATTGTATGACGTGTTTGGTTGCTAATGTATCGATGGTTGAGAAATTCGGATTGGTTGATGGGTTATACCTTAGCGTATGAAAATATATATTTAATAAGATGTTTCAGAATGATGTGATATGTTTTGACAGAAATATATAAAATCGACGTTGTTGAGAGGAGTAGATTCCATTTTTTTCCCTGATATTATCGAAATTAGGTTTTGAAATATAGAAACATGATTGCTCGGCGATGGTGCTTCGTAGTTACGATAAACCAGAAAGTATTAAAAGTATAGATTGTTGTGAAAGTATATTTGTATAACTTTAGATTGATTGTAGTAAGGTAAATGGTTTTGCAGTACATGCTCGGTCTATAAATCTTTCAATACAGTCCATCTTAAAATATAAACTCAACAATACAGTCCATGAAATATTGTTACGTCGTATTTAATCAATCGATGAGATAAAAACCCATATCAACTATAAATGAGTATTTTATTAGTGGTGTAGCGATCACAAGAAACAGTGAAATTCAGAATTAAAAGAGTTTCAACGAGTCACGATTGAGATGAATTGTTTTATAAGTGGATTTTTTTTTTTAAAAAAGCTGGTAGATCAAGGTATTTCTTCATTGAAGTGATATTATCAATTGTTGTAAGAAGACAAGAAGTTATTAATTTGTTATTCAACAATATAAGATTAATAGAGTATTAGAGAAAAAAAACGAAATATTGAATGTAAGCATTTATAATTTAGATCAATAATGTCAGTTCTGAATTTAATGTGATATTACAAAGTTCGTCTTCAATGAATATTGAATATAAATTTCTTATAGTGCATTTCAATTGATCACAAAAAATATATGAATTGTTTATGAGTTGAGGGATGAGATATTCACTGGTTTCAGTTGTCCACTGATATTGAAAAAAAATTACGAATTTTATGTTTTTGAAGAATATAATTTAACGGTCATTACAAAAAGACGATTCTACTATAGATTATAATATTAAATAAACTCAAAAGTGTCAAATAACAATGTGAAGGTTACATTCAAGGAGTTTCCTTCGTGATATTCATTCGAGCAATATAATGTTCATCTGATTGTCGATTATGCAATGAATACAGTTTGAGTGGTGAAAAAAATGAATATATTTTGCATTTGATATTGAAACGTTTCTACCGCAATGTTTTTTTTCGACTGCGTAAAATTTAAAATTGTTATCAGTTATATTGTTTAAGGTTGCTTCAAAGTTTATTTTAGGTCATTACGTTATTATTTTATGCTGTTTTCTAACGTTATTCCAGATGCGATTCATAGGTAGAAAGGTAGATATATAGATAAAAATCTATAATCTGAAGTAAGACATTCAACACCTGTTGAACCTGGATTTAGGATCGTTATAACGTCAAATCAACCGCTCAAATAAAAAAGAGAGATCCCCTGATGAAACTATTATAGACTCAAAAAGAAACAAAGTCTGAGATTAATGTATATATACTGTTACATTGTGCATTCATCGCTCAATTGTTCAAATCGTTGGAATTGCAGTCAAATGAAGTAAAGTCAAGTCGATTAAACTCTTAGTTTAGTTGATTGTACCGACTGCAAATTGGCTGCAGTTTGTGGGACTGCACTGCAAGTGCAGGGCAGTAGGGACCCACTTCAAAGTGGGGCACAGGCCAAAGCATTTGGCCATACAAATTAGTGTGCAAACCGGCTAGCGGTCTGCCGAACTTAGACTTTATAACCAACTTCAATGCAGCACCAGTTACTTCGACCACAGTGATTTAAATCGACTACGTTGAAACGAAAGGTTTACATTTATAGGCAGGCCTACCCATATTTATCAGTGCGTATTAAGTTAAGTATAAATAAGCCAAGTAAAAGATGAACTTACTTTCTGGTTACGCTCTGCGTTAAAAAGTGGCTAAAGGTAGAGGAAAGGTTTTTACGAAGTACTTCTAAAGTACTATATTAGCTGTCGCAGCAGTACATAGGAGAGACATTTGGATTATATTAGCTATCGCGGCAATTGTAGAAGCAGGCGTCGATATTGCTGTTGAAAATACTGAGAAGTTTTTATTAATCCTTTTGAAAAGCGTTAAGATTAAGTGCTAAAAGATTCCAAAGATTACTTAATTAGTAAGTTAGTAAGCAGCTTAGTTATTACTTTTGTAGTTACTTTTCTAAAGGGTTCTATTCCTACAAATCTTAAAAATAACTAAATTTTACACTATTTAATTATACGAACTTTAATGGCAAACTTTCGACTTACCACTTTATATTATTGTTTCCCCATATACTTTTGAATTTTGGCAAAAATAGTTTTACAATACGATGGAATCAATATAATATACGAATCTGACTGAAATAAAACTGTAATTAAGGACTTTTGTGTCATTTTAGCCAGATATTACAACAGAAACATATAGTTTATGCGCTATACTAAAAGCCTTCTTCATTCATTAAATTGTTAACGAGATCTACTCCTGTATTTCCGATTCGAAACCCACTGAAACCGTTTTAGGCTTGAAATCGCTAAAGATATTTTAAAATGTTTTAGAAAATGAAGCTTCAATAAATTGACGATGACAAACAAGCAAATTAAATTCAAGTTAAAGAATCAACTAGTTAACTAAGATATTTAACTTCTAGCGGAAAAAAGGGAAAAGGGGTAATTTAGATTTGAGCATTTTACAAAAACACTATTGATGAAGACTTTTAATAAATGTTCAAAGTTAAAAGTAAATAAATTGGTAGTAACAGCATTTTTTAACACTTTTATATGCGTTTATAAGGATCCACCTAAACCTAAATAAACTCTTTAAACCTTTTTCTATAAAATTAACAGTTCAATACTATCAACTATAATGAATGGATTGATCTATGCGTCGTAAACCCTTAAGTCTATTAGTTAATTAAATAGGAACCTCGATATACCTTTTCATACCAAGAAGAGTACAAATAAGTTCGCAGGAACTCTTAAGATTAATTTCTTTAAGCTTCTCAACCAGTTGAGTTTCTTTAGTCAAATTGAAAAAAAGAACCGCTTTATACAAGAGCTTTGTGTATATACAATTATTGTTCTTTTCCCTTTTAACTAGACTCAATGTAATTATCATGCTTATTAACACTAGCTCAATATTACTTAAGGGATTCAAAAGGTTCTTATAACCAGTTTATTACCCTTTTCTTGTAATGATCACACTAAATACCCGTGAGTAAATAGAAGGTATCAGGGGGTTTATGTTGGCAGTAAGGTAACAGAGGTAACAAACGGTTAATATTAAGAAGATATTTGTTTTTGCTGTAGAATAATCACTAGCTTTTAGGCCATTCAAGTGTGTAGACTGAATACTTAGATTGACAACTGAAGAGCTATAAAGGAAATACTATCTGTGTGGTGATGACCGTATCCTTATATATCTGTGCCTTCATACCGTCTTCAGTACTGGACCGCTAAAGTTGATGTCGCTTCCTTCGGTCCAATATTGTCGACTGGACCGCAAGCGGTCCTGTCGGTCCAAACCCTAACCCTAGGTGCCTACATAAGAGAGATCTCTGGCTTGATATATTGGACATTAAGCTTCTGATAGCGCAGCGGACCGCTGGCCTATTCTATGACCTGTAGTTGGTCCTTGGGTTATAACATTTCTCTCGATACGTCCCAAAAGTTGATATGGATTATACCAGTAATTACAACATTTATTAAGATATAGGGAGAAAGGAAAAGTATAACAGTAAGCTGTATAACCTTCTCAACATTAAGTTACATCTATTTTTCAACATTTATCATTAAATGAAAGTTTAATTACCTAGCTTTTACTCGTTATTTACTAGTATCATTACCAGCCGAGCCGAGAATTATTATCTCTAATACCTAACGAATTGATTTTTCTTTCGCCAAATCTTAGACAGTCTGAAGGGTTATCTCGATTACGAAATTAATCTTAATTAATATTTCACCGACTGAAATTCAATTAGGTAGTCTTGTATATTAGATAATGAAAAAAAACCCGGAAATCAAAAAAAAATGTTTTTAATTAGATACTTAATAGGCGACTTTTCTTTATTCAATAAGTAATCTGAAGCCTAAACACTAGATAAATGTCTTTATTTTAGCAGGTTCGGTTAGGCGTTACGGGTAATTAAAAGTTATAGTATGTTTTTTAGTGCCTAAATACCACCTACAAAGAATTTTTGGGAGCCAGCTACGTTCCTTGTTAGCCACCCTAATAAATCTAGTTTCAAGCTCTACTAGTAAATAAACTTAAGTTTTAGAGTTTAAAAACAAGAAAGAAAACCACTTTAATACGTATTATATCAACCTTAAGTAAAAAAAGCCGGCTAATACGGTTAATGAAAGTCCTGAACTTGAGGAAATGACCAAGCTACACACAGAAAAGAGTATTTGTATTTCATAAATTGTTGAAATTAATTAAAGAACTTTGCTTGAAATTCAAACACAAATAAGTTTTATATTTATTGCGAATTTCGATGTTAGTTACCATGTTATATTATTTCCCATCGCTAATTGATGCAGGTAATATACTTCATGTAATTTACCTTTACTTTTAAAATGTTACGTTAAATAAGTTACAAAGTTTAAAGAGAATGAAGTGAAATGAAAGGATAAAAAAACGCAAGCTATCGGTAAGTATAAAAATACTAATACTAGCACAAAACCAACCTAGTAACTCATCGACTACGTTTTTTATACCATCTAATAATGGAAGACCCTTATCGTCGAAATAATGATGAAAACCATAGATTTATATACCTTTTTATCATTTAAAATCTTAACGCAAAAAATGTCTTTTGAACTACTATAACAGATGAGAAAATAACACAGTATTTAACAATACGTTATTAGAAATATATTGCGTTACGAAATGGTACAAATACGGCTACAAAAATGTAACATACGGATATCGGTAAATCTATAGTCGGTTTTAGCCTATAGAAAAAAACCTTTCTATTAGAATTGACTATTATTGCTGATACTGTTAGCCCCATTTTTTTATACACTGCAAAATTCATTACCCCCTTTCTTCTTTTACTTAAATATAAAAAAAAACTGTACATTAATATTGACGTTTAAACAAACGAACTTGTTGAATTTGAAGGCGATAAAAATTACTTTTAACTTTAAATAATGGTTCCCATAGTTTTACCTTTAAAAGTTAAAGGCAGTATTATTGAATCTAATCACATGAAAACTTCATTTAATATATTGAAATTTAACCACCTATCTACTAACAATCGATAAATGGTTTTAAAGGCAGCTAATTCAGAAGATGTGGACCTATTAACACTTAAGGCAATTGAATTGTTTTACCATTATTACCAAACATACTTCTAAACCACCTAAAGTTTGAAATTTATGTTAAGAGAAAATGAATAATTCTACTCTAAAGTCTTTGTGAATGTATTTTATCTGGAAAAAAAGCCATTAGTTTACGTTATAAACTCCATCATAGTCTTTGACGTCGCTAACTTCCTTAAAACTATTTCAGAAAAAGAAATGCATTTGTAAATTAAAAGGAATCTTGGGCTCCCAAAGGTGTTGATCTATGAAGCTGATGCCAAATTTAACGCAATAAAGATGGAAGCTAATTGTAGGTTAATATATATTGAATACAAACAGGTTTCTATTACAGGTACCTAAGGTATTAATAAGGTAGAAAGGGCATACGCCTTTTTATGAAAAGCCTAAAATATCCTTACCCTAAAAATAGAAAGCTTTACAAATTAAAGAGTTTGGCTTTGGATAGCGGTTAAGAGCCTCAACGATACTATTAGTCCTAAAAACCTTATATTAACTGTATTATTATCTAGTGAATAACCATATGTAACAACTAAGTCGCTATCATCGCCTAATATTACAAAACATGCTATAATATATAAAAAACCTTGAAAAAACCTAAGGAAGAAGTATATAGGCCGTTAGGTTAATGAAGCCCTTAATATAAAAAACGGACCATTAATTTCAGACGTATTATCTTTTAATTTTCAAAATGAAGTCCTTACGTAAAAAGACCTAGACAAGTACAATATACCGAAAAATATTCTAAGTACTATCAATCTAAACGTAGTGAGTCAACTATAAAAAGTTTTATTTATTCTCTAATAATATAATTTAAGCCCTATAAAAGACCTCTTTAATTTTGTAAAAATCTTAACATTGATAACCTCCAAGTCGTACGGACTAACTAATACAATATTTTGAAGTCTATCATAAACAAGTCGATAAAGATTTGATGGCGTAAAAGATTACCTAAAAATATATTATATAATAAAGAGTTTCGACGACCATAAATATTCCAAGCCCGGTAAAATATATACATCAGCGAAGGTATTTTAGAAAGAAAAGTCTAACGAAAAACTTACACTTAAGTTGCATATTAAAAATTTATCAATACCTCTAGAAAGACTTTTATGGAAAGCCACTAGGTAGAGCTTAACGGCCTATAAATTTGAGTAGTTGGATTTTTTTGCCGTTAACGTAGTTTTAAGGCGCTAATATCAATATTTCATATCTAGGATAGTTTACAAGCTTAAATGTAAAACTATCGACCGCTCATATTAAACGTTACGGATAAATAATTCAATATATGATAATGAAAGTAAAGACTAAATTATGACTTAAATATATCCAATTCCAAAGCCTAGTCAATGTTTCATCATGGTAATTCTTACCAGTTCAACTATTAATATAAAGTATTATGTTGTATTTCATGTCCGAAAAATATAATGTAAACATATAGTTTGCCCATTACAAATTTTTAGGAGAATATACTATTAGAATTATCCTTGAAAAACTAAAAAAAAATTCCCGGTCGGTATAGTTATGCGATGTATGAAAACTGTATAAAAACTAGCCAAAATAGTTATTTATTGGCTCCAAACTTATTAAAATAGTTTTAAGGACAGGCTAAGTATGAAAACTGTAATGCTCAATCCATTTATTTAACCAGGGAAACATAAAAACTTTCGTAATGTAGGTAAATAAACTAACGATACCTTTCTATTTGGAAATATTAGATTTATAATGTTGGAATAAGGTATTATTATAAGGTTAGGTCTTCAAAAGTGTAATCTAATTGAAACTTTGGATAATGGTATATAAATTGACCTTAATAAATATTTAATCCTCATCCATAGAGTTAAAGTTGAAAATAACACTTATATTAATCTACGTTCAAAAGGATTAGTTAGGATCGTAACTACTATTGATAATATCGACGAGCCAAAAATGCAGAAAATACCTGAAACAAAGGGCCCATAGGGCTCATATAATTACTTTGTACCAACTTGAAGTATTGTAAGACGTATTTATTACAGTATAGGTATAAAATTTACAAGACAAGAACTTTAACTAGTGAAATAAAAGGATTTGGTAGTAATTGGACAATTCGTAACAAGGGATAAATATAGTTTCGGTTGATCTAACGAATGCAAAGTTAATAATCTTTACAAAAGATTCATTTACTAATAATACTAACTTTATATCGAAAATCGAGCTTTTCATAGTATTAATTTACGAGGAAATGTCTAAAAAGCGATTTACCATTACCTTAAACCTTGGAAACTGGATATATATTTGGGGTAAATGTGTGATACCAAGCGTGCTATTATGAAAAATGTACCATATAATAGCGGGCTTTAACATTTTTAGGATAACTAATGGTACATTAACGATTATCATTAAATAACTTGGATTTCTTTCGAAACCTGTAATGGTCCATAGAGACTCTATAAGCCTTTACGAATACCTATGAGAGTTGTGTACGACCAATTCAAAATTCGGGATAATGGAGGTAATGACTTTAATAGAAATATACGAAGTATAGAAAATCAGTAAATTAAGGTGGATTAACGGTAACGATAACTCCACCAGCATTATAAAAAAAGAGATGCCTAATGGCGCTTTAGAAAGGTTTGTGGATAGTAATACATTAACCATACGAATCGAGAGTGACGTAAATTGTCAAGCATGTAACAGGAAGGAATATGATTGCTCTAGCAATATTAAACATTGCTAGGATAGTAATATTAAGGACAATAGTAGCAAAAGTAGCGATGGTATTATTTTAAACAACTGGAAAAAGGTACACAAATAGAGGAGTACGTAATAAATATTTCTTTATTAGCGAAAGACCTGTATACGTGAGTTGAAGAAGAAAGGTTTTGGAGGAAGGGAATGAAAAGGTTACGAAAGGCCGTAGTTGATTTTAATTTGAATAGATATTGATCGGAATTGACAGGAGTATAGCTTGCAGCATGATGAAGGATTTTAGAGGTGATTACTAATTAATAACAGGCCACGCTCATATACAAGTATAAACAAAAAGCCGTTAGTGTTAAAAAAAAGGTTAAATACAGTGAAGTTAAGTTAATTAAACTGTCAATTTTATTGATTGTACTAACTACAAATTATCTGAAGTTTGAAGGACTTCATTGTAAGTGCACTGTAGTAGGTACCCACTTGAAAATAGGGCAAAGCCAAAGCATTGAGCTTTATAAATAATTATGCAGATCGGCAAGCAGTCTGCTAAACATAGACTTAATATCCAACTTCAATACAACACCAGTTACTTCGACCATAGTCATCAAATTCAACTACCTTTCAATGAAACGCATACATCTATAGGCATGGCTATAGAAAAAAGACGAATATTTTGCTTGATTCAAAATGTGTAAAGAAAGTATTTGGGAAAAGTATTTTTCCAACAATATAATAGAATGAATTTTACTTGCAATAGTATATACAAATTATGAAATTACAAATAATCTGGTTTGAAGTATCAAAATAACGTTAACAATTGATGAAATTCGAAACTTTAGGCTAGGCAGAGGAAGAGATTCTTGAACAAAAAAAAAAAAGCCAATACAAACTGAAGTTAAACACAATTGTTTAATTAAGAAAAATTATATATTTTGCAAATTGAATAGCGATGAATACAAAGAATAAAGAGAAAAAAAACCAAAAATTTCAATATTAGAAGAAATGAGGTTAATAAAAATATATTCCTCTTGAGAATAACATCTTTAGATGTTAAATATGAGTGAATGATGATATCGCAAAGTGATATGTGGTAAAACCAAACTTAACACTATAATATGTAAGTTTTTATTATAATAGTGATTTGATATGTTTAGATATTTTTATAAGTTAGTTTATAACGAGATAATACGGATTGAAAGACTTCCAAACTATGTTGATGAATCTATTTATCATTTACCAAAAGCTTTGGATTTATGTATACATATTTGTCCATACAGAAATATGAAATTGATGTCTCAACAGATAGCTAATAGAGGCTGTGTAAGTATAACGGTATACTATGGTTAAAGTTTTGTATCCCTGGTAAGTGTTGCCGCATGTAAACGTCATAATTATACAATGCTACTTAGTAAAATGACAGTACTTCACAATGATATCTCGTTATATCTAAGAACAATTAAGATATATTCAACGTCATTATTATACAAATCAAACGTTGTAACATATAAAAATGCAAGATATTACAATTTCATCCGCTCTTATATCTTATGGGAATTATTTTGTTGTATTAAGAATGTATGATTCTTATATAGCATATTGTGAATAAGGGGTACATTAAGACCGAAATCAATTTTAATAGCAGGAATTACACAGTTAGATGCTTCGTTCAAAAGTTAAGGACAAGCGTCAGCCTATCATCTTCAACATGATATCAATTTTGCTAGAATGAATGCACGGATCGCCTTGTTAAAAATATTTAGTAGCATATACTATAAACATTAATACTACTTACCTTCGACAAAATTCTTTAAATCCAGCGGTTTCTAACACTATTACCTCACATGTTCCCTATTTTACCGCAATATCACTAATCGGTTTTACCACCACTTGAATCTTTGCTGGCGACTCCTTATCGGCTATAAAAATCGTCGTTGACTCGGCATACCGCTCTCGCAACAATGTATCTCAAGAATCTACCCTTATGAATAACGCTTTCATCCCTTGCTACTTATATCAACGTGGTTTTACAATTTAAATTACGATATAAGAAAATTCTGCGTCCACTCAAATTGCATGATTTTCATAATATTATACTTGCAAAGATTTATATTTGCCAGGTTTTTTTTTTTTTTTTTTTTTTTTTTTTTTTTTTACCTAAGTAGTATTGTAGATACTTCCCGGTATATATTCCTCCTTTTTAACATTTCTTTTCGAAAGTCGTCCATACTGGTAGCGTTTATCGGCTTTTCGATAACTGGTAAAGGAGTTTTGTATTAACTTACTCTTTCCCGAAATCCTAATAGTTACGCCAAAGACTATTACTTAATCTTCCTAACAAACGTTACTACGTTTCGTAAATTTTACGATTTTATAAATTTTTTTTTTTTGTATTTTTTTTTTTTTTTTTTTTTTTTTTTTTTTTTTTTTTTTTTTTTTTTTTTTTTTTTTTTAAAAAAAAAAAAAAAAAAAAAAAAAAAAGAATTATTACCATCCTATCTAAGATTCGTCCGCTCAACGACGCGTTGTCATTCAATTTTTTTTAAAAATACGTTCAGTTGTCCATGAATGAATTTTCTCGGAACTCTACCCATTTATCAGTATACCCATTTTTACGTTTTTCAACTCACTTTAAGTTTGTGTCCCATAGCAAAAAGTATCTCGAGTTGAAAAATATATTCTTTCTACAGCTACAGGATTTCAACAAAAGTATATATTTTTTATATATTATCCACCTCCTGAAAACTATTATTGAACATACGATAGGAATAGGTATTAAAGAGAAACTGCGATAACCAAACAATACAGCTGAGTTAAGACTATAATTTTCACGCCTATAAATTATTACTGGTATAAAAAGACGGAGGCTAGAGCTATCGGTAAAAGTATTTGGATTCTATCAATTAACTTCGATTAAGAATTGAGGAGAAACCCTTGATATAGAGCTGTTATAGAACTATGGACGATGGTATAACCCTGTCACGGGATATGTGAAGTTATACTTCCGTACAGCTTCCAAACATCTCTAAAGCACTATAAAAAAGTAACAACTACCAGGGCTGTATCCCTGGTAAACACTAGCCAAGCACTAGCCCATGATATTACCCCTCGGCTTATTCTCCGGGCCATTTGAAAAATCCAAACTTTCCTTCATATAACTATCATATAGCAGTACAGCAAACCCTAGTTATATATACACTTAACATAAGCCTTTATCAAAAGAAATAACCCTCTTATCGATCATCTTTTATTTTGATTATTGTCGATACTATTTCTCATAATAAACTCTCAGTTAACCGCAAAAGTAGACAAGACTATCCGAGACGTAAGTATATCTAATTGAGAGATGCTTCATTCTTGTTACCGAATATATATTTCACGTACTTACGTGCAATAAATATATATCTTGAGGGAAAGCATGAACAGATATAATTTAAATGTATATATGGTATAAAGTGTAATGATTATAAGTTTTACCAAGAAACGAAAGGTAAATTCAATTTAGACAACCGCGAAAAAAAATGCATCCACGAGCGTTTATATATTGATGTTTCATGACGTCTTTAATTTCTTTATATGATGAGCAGTAGCACCAATTATTCATATAAACCATTGAACCTATATGTTAATATAGATAACGCCTAAAATTATTTAAATTTTGTTAGATGTTTGAAGTTTTGAACCTTGATAGGTTAAATCATTTATTAGTTGATTCCTAAAAGATTAAGAGCGGCTAGAAAGGTGTTAATATAGGTCATTTTCATAGAAAAGGCTATAAGAGTTCGGCATATTATATAAAGAAAGGTAGATACTAGTGGTGAGACGGGTTTTCTATCCGTTACTATTATTATTTATGGCTGCCTATAGGTAGTACAGATTTTAAATAAGGATTGTGGTTTTTAAGTAAGTCAACGTATTAAAAAGAAGCGTAAAAACCATAGCTAATGAGCAGATAGCGAACGTAATTCGAGGTAATTAAGTAATTGAAAAAATTCTTAAGCGTATCCATCGAATACTAAGGTGTGAAAATATAAATTTAGGTAAGTTTGTTGAAATAAATTCTAGTCTGTTGCATAAGGACGAGGACTTTGATTTCGAGGATATGTTTCATTATTAATAATTTCAGTCTTTCGTAAATATCACGTAATGTTTATACTTGATACCTTTAAAGTAAAAATTTTGATGCTTGTTAGTAACGTAAAATAAGATAAATTCAATCTATTTACAGAAAGGGAAAAAAGGTCAGTCGTTATATTCAGCCTTACTATGAAGTGTTTTAAAAACGTCGAGTGTCGAGGTATTCAAATAGCTTAAGAACGGATTTTGAATGAACTTTACATACTTTACTCATAGAATTAAAACCCGTAGTTATAATAGGTTATTATGTTAGATGAAATTAATTTAGGTTCTTTTTTTTCGGATTTGTAAAATATTTTCAACGTGGTATTTCGGTTTCGTTACGCCATCGCCTCCTATATCATCAATGATTTATGGTTTAAAGTTGCGAATCAATTGGATCAGAAAATGGTTTGAAGCGGTTGAAATAAGTTGTTTTATGTAAACCCGTAGGTATTTACCTTTAAAAACGAGTAATGAGATAACATATAAATTTATTATTTATGTTCCATGACATTTACTGTAATGTTAACTTAGCTATTTTGGAAAGTTATTGGATTTGTAATTTTTAAAAAGAAATTTAGCGTCGTTATCAACTCAAAAAAGTTTCAAAAGTGAGTATCTATTATTAGTAGCTTCCTTTATAAGTCATTATGAAGTCGTCATAATGATTGAATGAAATTTCGTAATATTATAAGTATATTGGACGAAATACTCAACCTTGAATACTTGGTTTTAAAGTTAGTTAGATTAAATTCTATTCAGGTTATATAACGTCAATATAATAGTTGTAATATATAAAAAATAGGTTAATGCCAATAGTTATCGTATTTTTATTATTAAGTTCCAATTAATTGCAATCATCACACTAAATATCTGTGGGTATATAGAAGGTGTCAGAGGGTTCATGTTATCAAGAAGGTAGCAAAGGTACTGAGTGAACAATATCGCAACCGTGCAAGTAATGATCAAAAGCCATGAGACTATTCAGATGTATAGACTGAATACTTAGATTGACAACTGAAGAGCTATGAAGGAAATACTATCTATGTGATGATGACCGTGTCCTTATATATCTGTGCCTTCATACCGTCTTCAGTACTGGAACCTTTGGATCAGTGCTGAGCCCGCAGATCCTGAATCACTTGGATCAGTACTAATCCCACTGATCCTAATCACGTGATTGACTTAGTCATTTCCCTGCTAACAAAGGAGAGGTATTACCTGCTTGATGTGTTGGACTTCAGACTCTAAGTGGCTCAGCTGCACACTGGCTTGCTTCCTGACCCGCCATCATGCTTGGGTCGTAATATTAATAACCGGGTAGTAAACGGTTTAATTTAATTTAAGTATAAATGATAGAAAAACATTCGTACGTTAAAACCTTTTGATTAATGCGTTCGATACCACCATCGATCTTAAGGTAAAAGGCGTGCTTCAGTATGATTTTAACCCCGCTAAGTCGTAACGTTTTCTATAAATCTGTGAGCTTAATTTAAACCTTAATTACTAAAAATCGTATGGAGCAATCATTTATATTTCTAATGATAATTTAAAAACCGTTTCTTATAAGCTATAACGTTAATAGTAATCAATAACTCTAGGTTATTTCACTTTTTTTCAATGATCCGTATTAATTATACAGTAAAATGGGTAGACGTTAAGTTTCAAAAGTTCATTCACCATAAAGTCCATGAAAATTTTGGTTGAAAGCCGTTAAGAAACCTAAATAAGTTGAATAAGTCCCCTTTAACAGTGCCTTTAATAGGGAATAGGTTTAAAAACATAATAGTTTCTGTAAATGCGTCTGACTATATGGTGTAAAATCGGATGATATTATGTTTTAAAAGGGATAACAATAGTACCATCGCGAACTAGGAAATCAATAAAGATAAAATTGTAAATAGCTTATATTAACTCGGTAGGAGGTTGATTGTAAATCGGTACCTTAATACGGTTATAAAATATAAAAGCTTTTTTGAGGGTTTATAATTATTCTAAAATGAAAACCTTACGTATATAGTCGTTGTTGATACATATATAAGTAATCAAACTCCATTTACCTACATATATTATATTACTTACACAGGTATAAGTAGTATTATGGTAATCAAAACGATTTGATTATTTAAAAATTCAATATTATTGAATGGAAAGCTACCTTACTAAATATATTCGTATACGATAGTTAGCCGGAAAAAATATGTATACGAAAAATATTCAAATTTGACTTCTTTAAAGCGTAAACGCTAAATTTTCTTACACGACAGGCGTATTTCACAATAACCTCTGGAAATTTTGATGTTTTTCCGCAATAACTTATCGGGTCGTAAATAATGAATCTTTTTATTCCGAACTAATTTCAAACGAAACGAACAAAAAAACTCGTATTAACAAACCCGTCGTGTCGAAAGCCGACCTATAGTCATTAAGTATTACAAATTTTAATAATTTATAAGAATTGTGAACAAGCGCACCTTATACTGGGAAATCGTGATTTATTCTTTGAAAAAATTTATCATCCCGAATAATTTCTTCTCACAGATTTAGTAATTATCTTAAGCAAACGATAAAAAAGAAATTTATATTCCTCTCGACGTAAGTCATTATGATTATAACGTTAAAGAAAAAAAATAAACTTAAATCTAAGCTAAAGGAGTTGGCTTTTAAAAAGCTGTTATGGTCGGTATTTAACTAGGCGAGTACGAATTCAAAAAAAAAAAACCTCAACTATTCGAGAACAGAATATTTTCCAGACCTTGACCGGAAAGAAAAGGGTTGTCTAATTTATCGAATGAATAGCCTGATAATCATGAAAAAATTATAAATACACGACCGTTAAAAGTCAAAGAATTCGAAAGTCCCCGTCATCTTAAAAATTAACATTAAAGCCACATATTATCGGATGCTACGTAATTTTTCCAAATTAATACAAACGTCGTCGTTAATTTCTTTGGAAAAAAAAGTATTTGCTTGTTTAAATATCAAATTCACATTTGACTATTACTAACGAAAGACCTACAATATTGAAAAAGTTTTATACTAATTAAACGTTAACGTAATAATTATTATGAATACCGTTTGAATATATTGAGATATCCTTAAGTTAAATACACTATGTGATATATAACAAAAATAGTATAACTACTTACAAATATAAATTTGAAAAGAAATTAGTGTAAAATAATGCTAAAGGGGGTAATAAGATGTTAGAAAAGTTCAAAGCATATACGAAACACCGTTTCTCACATGATTTTCTTCTTAATAATTAGTATGTAAAAAACGGCTTAATATTTACCATGGTAAATCATTTGACATAAAATTCATTCGCCAACGCTTTTTAACTAGAAACTGGTACTGAATTTATATTGTAATAAATTCAAGTTGACGGTAATTGATATAAATACGTAGGTTTTTGTGGTTCGAGTTTTTGAACAAAAAATATAAACGTAGTGGATGAGAGATTATTTCCACCAACATAACTTTAGTTGAGTAAACATAATGGATGTTTTCTGTAATTTGAAAAAATAATTACGTAATCTACTATATCTTTTCGAAGCTTTCACTAATTATCGTTTTAAAAGAATATTACGTAATTAGGTCTCAAGGGGTAAAAAGGTAAGTAATATTTAAAGACTTATCGAATAAAACGGCGAACATTTTAAAGCCCTCATGTAGTTTATCGTTGACGGAAACGAGTGGTTCTAGGGCGAATATTTCATTAATACTTTCGAGGTAAATGGTAATGAGTCATAGAATAATAGTTTCTGTTCTGAAGGCCTTTCGTAAAATAACGTAAAATGAAATGCTGATAACACTTATAGGCGACATTTATTTTGGCGCGAACACTCGTTTTTTAACCCAATGATTTACTGCTTGTTGCAAAAGAAGAATATAATTCCAAACGGGATAAATTATTAGTTGAAATTTTATTTAGTGTTCATTCAAAATAAGTTCGTGTTATATGCGGTGGATTATGTAGACGTATATGCCGTATCGGTATTTATTAAGGTTAGTATTTCAAAAATTCATTTCAAAAAAAATATTAAATCGGAGTTATGAACGAGATACGTGTTTATACAGACTGGATGAGATAAAATTAAAGTCCGTGGTAACTTTAAAGTTTTGATAAGTTGTTTATCTGAGACTTTATAATATTTAAAACTTATATTCCTTAAAATGGAAATTGAACGACTAAAATTGTAAAGTAAGTTCAACATATACGGAAATTATTAAAAGGTTAAGACAAAACTACCACATTGAATTTAAATCCTATAAATTTTGATACGCGATAATATATAAAAGTTATGCTTTTTACCTTTCAAAGTTGAATCAATCCTCAACCTAAATAAGGAAATACTTGTTATGATTTTAACGGCAGAGACATTTAGAAGTTATTTTAGGTTTCATAGATAACTATGGATACGATAGCTGTTTCATTTTATCGTAAATATAGATTTAGGCTTTTACGGCAGACAAGTTGTAACTAGTTAACCTGGATCAATTGTCGATAAGAAACTGCTTAAACGGCGTTTACATTAGTTATAATAATATTTCCATACCTATTACAAATAGGCTTATCGTTACTATTATGTTCGTTACATAAAATACTGTTAATTACAACGATAGTATCATCGTAACAAATACGGTAGTTACAAATTGTTTATTAATGAATGAAATGAAAGCGGTTTATTTATTATAATTTACTAGTATTTCGAGGAAAGACTACATTTAATCTCACGTATTATTAATAGCTTCCTGAGAAATAACGAACCAAGCGGCAGATTTCCAAGATTTATAGTGAGCTTCGTAAAAAAAAACTAAAACTTTTGAAACGTTTGAAAAAAATTTCAACCGTTTTTAAACTCCATTTTTTTCTATTTACAAATCGAATAATAACGGTTTTGACCGCGTGAAGGTCGTAGTAATAGGTGCGAAGTATAGTGATAAAGTTATCGGTGTCGTAAATACCACCGTTATTATCGTAGGCGTTATAACGTTCTATAAAATATTTCGTAGGTTCTTTCATTTATTTAAAAAAATAGAATTAATCATTTGTAATACCAATAAACTTTTGGTTTACATTCAATATATATAATGTTAAAACATTATTAACCGGAAATTGTAAATTAATGTCAGAAAATTTCACTGGTTCATTATAGGACTTACGTTTAGGTCTTCAAAATTTATCGAATAGAATGCCTATAGTATAATCGAAATGAAAAAGTTTGAGTTATTATTATTAAAGAAGTTAACGCGATTCCTAATTAAAAACGACGTAACAATTATTTAATTTGTATATGACGTAGTAAAAACCCTTTAAATATGGAGTCGTTTGGAAATGTTAAACGTACCAGTAACTTCAAGATGTCGAATTATATACTTCAACGTATTTAACACGTTTATATTTCGTTATTTCATGTGTATGACTTATATTGAAAAAAAAGTAATCCCGTTCAACGAAGTTAATATATTTGGCGTTAGTAAAAGAATCGTATTTAGTTATAAAATAATCATTTTCAACCGTTGAATTGTTGCAAAACTGATTTTTCACGCGAATTGGAATAATATATTTCAAGGTATAACGGTATAAATTAGGGGGTTAGGAAATAATTATATGATATGATTTTATAACCGTTAATAATCATTTTTAATACCGTTTAATAAATATTTGAAATATATATATTCAAGAGTTAATGCCGGAACTATAGTTTGAAATCGTCGGATTCTGTGTATAAATATTTATAATGAAAAAATGAGAAATCCTTGTTCAGTAACTGTTACGGAGCTTGGGAGAATAGTGCAACCCGGTTATGTAATGTATAAAACCATGCTTTTTTGTAAATTTTGAGCAGCTCCAAAGCGCTGTAAAAGAATAACAACTACTAGTGCTTAATTTCTAACAAACACTATCTAAGCGCTAGCCTTTAACAACGGGTTTCTAAATTATCAAATGCCACATTTTTTTCTAAAAAAAAATATCCTTAAGGTTTTATTAATGATGAAAGCTTTGTTGGTGGTCTCGTTCTTTGAGGAAATTTAATAAATGAAAGCCGATAAAATATCATTCATTGACAAAATATGTGTTGGAACTCTCTTTGAAAAATTAATTAGTATCATCATTCTTTTGCATCATAATAATATAAATTTATATACATATCGTTTACACTTGGAGACCCCTTCCACGGTTGCGGCGCGCGATAAGGACAATTATGGTGGAAAAGAAGACCTTATCGTCATTTAATACAAGAATATAATGAATGAATCGATAATTGTCCATAGGTGTATAAAATTGTGTTTTGAGCTTTGTTTATTCAGTTATTTCTGTCGTTGACCAAGATTATTTTATATTAACATTTTTTTGGAATTTATTTTGCAGTACAGCATAGAAATAAGTATTTTTCAATTGAGTGGTTGCTATAAGGTAAGAATACTCAAGTTTCGAGGGTTTCTGCCCGAAGGTGTACCTTATGTATGAGAAAGTACTACACTACACTACATATATAGGAGGCACAACCAGGTGAAATAAAAAACACACAAAAAGTTTTACTCCATACTAATTAGCCTATGAGTTTGTTAATAGTTTGTATAGTTTTGATTGTACTATCTATTTATTTATCTTATAATTCCATTCATTATTTCGACTACTATATGAATGAACAACTTATGATAATGTTTAATGGTAGGAAATTAACTTTTGCAAATATTAATGAGGTTCTCACAAAAAGTTAGGTTGAAAAAAACAAGTGAAATAAGAATCATTTTTTAAAAAAAGTATGTGAAATTCAAACGTATTTTATAGAACATTATAGTAAACTAGATTGGTTATTACCAAAGTAATTATAGACAACTTTTTAATTACCTTAAATTTTAAGACAATTTCAAAGGAAAAGGAATATCGTTATAAATTATATCATAGTAATAATGATTTAATTAATTTCAAAATACGAGTTCCTAATACCGATTGTAATGATCACACTAAATACCCGTGAGTAAATAGAAGGTTTCAGGGGGTTTATGTTAGCAGTAAGGTAGCAGAGGTAACAAATGTACAATATCAAGAAGATGTTTGTTCGTGCTGTAGGATGATCATTAGCCGTTAGGCTATTCAGATATGTAGACTGAATACTTAGATTGACAACTGAAGAGCTATGAAGGAAATACTATCTGTGTGGTGATGACCGTGTCCTTATATATCCGTGCCTTCATACCGTCTTCAGTACTGGACCGCTGGAGTCGCTGTCGGTCCCATCGGTCCTTCCCTGTCCGGGGTTGCTGACATAAGAGAAGTTCCCCGCCTGATGTGTTGGACTTCAGGCTTCTCAGTGGCGCAGTTGCATACTGGCCCATTTCCTGACCCAACCGCTGTCTGGGTCATGACATAAACATGTCACAATATCAGATGATAAGGAGTTCAGTAGGATGAGGATAACTCAGCTGGAGATGATGAAGTCCGCAAAAGGCACAAGTGTTTACTAGTACAAATACTCTTATGAACTAGTATAGGAATTAGTACGGAGGACTAGTCAGCTGCAAGCCAGCTGCCAACACTAGTATTTACAAATACCAAGAACAAGTACGTACTAGTATGAATTAGCACTGACTAATGAAGAGTTTTAGGATACACTTGATCATAGATCAGGCCCTCTCTTGGTCTATATATTCTACAATATATGAATATAAAGGCCTATATAATAACTTCTTGTTCGGTAACTTTAACATTAATTGTTATATTTGAAGTTTTATGTATAGTATTAACCTTAATGACAAATATATTGAAGAGCTCATGTGTCAAATTGTTTGAGAACTCATTTTTTAATTGATAAATGCTAGGTAACGGAAACTTTGAACAAAAAAATTAAGAAATAAACAATAAGTGAATTATATTACACAACGTATTCTCAACACCCAAAAAACCGTTAGTGGAAGGGACACAATAAATTACAATAACTACAATCTTAATTTTAGTTTCCCGTTTACTTAAAGGCAGGTGAAAATTGTTGGCTCATACAAATAAAGGTGTTAGCTAGCTAACAACTTGTACAAACAAAATTCTACGGCTACCACTTCACTTTGCAATACCATCTGTTACTTCAACCACGATTTGAATCGACAACTAGGTGAACATATCAAAGCTTATGAGCAAGACATACCAACAAGGCATGTGATTGGATGGTAAAAATTAGTATAGAGATTAAGTGTATGGATAGTTCTGAAATAGGGGCCAGGCGTACGATAATTTTCAAATTGGGTACTGAAATTAGTGGTGGTAAGGCTTTAGAAATTGCAAAGTTGTTGATTAGATTGGTCGAAGTAACGGTAGTATTGGGTGGTCAAGTGGTGGATGTATTGTTCTAGGTTTGGCAGACCGCTAGCCGGTTTGCATAGTAATTTGTATGGCCAATTGCTTGGCCCGTACCCTAGTGTGAAGTATGTGTATACTGTACTTGCTTTTCAGGTAATACAGTAGGCCCATATGAAACAATACACTCAACGTGCAATTAGTATAGTCAATTTTACGGTACGTATAATTGACCTACTGCACTACAATTACTATTATTCCAATACTGGCGGCTTTTTAGTTTATGCGCGTACGCTAGTGCGGATAACTAATATTTTCCGGTAACCGTTACACTGCGATCTCGTAAGCTGGCAACACCCCTGTCAATTCCAGTCAACTTTGACATCAAATTACACCTATTTGAATTCAAATTAACCCTAATTGCCCCACGACACCAAGGCTCAACTTTATCGATTTTTACAAAAAAAGTTCTTTCTTTCCAGGCTTATGTGAACTTTTAATTGAGCTATACCAGTTAACCAAGTCACTATCAATAATGATCTATCAGTGTTCCATTTTGCTAGCATATTTTTCACCGTTTTCTAGTTTGGCAATATATGTTTTACCGCCATGTGACTTAGCTTTGCTGTGCGGCCTATTAACGTAGCTTTCGATGCGTATAATGAGCTTATTACTTTATTATGCCCCTTTTCAGGGCCTTATTTAGTAACTCCTTCGTCATGTCATTAATTGGATTATCCTTTCCATTAATATACCGGAATTCCACGATCTGTATACCTTTGCAAGCTTCATGAGATGCTATTACGTCGATTATTAGGCATTTTCCACCGGTGGTTCCAAGCTTCACAACGTATTCGAAGAGGTTTTTTGAGTTGTTACGAATTATTACAGGGATAAGAAAAATATTTGGTTGCTAGTTGATAACGTTAAAGGGTTTTCATAATGAAATACCTATATTAAAGCCTTCTATTATACCGTAAACTTTTCAAGTCAATACGATTGCATAATCCTATGGCATTTGATAAAGGTTTAATGGATTAGGTTACCGATAATATTAAACAGATCCTTTCACCTATCTTTATTCACAAAGGTTATTATAAAGCCGATTTATAAAGATGAATCGGTGCTAGATGTAAAGGTCCTGTAAAAAAAAAATCAACAATTTGGGCTTCGATAAATTAATCTAAATCATATTAATCTCTTGCTTCAAATTCTGTATTTGTCACTTAAGCATTTAATTTCACCAGTTAAAGTCGTTATGAATGGGTCCTATACTTCTACTATAATGGATAAGGAGTAAAAGACCTACGGTTGACATAAGTTGACCATATATCTGCTACGGTAACATTGTTCCAGAAACCGGTAAGTTTTAACCACGTTAGTTTTATCAATTATTGTTAAATTAGCGTTATAGGCTTTTTGGCGCAAATCAAAGCCAGTATTAGTAGGGCCTCAGATCGTTGCAACGTTGTCGATTCGAATCGTGGTCGAAGTAACAGTAATATTGCATTGGTCAAGTGGAGGATGTATAGTTCTAGGCTTGGTAGAACGCTAGTTGATTTACACTATAATTTGTATGGGTAATCACTGGTCCGTTCCCTAATGTAAAGTGCAGAGTATTTTACTTGACTTAGACTCAATATAGTATGTCTGTACAAAAAATACCTTTAACTTGTAGTGAGTATAGTTAACTTTACTGTAAGTAAAGTTGATTTATTATATTATATGTAGTATTATTCAAATACTAGCGACTTTTTAGTTTATGCGTATACGTTGATGTAGTTAAGCAATTTTTCTCCGATTAGTATTGAATAGCAACCTCGTTAACTTGCGAACACCCTTTCGATTTCAATTGTTCTTTATATTAAATTTCATCAAATTGCATGTAAATTAACCCCATTTGACCTTAATTGCTCCGGTATTCCAGGGTCCGAGTTCATTAACTCCTACACAAAGTTTTTTTCGACACAGGTTTTTGTAATCCTTCACTTCAGCTTTATCAGTTAAACAGGTCGTTATTACAGCCTGTGATTTCGCTTCACTGGCAGATTTTCAGGTTGTCAGAACAATCTTGATCGCCGGGACGTGACTTGAGATGGCTAGGCGATCTATTAACGTATATCACAATGTGTATACTCAGGCTGTTATTGTCCATAAACCTTTTTGGGGCCTTATTTGTTACTTTATTTGTTATTAAATTAGCAGGGTTGCTTTTGCCTTCGATTTATCGGATTTTTTTTATTTCCCTTCCTTTGTATGCTTTACAGCGTCTTATTACGTCGAGTATTAGGTGTTTTTGACTGGTATCTCCGAATTTATTAGGCATTCGAATAGGTTTCTGAAATCCAAATAAATTACTACCGGAATAAGAGGAATTTTTAGTTGAATGGTGATAAATCAAGGGTTTTATACGATGTTATGACTACTTTATAACTCTCCATCATGCTGTAAACTTCCAAAACCAGTACGTTTCGTATAATTCTTTTGTATTCAATAGAGGTTTTGTAAATTAGGATATAGATAATACTAAACTATTATTCCCGCATATTTTCATTAATGAGGGTTATTAGGAAGCCTATTCTTAATGAAAAGTTGGTATTCTTTGCAAAAGATCCGTTTGTAAAGATCATGACCTTAGCCCTCGATAGGTTGATTTGCATCATATTGATCCCGAGGTACAGGTTTCGCATTCACTACTTTAATCTCTTATTTAGCAGGTTAAAGGCTTTATTTGCCGGATTCCGTATTTTTGCCGCTATGGAAAGGTAGTAAGAGGCGTCTAATTAATACAAAATAGCAATATAACTGTTATGAATATGTTACTTAAGGTACCGTTAAGCCTTTACCCTATTAGTCTTGTTAATTATAGCCAAAACATTGCGATAACCCCATTAGCGAAAGTTGAAGCCTGTATTAATACTAAGCATGCGAATTAATGTACCATTGAAGTTGAGTTAGCTGATTTTCGTCAACGTCATAAGCGGTTTTAAATTCCAAAACTTAGAGTCTTTAATGGTTTGCTGTTCCGATTCCATAAAGCTAGCCAATTTTATGACAAATGTATCGCTAATTTTTATGCCCGTCACATTAAAGTCACTTTTCTACGTTATTAACAAATACGGTTCGTATATTCAAGATTTTATCGCTAGCTGTAATTTAATATGTTACTGGGAAGTTGAAAACTAATAAATGTTTGTTTTTATCGTTAAAGTCTTATGCCTTGGTATTCACGTAAATTCAGGTTTTTTTAGACTAAACAGAATGATTGGTATTGTAGTACAATAGAAAACGATATAAGAAGAAGCATCCAGAGGTGTACGCCATAATTGAGGGCTTATAAGCCCTCCATTCAGAGCGTATTACTCTGAAATACTCCTTCTAGACCGATCCACATATTACCGTTTGGTTTGGTATAGTTATTCCAGACCGATCCATGCATTGTTGTTCGGTTTAGAATAAACATTACAGACAGATTTAAATATAGAGTACTTTACGTCTTACAAAAGTGCAGCCTACAGTATGACACGTTAACGTGTACCCTACAGAAGTCCACCATGTAATATAATGCACTGCTACTTGCGCTATATATACTATATATAAGTGTATATAGTAATATCTACATAGGCAATTTTTTCTTTTTCCCTTAGGTATTTCGTACTTATAACCCAGTAGTAATAATGTGGTTGTAGTTACAAAGATCCAAATTAGTAGGTATTGTAGTGATAGTATTATTGCCGTATTAATTGTAGAAGTTCCAAATGAATAAATTCCCGTAGTAATAATGTTATTGCCTTATTAATTATAAAAGGTCCAAATAAACAACGATGCCTATGATTAGTAAAGTTTAGCTGAGGTAGCGTTTTAAGTTCGTTAGGATTAATAAAGTTTAGCCAAGATGGTATTGATAATTTGGGTCTAGTTGATATAGTTAAATAAGGGTGATATGTTTAGTAATATCGTTTTGCGAGATTTTTGACTGGGGTAGCCACGTAATGATAATTCCATAATTACGTATGAGATTAGTATAAAAAGATATATAGCCATCGGTTTAGGCAAAACTTCCATTTTTTCCCCCAAAGATGCGTAGTGAAGGAAAATTCAAGTCCCCTATTTGAATTTAACCTTTATTCCTATAAAACAAACTACACCTCATCCTTATATTTCCTCTATTACTTTTAATCGAAACAAACTGTTTCAATGGGTAGATTATTAAACCAATACCTATTACTAAAATTTTCTCTATTTAAATAACGCGTAACAACCGAACTGTCAGGCGCTATCTGGCGGGTGAACGGCGGCGCGCCGCCGTCGCCTCTACTACCATTAATAGTAATAGCCCGCCCTCGTCGGGTATTATCTCTTCTATTGCCGGTACGCCACCTATTTCTGCCACTCCATTCGCCACCACGCTATCAAGTTCCGCCGCTGCCGCCGTCACGCCGTTTAATCCTACCGCCGCTATATCGCACAGCCCAATCGCCGCCTTTTTAATTCGTTAAGCGTTAAAGCAACGTACCTGGATCTGTAGCTCTAGGCCGTTGATAAATAGGTTTTACGTGTCGTTTGTCGCGTTCACGGCCGCGAGTAAGTCTATTAGCGATTTCCATGAAAGCGGAAGCCGTTCGGCTCGTTGTCACCCCTACGAGTGGATTGAGGTTATGACACAAGAATATCGGAGGGTCAGAAAACAGGCCAGTATGGGGCTAGGCCACTAAGAACGTGATGTCCAACACATCAGGTGGGGATATCTCTTATTTCAGCAACATTAGGGTTAGGGTTACGCACTAAGTATTATTGAGATCATGTTTCGATCCAACATGATTCAGCACTTGAGGCGTATGAAGGATTAAGGATATAAGGACACGATCAGCACCACATATATAGTATTTCCTTCATAGCTCTTCAGTTGTCAATCTAAGTATTCAGTCTCAGTATATTCCGAATAGCCTCACAGCTTTTGATAATTACTTGCATGGTTGCGATATTTTTCACTTAGCACCTCTGCTACCTTCTTGATAACATAAACCCTCTGACACCTTCTATATACTCACAGGTATTTAGTGTGATCATTATAATTAACAGGTTGTACGCCCTCGTTACAGTAGTCAGAAGGACGTAAACTGAGGCCGTGATACGTGCCCGCTGGCGTTTTAGTAAATTTTAAGCGAATCTCAAAAATAATCTTCATTGGAAATACACTGTTTGGGGCGATGTAAAAAGAAATCGTAGTAGATAACTAAAATAAGCCAATGCTAATTAGTTGTAACCGCCAACCGGCGAATTAAGAAAACAACAGTCGCTATCGTCGAGTAGAAACAGAGCTTACATATATATTACGTAGGCGAGTCTGACGACGTTATCGTACGTCGTCACGAAATGGCTTATCCCTTCCATACACCTCTACCTAAAGGTATAAATAATAAGGAATAGGGTTATATCCTCGTTAGAGTTCATAATATCGTTATCTTTAATTAAGGTGGCGTTAACGCAAAGGGAGAAAACGACGCAAAGTACGGTAGGAATGCGATGGCATCACCCTTTCCCTTTAGTAGTAAATAAATGCCCTTAGGCTATATCATCGTACCCAAACATAATATTGTACGTTATATAGTAATTTTATAGCTTTTTATAAAATGATCGTTTAAAGTGTTAAACGTAACTTGAAATGTAAAATAAAAGAAGTAGTATGCTACCATCGGTATAATAACGTAAATGTAAATAAAGGTAAAAAGTATTTTCAACGAAAATATAAAAATAAAAGAATAATGAGGAAAATTTGTTGGGTCTCTCCGTATAAGATAAACTTTATCAAAATCTTAGGAGCGATGTAAAATAGTATAATTAAATAAATGTAAAATCGGTAATCGTGGCGAATAACTATGCTAAATAAAGGGGAAATATTGGATCGGTGTAAATAACGTAATATGAGCCGATCTAAATTGGCGAGAAATTAGTGAAGTAATCTATTCGGGTTGTATAACCTTTTTAATAACCATAATGAATAGTGTACTTATCGATAAAAATATTTCCAAGGCTTCGTTCAGTGTAACCTTATTTACCATATTTATTAATTTAGATTTTACATCGATTCAATCTATTTCTTTGATTTTATAACGTTTATGTAACTCGAATAAGGTAATAATATATATTATAGAATGTTATTCGTTTGTAATACCTAATTTTACTAGTTACTTCAAAGCGAAAAACAAAAAGTATATAAAATCAAAGAAAAAAGGCGAAAACCAATGTTGGAAAAAAATATCTGGATCGTTATCGTTAAAGTAACCTCTAAATCGAAGCCTCGAACCATAATATAAATCTAGAAAGCCAGGACGTTCCGCGTAACTCCTTTTTACTAGTAAAACTTTAATAAAAAATGTTTTTTTTGGAAGCGTAAAGCCTTTCTGAACCGGTGTTTCGTTGCCTAAGATTAAAACAAAACCGATTTGAAAACTTTAATTTTCATCATTAGCACATAAGCCGTTAGTAAAAACCAAAGGCTTTGTAATACATATATCCTATAGTATAAATTTTAAGTTGTGTTTTAAATTATATATTGGCCGCGAAAGACGTTCATAGGGCGTTTTATATATATTGTCTGTCGTGTCAGTTTCGTATTACCAAGTGACAAAAAGGTTAAATGCTACCTTGTATTGTATTATAGAAGTAATTTAAGCTTCGTGTATATGTTGATATGAGTATTTGTTGGCTTGTTTTGCGTTATCCAAAACTATAAGGATAACTTTATCTAATTACAACTTTTACGTGAGGCTTAAGATACCGTTTAAATGAGTGATGGAAACATTATAAAAATCGATTACGTATTTTTCCGTTAGGTACGTTTTGGGTTTTTCGCTTAGGCCGTCTTTTTGAACTTATCTCTTTTTAAAAGCTGAAAAACACGTTATTACATAAAGTTAATATTTCGTTCTTGATATACCAATGAGTACAAAGCCCTTTGAACGGATTATCGACACTAAACAATACGGGTCGAAGGTGGAGTTAGTTATTTCGAACCATTCCTTATAATTCCTTTCATAATTATCGTACTAAAAGATGCCAGCTTCGTCTAAGCTGTAAAATTATTTTAAAATACGTAAAATCGTTTTATGTAAGTCATGTTGCCTAAGGTTTTTAATTATATCGGAATAGATAGGTTGTTTAACCTTTTTTTTTGAAATCTGGTATATTTCTATATTATATCTGGAAGTTTAACAAATAGTTATATAGTACGTTGAGGGAAACGCAAAATACAAGAATTAGGACATAAATAGCTCGTTGTAAAATAGTTAATTAAGTTATAATATCATTTGTACCTTTATCGTTATATCCTTTAACTATTAGACGAGTCATTTTGTAAGGCTTCTCGGTTTATTTTTAACTTCGTAAACGAGACGGGTAAAAAAAATCTTGTAAATGTCGTAAACGGTGAAGTAGAAGCGTTTAAAACGAAATACGCCTTAATCGATGAAGTTTAATATTTCAGTCTAGGTAAACTATACGAATAAGGTACCTAGAGTGATAATAATGATTTTGCGGTGAAGCTTTAGGCTGAGTTTGCGGTTTTCATTTTCCTCTTAAGTAATAAAGGAATTCGTAACAAAGTTTTTAAAGCCTTTTTTGGTTTTGAACCGAAGGGGCGCCCTTGGCATTGAGGTTTTAATGGGGTTTGTATAGATAAGCCGATCTTATTTAACGTGGTAGGGTTGAATTCGCGTTTTAGGGGTAAGGTTAAAGCTAAATTCCTTTTAAATTCGTTGTTTTAGTTAATGTTTTGTACGTAATTTTGTTAATCCTACGGTTTCTGGCCGTTCTCTTTCACCTTTCTTCTGTATTAGTATATTATTATATTGAGAAACAAACTCTTTCCATTTACTAAGTTAACAAGTACATCGTAACTTTTAAACTCGTTAATTCTCTCAAAGCCAATCAATTTATCCCTCGTTTTTCAAACCAAAATTTTGGATTATAATACTAAATCCAAAACGCTAATCTTAAATTGACTAATTCTTGTAGCTAACGCTTTGGAAATATCTTTTTTTATTTGTAATAAGCGTAACACCGCTGTAGCATTAGTTATAGCATTGTTACGTTATACCATAAAAAGTAATAAGGCAAAGTTTATACAAATTTCAGGTAATTGGCAAAGATAAGGAGTGTAAGGATAAGTCTATTGAGTTTAAAATTATTATTAACGTCGATAACCGTTATCTAATGGATATATTCCTTAAAACCAATACCTTTTATGTCTTTCGATAATACCGTATACACTTTTTTCAATAATTTTTCAGTATCGTTTACACTTTTTCATTCTTTATAAAACATTTGATAATTTTTTTTTACATTTGTTAACGGTTATCCGAGTCTTTATACGTTATTTGGTAAAATGAAAAGCCGTGTCGTCGTCTTACATAACTCAGTTTGAAGGTAAGAGGTAAACGTTTTACGAACAGTTTATGAAAACGTCTTGATAATTTTGAATTAAGGCGTTTTGTATGAATTTATCGACTTAAAATCATATACCGTATCAATGATATAGAGACGAGTTGACTATCCAAATATAAAATATTAATAATTACTTTTTAGTGAAAATTTATTTCATTTTAAAGGCAAAATTTAAACTATTTTAGAGAATGTACGTGTAATTAGTACTTGTAGCAAAACCTTTCGATAGTTTTAAGTACGTCTTTTCTCATGTTTATATAGTTTGCGGCATAAAGTCAATGTAAAAAACAATTGGTAATTGAGTATTAGACTCGTCTATATAAAATCCGTAATTACAGCTAAGCTAAATAAATAACTTTCATTATACGTATTTCCGGGCAAAACTATAAGTAGCGGAACTTAAACCGAAATAGTACAAATACGTTATTTTAAACGCGGAAAAATTGATTAATCGTATTCCGGACCATAATCCTAAATTTATTTATATTAAAAAGTGAAAGTCAAAATAATATTTCAATGTTTACTACGTAGAATTTAATCGGTTCAAAACGCGTATTTACAACGACCGTTTCGAGTAACGACGTTTTTACTTTACTATACAAAACCTTTCGGTATTACTCTATTCTATTTAGCCGAAACTTTGGAAACTTCGTTTTAAATGCATCGAATTTCTTTTTTCCAGCCGTCGAGATTTCGATTTTGTTAGTATCAGGTATAATACCGTGGAACATATTTTCTAATTTTTCATAAAGGGAAAATTTCAATGCTATATCAAGGTTAATTACTTCATTTACGTCATTTAGGCTAATAATATATATAAAGACGGCGTTTTATAAGTTTAAGAAAATGGTTTAAACGTTATAATCGTCGTAGGTTACTAGATAGGCATTATAGTATTTAAGGTCTTTTTTTTCTGGATGTGTCATCGTAAAGGTAGGTATCGAGTCCGTTATCTATATCTTTGAATTCGGCTACGTATATTGCCAAATTAGCGTTTATCCGATTCTCAAATTTATATTCTGTTCGAAATTATCGCTTGATTCGAATTGACTTGTAAACGGGATGGTTTATAAATTAATAGCCGACTTTTTGGAATACGATATACCGATTCTATAAACCCATATGGCTTAGTATGTCTTTCAGCAAATATAGTTATATTTTCGATACGTTTTTTCCATTTTAGAACAATCGTTCTTATCTTTTGTTTCTAGTATTTCCACCTTATTACTTATACTTTGGACGTTCGTTTTATCTTGGGCAAACTTTAAATAATGGATTGAAATCATGGTAATTTTTTTTAACAAAGTTTATTGTATGAATTTATGTCTCGCCCCTCGTTTTATTAGTTACAAATACTAATTCGTGGTTTATTTATCGACGTATAAAAGTTTTGAACGATATTTTAACAATTGAATCAAAAACTTTTAAATACTTTTCTGGTTTGAAGAGTATAAGGTAAATGTTTGGGTTTTTACGGAAAGCATTGGTTACTATTTAAATAAATACTTTGTTCCTTTCATATTTTAGTTTTAAAGTTTCCTAATATTTACAGAATTTTTCTAATAAAGCGGTAAGGATTTTTTTCAGAGTTTTATTAGCTTTTTCCCATTGTTTTTTTAACGAAAATTAAGGTTATATCGGTTATATTTTTATTATAGAGTTTATATTTCATTTTCGTTTTAAATCGAGATTTAAGGCGATTGTAATACTGTTTAAATGTCTTTATCTAGGTAAAGTGGTATATATAATATTTTGAGCATATCTTGCTAGTATACCGGATAAGATAATACAGAATTAAGATAACTTAATATCATGTTTTTTATTCGTGTTGAGTATAACACTTATTTTGTTATTAAATTTTCTAAATAGCTTAACGTTATAATTTTTTTTTATTCTATATTTTAGTAAATTTAGGTAAATTTACAAGTTTATTTTTTTTGTAGGAAAACGACGTAATATGAGGTCGCGGTAAGGGTTATAGTTTGTAGGTATTGGTTTGTAAAGTTCGTATTAACATTTTTCGCCGCTCGTTAATTTTAGTATTGTGTTGCTTTTTATATTCTAACCGATCCTCTCGTAGTCGATCAGGTTGTTTCCGGTGTTTCGGCCGCTCCCATCATAGTCGATCGGGCCATTTTCATTGTTTGGGAAATCGTTTAGTATTCGGTTTTATTTCACAATGTATGCTGGTGTAAAGTTGTATTATATTTGTGTAATGGATAAGGATTATAATCGGACCTTCTTCACGGGTTTTTGTTTCTAACTTAGGGTACAGGTTCAAAATTAAGTCGTCGTTTTCGTCGTTTTAATAATAATTTCTTTTTTTCCGGTAGGTAATATCTTTCGACAAATTCTGTTAGGTATAAATAATTATTCCTTTAATTTGATACGTTAACGAGTTATGTTATGTCGAAAAAGGCTTTTATAAAGCCGTTATTACTAACTACTAGGGTATTGATGTCTCTAATTTGTATTTGGATCCATAGGGATTTGGCAATGGTAGGATTCACTATTCGCCATTTATTCAACGTCCAGTCCCAAGAATTCATATACGAATTATCCAATAAGTTAGGTCCTTAACCATTTTCTTCCTAAAAGCTGAATATAACGGTCAAAATGTATATGTTTTCCGTATATTGGTCGAAATACCTAACTGTCGAATTCATAGTGTTATTCCAAATGCCTAGGTCAACCTCATGTATTATAAGCTTTTTAATAAATATATTTTCGACTCAAATATCGAATTTAGGTTCACCTTTTTTCTTTAGGAATGTTTGGTTGAAAGTTATAATTGTTAGCGTTTGAAGGTGGTTTTTATATGTACTTGATATTTTGAAACGGTTCAAAGTAGTAATTCCGAATTATAGCAAGATTTCGTGTATATTCGAATTCCCAAATTTGGGATAATTCATTTCGTAAATTAACCATACGAACCGAATACAGTAATCAAAGTAATTTAATCATTACTTACTAGTATATACTAACGTGAACAATTTTCAAACGATAAATAAAGTGTAATTACAAATTAGTTAATTTCTTGAATGAGTTTTTTCGTGGCGTTTAGTGACATTACGTTTACGAAGCGGCTAGGAAAACCTAAAATTCGGGAAAACTAAAATTAAAATACATAAGACAAATACAAAAAGTTAAATAAGGTAGAAGAATTATGAGGCGAACAGAGCAATTAAGAGGTGTAATTATAAGGAGGTACGTTATATATTCCGGTATTTGGTAATTGGTTTGGATTCCAATATCGTAACCGAATTTAGTAAAGTAATCGTTTTAGTTACTTTATACATAACTTCTTTAGCTAGATCGATCGGTTCTGATAAGTATGTCGTAACTGATTTTAAATGAAAGAAGCGGTTTAAATGTTGAAAATCTGATAGGTTTCAATTAAAGGTTTCGAAATTAGGTTGTTTTGGTTTACTCAGCCTAATATGTAACAAAATGTGTTCCAAAAAGTTCCCGGGTACTTTCAAAAGGAAAATAAGGGTAAATAATTGTGTAATGAGGCTTTTAGTCAAGAAAACTCCAAATAAGGGTAAATAATATCATATTAAAGTTATTTTCTTTTCAAATAAAATAGTTTTTGGAGTTTTTGAATGCATAGGCGTGTAATTTGTATAGACACTCAATATTGAAAAATGAATTATTAAAACCATTATAATATTCCGTTCAAAATGTTTAATATGTACTTGTATTTTTATCTAAGTTATTTTTAATCGGCTGGTTCTGTTATTAATAAGTGTTTATAAAGTCTTAACCCTGGGTATTTACATAAATGAAAGTCTTTACAAAGTAATTGAAATAATCGTTATTGTAATATAATGAAATATAATTTTAAATGAATCACTTAAAGGTGTACGCTATAGGTGAGGGCTTATAAGCCCTTCACCTAAAGCATATCACTTTGTAATACTCCTTTTAGACCGATCCACGTATTGCCGTTCGGTCTGGTATAGTTGTCTCAGATCGATCTATTTAATGTATTTCAGGCTGGAATAGGCATTCCAAACCGATCCATGCATGGAGCACTTTTCGTTTAACAAGAGTGCAGCCTGCAGTGTAGCCCGTTATCGTTAACCCTGCAGGAGTACACTCTGCAATACAGTGCACTGCTAATAGCCTTATTTATATTATCTATGAGGGTATAAAGTAATATCCACAGTTTTAGCTTATCCGTATCGTGGTTTGACACACTGTATTACCGTTTCCGAAAGGTTAATAGCTCTTAGTTCTCATAACAGCTTTAGTATTACTATCATTTGTAAATCCATTGCTGATTACGTGTAGTCTTACGTTATATTACGGTTATAAATCATAACTTTACCCTTAGTTTTAGCTAATGAACTTTCTGTTAAACCTATCACTAAATGCTATTTTATTTTCTGGATTGTTGTAGATTACGTAAAAATTCAGTCTTTATCTTTATCATCTTATTCTTAAACGATTAAGCGTGAATTTTTGTACAGCTGCCGTATAGTCTTACTTTTAACCTCATGGATAATCTTTAGCTTCAAGATGATAAAGTTTGGGTTTTGAAGGTTGAAATCGGTTTTTGATACGAATTATACAACCCCTAGAGTTGATAAGCCGTTAATTGTGACCTTGTTGTTTTCCTTAAAAGGTTTACCAAAGATTTTAATAATATTTTATACTTGAGGCTTTAATGCCAAGTCTTCGTTATCATTTTCCTTTTTACTTATCTGAGCAATATTATAAATACGACCCGGTGTGTATTTATCGTCTTTACTGTTTTTCTTTTTCAGGGGTTATTCGTATCGGCGACGTTTTATTGGCTTGTCGATAACAGGTAGAGGAAGCTCTTGTTAATTCGATAGTTTATTCTAAGGGTTTTCATCGTTAATATCACTGATATATAGTTTAATTTGAGTAATTCTGAAAGATATATAGAATATTAACAGTTTTAACAACTATTTAGAAGTTCGTAATATTTATGATTCTATATAAGCCTTTCTATCTAACTGGCTTCCGCCATACTAGTAATTCACTTTGTAACATTAAATTAAGTACGTCGTTTATTAAGGGTCTGTTTTTGGTATTGAGGGTATTATTGACTTGGCGGCGTGCCAATTACCTTCGCAGCTTTTTTAAAGCTTGGCCAAAGGCCGTAGCACACTTTTAAGTACTTGTTGAAGGCGGATATTCATTTGTCAGGCGTAGGTATGCTTTAAAAACCGGTTACATTTGCACTAGGCCATTAAGGCCTATAATATTATTTTGGCGTTTTACTGTCATTTAAAAGCGTTTTTCCGGATTCTTTAAGCTTTCAATTTACGACGTAGGGATTTTATAAGTTCAGCAAAGTCATTTATATATCTCTTTAACTTTCCAATACTTTACTAGGTGTTTATAGGTACCTATTCACACTGGATACCCATTATCGTTGATTTTTTTAAAAACTTCCCAGCCGTAAAAGTGGTACCGGTATTATTAAAGAAGACATTAAATAGGCTGAGGTACGAATTGATTTACAGTATCTTTAACGTTTCCATATATCATTTGCTGAAAAGGACTATACAACCTTATACTAATAAAAAAGCTGTTTCAGATTTAACGATGTGAAAAACAGGTTTATTATTCAAGTAAAGCAAAATGTTGAATATTTCGCAATTAAAATTCTTATCGTCTTTGAGTATAAATTTAAATCTCCGGGAGGTTTGGGACTACGTTTGGCAGTAGTGGCAAAGGTTTTTCATTTATTTTAGGAAAAATATTCAATATTCTTATGCTTTAAGGACTTTAAGACTTTACATAACATGTTAATGGTTAGGTGGTTGAACCGTCGGTGTAGTTAACATATTTCCGGCTCCATTAGATTGAACATTATTACCTCCGGCCCTTAAATATACAACTATAGGTGTCTTTACTTGAAGGCAAGGGGAAACCTTTGCTAATTTTTAACTAATTCGTCTTTATTAACGTCGAAGTTGACGATAAGGGTCTTTATATCCTTCAAGTAAAAACGGAAGGGGGTAGGGAACTGAAGGATATGAAATGTAATTACTTTTACAACAGTTTTAATTACCGTTACCTTTAATAGCGATAGCTGTTTAAATGGTTTAAAGTCAACCTTAACTTTATTAGCATCATGAAGATTAATATTAAAGGTTTTAGTGTTTTCTTTTGATAGTATCTCGTATTGAAAATAGCCTTATGTTAAATACTTTATCGCTCTTGTGTTTGGCATGATATTTTGAAACGTATGATTCGCGTAACGATCGTAAAGTTTAAAGATATATAAGGGGTCAGTGGCTTTGTTAGCGTATAGGTAAGGGTTTTTACTACCTAAACAGTATATAATAGTATAGTCAGCTTTTTATAGGGTTGTATTAGAAGTAGTATTTTTATGATAATGATTCTTTTTGAAAGAATTGTCGCCGTTAATGTTCTTTTCACCCTCGAAGTTTGCGATTTGAGTTAATTAGTCCTGTTTAGAATTCGCAGAGTATTATATGTAGCATATTACTTTCATATTATTTCGTTCATTTTCAGTATACCGAGTTGATCAATACTTAAACTTACTTTAAATCCAATATATTTTACAACTATCATGACGAAAGTGCTTGCGGTTAACAGGTTCGCCTGAATCTTGGCCTTGTTAGCGCTCACGTTGTGATTACATTTAGTTTGTGGCCGGTGGGCCACATATTAGGCGATGAGAGCGCTCATAATCATATATTCGGTCGACGTAGTTAACTAATATAAGGTTTTATTTATTTAAAAAAAGAAATTTGCTGGTCTTAGCGTATATATCAAGCGAATTTAGTATCAGCGTTATTACAGTGGTAAAAGAAAAACGTAACTAGTTGAAAAAGTCATCGCAAATGGCATCTGAAAGTTACAAAACGTATTTAAACTCATTAAAGCCCGTCACTGTTACCCGTACCTGGTTACTGAGTTTGGATTCACCAACGTGCGCTTTCCTTATTAATTTTTAGCATAGCATCAACTTGCTTATTATTCCTTTAACGATTTTCATCAGTATTTACTTCTTTTTTTTTCTCTTGACTATTAACGTTTCCTACCTTGTAGTAGCCTAATCTATATGGAATTGAGTAAGGTGGACGTTTTGTTCGAAGTGATCTTTTATGCTATTATAGATTTCGCGAAACGTAGTGGTTCGGGTAAGCAAAGTTTAGTAGTGGTCTTTGTCGTACTTTATTAGGATCTTGGATTATAGTAAGTGAAAACCAGAACAAAAAACTTTTATTCACTTACAAACATTTAGAAATGGCATTATCTTAGTGTCGACAAGGTTGTAATGTTTCCCGTTATAATTTTCTACGTCGTTTCAAATCATAACGAAATCCATCAGGAGTTTGTAATTCATAATGACCATTTTAACAGGTCTTATGGGAAGGTTACAATAGCCATCCTTGTTTCAATTGGTGTTTTTTTTGAATTTTGAACCGTAAAGCTTCCGACGCACGGTGTTAAGTGTAATTGCTAGTCGCCTGACTTGAGGGGTTAAGTCCTGTGGTAGGACTTATGGTTAGCTTTCGCGTATGTATTTACCTTCCGTGTAAATACTTTTAAAGAGCTTATCAATTAAAGTGTTAGAGGACGATAGTTATTGAATGGTTTTAGGAGGCTTGACAATTATACTTAATTAATTGGTGTAAAGTGTTAACGTTAATACCTCTAACTATGTTGGCGGCCGTTAGTTTATATGCTTTTCAACCGATGAGGGCGTATTCCGCGCTATTCTGTAGGGGTGTTAAGCTGTAAAGCAGGTTAACAGTTTCACTATTGCCAGAGAGTAAAGAGGTTTAACCTAGCTGTGGATAAAGTAAGGGTTCCCTGAATCTAGTATAAGGTCGATAAGGTTTTTTAATACCGTTTTTTTTAGGATGTGGATTTTAAAAACATTTATAAAGCTAGGCTAGGTCAAAGAGTTCTTATTTTTGTCTTTTGTTACCTTGTAGTGGTATATGAATACCTTTCCGCTTTACCTTTACCTTAGTCCTTAACTTAATCCCATTTTAAATTAAAGTTTATATATTAATAATCTAGTCGTCAAAAACTTTACTGAAGTTGTTGAAGGCGTAAATAATATCATTATTATTACTGTTATTAACGATATATTAATAGACTAAGTTATTAACATATTTTTCGATCAAGTTTTCGTTAACATCTTATCCATAAAGGTCTTCGTCGTATGGCTCTTGAAAAAAAGTTCCTAAGGCTTTATTCCCTTTTTTAATTTTTAAGTGTGTTTTTTTTTAAGGTTTGGAGCGATGTAGAACTTGGTGCATAAGTGACTTGGTAATCAGGGGTGTGGTTACTTGGTTTTTTGACGTCAAGTCGCTTGGAAACTTATCGATTTGGTGTGGATTCCCGTGACGTGATCTTTTTGGCTTAACTTAGCGATTTTGTGTGTTTTCGCTTAAAGTAGCGAACTGAACGATGAAACTGGCTTAGGGGAAGCAAAAACAAATTGAAATAGGGTAAAAAGATTAGGATAAAGGGTAAGATAGAAGGTTGTTTGTTGTTGTGAATTTTTTAGCGTAGGTAAATAGTTGTTTTTATTCAGTAGTAGTACCTACAATAGTATTGACTTAGTCATTTGCCAACTTGTCGATCATGCAGACTTTTGACAGTTAATTTTTTTTTTAAAAAAAAAATCTTTAAAAAGAACACGTAAGTACTTCTTGGTGTTTTTAATAGCTGTACTATAGCTACCTCATGTTTTCCGTAAAGACTATCGTAACCTCAAGGTCCTCTTTATGTATTGCCATACAGACTGATACAGTAGTAAAAGTCTTTCGCAAGAATCTTTCCTTTAACCTAACGTTAGGGGAGAGAGTAATAAATAGAAAGTAGCTTCTTATTTTACTTATCCAATCTTTTTTTAACTTAATAAGCACTGATTAGTGTTGGTAGGGCCTTGGATTGTTGTAATGTTGTCGATTCGAATCGTGGTTGAAGTAATAGTAGTATTGCATTTGTCAAGAGGTTGATGTATAGTTTTTGGTTTGACAAGCCGCCAACGGGTCTGAACTATAATTTTTATAGCGAATTACTTGGCACGCACCCCAATGGTAAATTGTAGCATACTGCATTCGACTTATATCCAATGTAGTAAGTCCGCACAAACAATATGTTCACCTTGCAGTCAGTATATTCAACTTTACTGTAAGTTAAGTTGACCTACTGCACTACATCAATTACTATTCAAACAGCCAGCATAAACACTAAACATAGTAATAATCGATCCGTTAAAATTAATCGAGTAGCCTTTAGCCAGTATTGAAACCGGCTTATAGTTTTAAAGCTTAAGATCTAATTCTATTTTCATTTATATGTTATAAAGTTAGCCATTTCAAAGAAGATGGAATCTTAAACTTATATACATATTAGT
Source organism: Anisogramma anomala (assembly GCA_038502455.1). NCBI lineage: Eukaryota > Fungi > Ascomycota > Sordariomycetes > Diaporthales > Gnomoniaceae > Anisogramma > Anisogramma anomala. Next base: position 103,999 of record JASMMZ010000007.1, read on the forward strand.
CTGTTTTTTTTTTTTTTTTTTTTTTTTTTTCTTTTCGTTAGCAACAGATAAAGGTCGTATATTATGAACTTTGTATTTAGTAGGACCTTAAAATACGTTTGATAGATTAAAAACCAATAAAAGCCTGTTCTAGCTTATTTGTATAGTACATTAATATTTCATTACCGTCCCAGAAGGTTAAATAGAACATAGTTTCTATAGTGATTCCAGTAATATAATTCGTTGTAAATCGGTTGCTAATTTCGTAAATATTTAAGTTATTTTTCTGCTCTTCAGTATAATTATGCGTCAAGTTTGAACTAGTAGACCTATTGCTAACGCGATAGTTGGATGTTAATTCATCTTCTTAATCGTTAAAAACTACGTAAAAATCCAGAATTTGTATTTATTACTGTATTTTGAATCAATCAATCGCAATGTTTCGTACGGCCGTCCCTTAGTCTTACTCTTAACATCGTAGATAATTTTTGTTTTCAAAATCGTCATCTTTAGTGTTCAAAGGTTCGAGTCGTTGTTAAGTATGATTTATACGACATCTAGAATAAAAATACCGGCAATCTCAAAATTATTACCTTTTTTAAAAGTTTTTTTTTTAGAGGTGTTAATAATATCCTATATTCAAAACTTGAGTGTTCAGTTTATATTACGAATTTACTTCCTGTTTCCCTAAATATCATAATAAATGTAACCCGGTATATATTCCTTTTCTTCAATATTCTTCTTTTCTGAGGGTAATTATTTTTGGTGGCGTTTTATTGGCTTTTTCAAAATGAATTGAAAAAGTTTATGTTAACTGGGTTGTTAGTTTGAAGAATCTTGATCTTTATTTATCCTAATGTCAAGATCAATCTAAATAGTACGGAAATTTACGTTGCTGTGAGTAACTTGAATAACTATTTTATTGTTAGTGATTTTCAGGGTTTTATATGAACTTGATCATTTACCAGGCTTATATTATTCAAATATTTCACTTTATAAAGTTAAAATAATTACATCGATAATCGTGGGGCTATTTATGGTATTAATGGCGTCGTCTAATTGGCGACGTGCGGATTTCTTTCGCAGTTCTTTCGTGTTTTACCATAGGTTATAAATCGCTTTCAAGTACTTGCTAATATCAGAGATATACTCGTTGAACGCAGGTACTCCCTAAAAACTAGTAGCTTTGTCAATAAGCCATTAATATTTATATTATCATTTAGGATATTTACCGTCATTCGTAGGCATGCCTTGAAATCCATAAAGCTTTCAATATTTAACATAAAGATATTATACGTTCGACGAAGTAGTTCGTATACTTTTTTAACATTCGAAATACTTTACTGGGTCTCCATATGAACTTTTTTGTATTGAATTCTTATTACCTGGGCATTTACTTGGGATTCCGCCGCCGTAAAATTGGCTTCATCATTGTAGACGACGATGTTAGAGGAGCCTTAATCCGTGTTAATTTATAATATCCTTGAAGTTTTGCACGTATGTTGTGATTAAAAGAACTTTCAAAATTTGTATCCGTAAAATAAGATTGCGAGGTTAAAATCGTAAATGATTGTCATATTATTTAAGTAAATTATATTAATATAGACCTTGTTTAAATATTATTACGTGCAGTTCAGTTGGTAAACTTTACTTATAAGTAAATTTGATCGTACTGCAAGTGTATTTATTTGTGCGGACATACCGCAATTGATGTAAGTCGAGTAAAGTACACTTCACTTCACTCTAGGGCACAGGACAAGCAATTTACTATACAAATTGCTATACAAACCAGCTAGGAGTCTGTCAAACCTAGAACAATACATCCACCACTTGACCAATGTAATATACCTGTTATTTTGAGAAATCGAATCGACAACGTTGCAACGATCTATTGACCTGCGAACAATGATCAGTGTTTACTAGTTAAAGTACAAATTGACCATGTAGAAAAAGAAGTTACATTCTGTTTGTTACGTTTTCCCTTAAACGACGGCTGGAGTAGAGGAAAGATTCGTACAAAAGGCCCTTACTACTGTGTCAGTCTCTACAGTAATACGTAAGTAGGACCTTTAGACTGCGCTAGTCTTTACGGCAGACCAGAGTTAGCAACTGTATCACTATTAAAAACACCAATAAATATTTATTATATTTTTTTAAAAAAACTTTAAAACTAACTGTTAGAAGCCACATATTTCAGAAAGTTGGTAAACGGTCAAGTCAGTACTACGGCAGGTGCTACTACTTCAAGAAAAAAAGCTGATTAAGTCCCCACGTCAAACAACTTTTAAGCTTGGCCCTATACAAATAATAAACGACCTTCAATCTTGCTCTTTACGCCACGCTATTGCCTTTACTTTATTGTTTTCATTTCCCCTATACCAATTTCATCGTCAAAATGACTATTCCAAACGAAAACACTAAATTACCTCGAAAAAGTAACATTACATTAGGTAACGCTAAAATACTAAATCCCTACACTCCAGATCCCCAAGTTCTTCATCTACTAAGACCTATATAGCCCTGAACCTTAAGATGACACCGATTGAAAGGATTCAAAGAGGGTTTAATGCTCTAAGATCCCGTTTCATAAAATTATATGACGAAGGCTTCTGGGGTTAAGATGTTAACGAAAACTCAACCGAAAAACACTTCACCAACTGCGTTAGCTATTACATCGTTAAATACAGCAATATAAACTACTATAACCTCACATATAGAAACTTCAGAAACTTCATTAACAACTAAACCATTAATATATCGAAATAAATTTAAAAAAGGAATTAAATTAAAGCTTAAGTTCAAGCCCAAAAACTAAAGGATTTAAGTTCAAGTATAAACCACTACAAAATTAGCACCAGCTTTTTTCGGCATGAATTAGCTTTAAAAACGCCTTTACGATCTACGGTTCAAAGGAAAATGGGTTAAGAAACCTTACCATTCTTACACGCGATCCAGTAGATCTCTTTTTCACTTTTAGCTAAGTGAAGACTCTATACACGCTGACGATAAGGAACATGTTAACCTACTTGGCAGTTTAACACCTTGATGAGATAACGAGATGTACGTTCTTAGCGGCAGCAGGGAATGTAAAGCAGAGGCTGCTCACGCCGCTAAAGGTATTAATGCCGGCGCTCAATACCAGTCAACTAAGCAAGATTGTTAGGCTTTCTAAAATCCTCAAGTTTCTATTCTCTCTTAACAATTCCATTAACAATCCACTTAAGACCTTTCCATATTTAAATTTACTTACAAGTCAAAGATCACTACAAATATTACCTCTGGAATTTACCCCTCGAGCGAAGCGACTATAAATTCATTTTAAGACGCCGCCTCGAAGGCTCTCAAACTTAAGTAGCTAGTAAATAAAATTTAAAACTGGGGTAACTATTGAGACCTTCCTCAAAAGACAAGTCAAATTAATCAATATTAATCACAAAATTATTACAGATTTCACCAATATTTAAAACGACGTAAGGAGATATAATGGAAATCCTTATAATCTCTTTAAGTCCGAAATATTACCATTTTTAAACATTTGCAAATAGATCAAGGTTCAATTTTTAGGTTTTCACCCACTGTTTTTTGAAATCCTTACAAAGCACGCTAGGTACTACTATCTGATCATCATTACTAGAATTAATACGTTCTGCGAGATTTACAATAATATAAAGTGCTATTTCGAAAACAACGTTTACCTTACGCAATATAATACAGATTGGGATACTACATGGTAAACTACATTAATAAAGAAGAAGAAAAAGTAGGAAACACTGAAAAAGGTCCATAATTAGATGTTTAACAAGTCGATAATATATCAGGAAATAATGGGTAAAGCCCATCATAACGAAGCCACACTTCGCAAAGAAGTACTAGTAATATTTACGGGCGTTAGTGAGTTCGAATACGCCTTACAACGTTCTGATACTACCAACAAAGGCCTTTTTAACCAATTTCGTTCCATGTTTGTGACCGTAATGGCACGTATACCAAACTCGATAGGTATAGACTCCTAAGCCTTGAATTTCCTTAACGTGAATAAAAAAAACCTTATGGTAGTTAATTACATTAATATTAAAAACAGGCGCCTACAACGCCTAAGGTTTGGCCCACCAGTCATAGACTAAAGGCAACAACCACAATAATGCCAATAAGGTTAAAATTTAGGCGGACATATTGACCATAAGTATTCTTGTTGTGATGGTAGAAAAACTTATTTAATGTATGATAAGTCTAGATAATGGTTAACTCGGCACCCTTTCTCCAAGTTCAATAACAGAAACGCAGTATACTACGCCTAATACCCTACTACTTTGAGATAAGATTAAATACACCAAATTACCAACTTGAAGGCGAAAAACCAACTAACAGCGTTAATACCCCTAAGAAAATTAAGTAAAACAAATCTAATTCTCCTAATACAACTCAGGAACTAGCCGAACACACCTTTTTATATAATTTTGGTGATAAAAACCCCTATCTTTACCTTAACCGAGCTCCTGAACCTTGACATACCATAAGTATTCCCCATAGTTACATAGACCACACGTTTTAAATTATTATATTAGATACAAAGGCAACAAAGTACTTAATAGAGAGCTATTCGCATTATGAGGCGCTACAAAGGAAAAATATTCAAGCTACTGAAATTGATCATTACGATATTCAAAAAGCCAAAGTTGGTCTAAACCAAGAGAACAACTATTATTACTAGGGATAAGGGTAATTTAAACCATTGTAAACGCCATTATGTTTTGCCTACTTAAGTTCTTTACTCCTTCTTTTCTTGGCTTAAAGTATAAAAAGATTCCCAGCGTTAACGTCGACGTTAAAAAAAACTAACTGGTCAAAAACAACTATAATTTTTTACTCTCCCTTAGGAAAGAAGCACCTAAATTTTCATTTTCACGACTCAGAATCAGTGGTATTAAACCTAACGAAGTCGGAAATACGTTAATTACACCGGAGTTTGAACTATCTAGCCGTTGATAGGCTATAAAAAGTCTTAAAGTCTGCAAGGAATATCGATCTGGAATACTTTAACCTAAAAGCTATTAAAAGACCCTGTTACCACTGCCAAACCCTTGCCTACACCCTCTATAGATTGAAGTTTACATTGACAGATGATAAGGATTTCAACTACGAGGTTTTGGTCGATATTCTTTATTCAAATAACAATTCTGTCCTTTAAGTAGTTGATTTTACGACATCTTTTCACGGGCGGAGTTTCTAAAGTTCCTTTGGGTAAATGATACATAGGAAACGTTAAAGATACTGTAAATTAACACGTACCTGCGCCCACTTAACGTCGATGTCTACGATACCAGTACCAACTTTATGGTGGTAAAGTTTTTGAAAAAAGCTAAAAATGGGTATCTAGTATAAACAGGTACTTAAAGAAGATACTAAAGTATTAAAAAGGTTAAAAAGGTATACAACTTTCTTCGCCGAATTCATAATATCCTTACGTTCAAAATTAAAGTTTTTACTAATTCTGAGGCCCGCCTACAAATAGCAGTAAAATGCTGAAATTATATTATAGGCCGTCACAGCTTAGTAATAACAATTATAATCTTTAAAGAGTACATAAGGCTAACGAGTAAATCTCTTCTAGATAAGTATTCTAAAACATGTTACAGCCTATAATAAAACTTTAAGGAATCTACGAAGAGGATCGGCACGTTACCAGATCAATAAAACCTTCAACATTGGGAACGGGCCCACAAAAATCGACGTACTTACTTTACCATTACAAAGTAAAGTCCTCGAATAGCGAAAGCCAGGAAAAAATAAGGTCATATGAAAGATATTCAGTATCACGAACTCCAAAGTACTCGTTAAAAGTATTACTAATCCTGTATCTTTTAGAATTACTCTGGTTAAGCTTTACATCAGTGATCTGAACAACAAAAATCTTTAAGCCAAATGACCAAAACAACACGAACCTTTTCCACCAGTTATCGAAAAACCGATGGAACTCTGCCGGCGCAGAGGACCCTCGAAAAAAATGAACGTTAAAGAAAGAGTATGCACACCGGAACGTATTTAAAATGCTACTTAGATAATCAGAGAAAAAAAGGATAACGAAGTCTTGATATTAAAGCTCCGAGCGCAAAGGATTCTAAAAAACTTCGGCAAACTCTTTAGGGAAAGCGACAAAGTCGAAATTAATAGCCGGTTAATTAAAGGGGTTGTATAATTTATACCAAAGACCGATTTTAAATTTTAAAACCCAAACGTTATAATTTTAAAATAAAGGATTATCCACGAGGTAAAAGGCGAGACCAACGGGCGACCGTACGAAAAATCACATTTAATCGCTTAAAAAACCGAGAATAAAGGTAAAAACTGGATTCTTTAATAATCTACCACAGTTCAAAATATCAACTGACGCTTAGCAGTTGTTTAAATAACAAGTTTGCAATTTAAAATGAAATTTAAGTTTAAGTTTAATAGATATAATATAGCGTAAGCATATGATCAATTGATAACGGATTTACAGCGGATTGTATTATTAAAACTAATATATTAACTACATGCCATTTACATTTTAGGTACAGTAATCGGATATATTGAAGAACTACAAGAAGAAGCTAAAACAAGAGTTTATTGGTTGTTAACCTGTTAGTCGTAATTTAAATCACTTTTTATGGTAAAATATTCGAAGTACGACCCATACTTATTAATAAAGATGAAGAGGAAATTCGGCGTACTAAACCTACAAACTGAAGATACCCTCTTCGTTGAAATCGCTAGTTTTGTAACACTAAAAGAACAGGTTGCTAATTATTCAAAGTTTTGGAATTGAAAACAGGTCATGATGTTGATGGATAGTAATTAAGTTAATTTTAATAAATCTTTCATCCGTATATTTAGTGTTTATACTTGTAAAAGTTTTTGCTAAAAGGATTTAGTGGCAATTTTAAACAGAGTAATCAAAAATAATTTAATTAGGGCTTGAGTGTACTTTGAAGAACGTGATAAAGATAGGTATATTGTTACATCATACCAAACAGACGCGTTGTATGAACTTTTTATCGCGGCATAAATTTAAAAACGAATAATTAAAGTTTTTAATCGATAAAAAAAAAGTCTCGAGTGGAAAATGGAAAATCTAGATCTAGAAATTAATGAGGTTTCAATCGAAATTTTTAAGGCTAATTTGATGATTTTTTTACAGACGTATCCTTTACAAACAATATCGATTTATCCTTACAAATCGGATTCCTCATAACCCTTGTTAATAAATACGAACGGGAAAACCAGTTCAATATTATCAGGATCCTGATTTACCAAACCTTCGTTAAATACAGAAAGATTACACGAAACGTATTAGCTTCGAAGGTTTATAGGATAATGACAAGCTTTAACATAGGTCTATCACTAAAGAGAACACTTAACCTTATCACCAGGTAACTAAACATTCCTATTATTGCGGTGGTCATTAATACCGACTTAAAAATCCTTTTTGAATATCTCTCGAACCTAGGGACCACTAATGAAAAACACCAGATAATCGACGTGATAATACTCCAGGAAGCTTATAAAGGGAGAGAGATTAAGAAATTCCGATGTATTAACGGAAAAGACAATCCCGTAAATGTTATAACATAGGAAATACCAAACAAGGCTATGGAAAGATTTATACACAACAACAAGCTAACTATACGACTCTAGGGCTACGTTAATAAACCGGCCGAAAGGCCCAAATCACGAAACAACAGGTAGGAATATTTCGATAAACGGAAAAATTGCTAGGGAAGTAGGGTAATTAATAATAGTGATTTATTTGACTATCACGGCTAAAGTAAAGCTTTGCGAAAGCCCGTAGCGGAAGAACTTATTTTGGAAGTTAATAAACTTGGAACTTGAAGCGGTGGAGTCATTAGGATTGAATGAGGTCAATTTGTAAGCAATCGTGTGCATTTCAGTAAAGTAGTTAACTGTAATGAATAGGGGCCTATCTAGTTGATGAGGAGGCGATTTAATAGTAATTAGAAAAGATTGGTTAACTACGCTGGCATGCGCGCACAAACTAGAAAGCCGCCAGTGTTGGAATAGTATTATATGTAGTGTAATAGGTTAAATTTACTTATAAGTAAAGTTGATCGTAATGAAAATGTATTTCTTTGTGCGGACTTACCGCATTGAGTCTAAGTTTAGTGTAACACGATGCACTTTACTCTAGGGTGATAAACAAGCAATTAGCCATACAAATTACTATGCAGACCGACTAGCTGTCTAACAAACCTAGAACGATACATCCACTACTTGACCAATGCAATACACTATTTACTTCGACCAATCGAATCTCGATGGAATTAAATATATGTTCAATAATGGTAACAAAAAAATTACTTAGCATTCAAAGGAATATAGTTTACATCTCTGTACTTTACAAACTTAGGGACTTTATATAGCCTGTTGACAACTGAGTAGTTCAAGCTTCGGTAGAAAGAGCTTATCTTTAGCTTCATCCGGTTTAATACTATTATTTTCGGGCCTTTGAAATAAAATTATAGGTGCCACTACTTAAAGGCGAACGAAAACCTTAAGTAGTGCTAAACTAGTTCGTCAGTGTTAACGTTAACATTAATGCTGAGGTTTTTTATATTCTTCAAGTTCGAAGAAAAAAGTGTAAGCGACTTAAGGATATAAAATGTAATTAGTTCTATCACGGTTGATTTTATTCTTTGTTTTACTAACAATAATCATTCGCCTGGTGCAACACTAACTCTTGCCTAATTAGTATCATAAGGTTTAATTTCAAAAGCTATAGTATTTTCCTTCCGCAATGGTATGAATTGCGAATAGCCTCCTATTTAATACATTATTGTCGTTGTATCTAGCACAATATCTTCAAAAATATGGTTCTCATAAATAACACAAAATTTAAAAGCATGTGAAGGGTTCAGAGCTTTCTTAAGGAAAAGATAAGGGTTTTTACTGCCTTGGTGGTACAAAAAGGCGTACTTGATTAATTAATAAGCTGTATTATTATCTGTATATTTATGACAAGAAATTCATTTAACGATATTATCGATTTTAATTACCCTGTTATTATAAATCAAGGACCAACTACAGGTTATGAAATAGGCCAGTGGTCCGCTGCGCTATCAGAAGCCTGATATCTAACACATCAAGCCAGAGATCTCTCTAAGGTAAGGACCCAGGGTTAGGGTTGGGACCGCAAGGACCGAAAAGCGGTCTAGTTGATACTACATTGGACCACAGGAAGCGACCAGCGACTTCAGCGGTCTAGTACTGAAGACGGTATAAAGGCACAGATATATAAGGATACGGTCATCACCACACAGATAGTAGTTCCTTCAAAGTTCTTCAGTTGTCAATCTAAGTATTCAGTCTACATATCTGGATAGCCTAACAGCTAATGATAATTCTATAGCACGAACAAACATCTTCTTGATATTGCACCTTTGTTACCTCTGCTATCTTACTGCTAACATAAACCCCCTGATACCTTATATTTACTCACAGATATTTAGTGTGATCATTACACCTGTCACTCTTAAAGTACAGGTATTAATCCAAGTAATCCTGTTTACTAGTAGTAACATATTGAATATAATATATTAAATTTTTATATTTTTGTTTGGCAGAAGAGTGTCGACTTATATCATAGTTCAACTTATTGTAAATTTGATATATCTGACTAATATTAGAACGCTCGTTTTGAGGGATTATAGGTGCATCTAAATTTTAATATCATTCATGTTAATATGACTATTACCATCAGCTTGAGGTCTTTAGGCTCGATCTTGAGCATTAAGGGCATCTTTAGCTGTATTTACGGTCGATTGAATTAATTAATATAATGTCTTTTTTATTTACGTTAAGTCAATAACCGCTTTGGAGTTATATATTTGGCAAGTTAAGTATATGCGTCCTCACAGTTGCAGTAGAAAATGATAACTAGATAAACAAAGCCTTTGCATAGAGTATCTTGGCGTTATAAAGCGTATTTAAATCTTTTAACGCCTGTAATAGCTGTTCATACCTTATTGCGAAGAGAGGCTTTGCTTGCTTAGGCTATCCCAATTACTTATTAGTACAACATTCACTTATTAAGAATTTGATACAAGACGTTTGTTAGTATTTCCTACGCTTCCTTATTTGATATTATCGTGGATTATCTTATAGTAGAGTGTTATATTCAATATTGGGTAAAGTAAACGTTATATTTGAAATGTTATTTCATATTGTCGTAAACCTCGCGAAAAGTCGATATTCGGGTTAGCATGGTTGGATAATAGTCTCTTATATTCATTTTTAAGATTTCAAGAAATAGGAAGTAAAAGCCGAAAAATAAAACCTCCATTCAATTTCAAATATTTAAAAAAATCATTATCGTCGTATAAAATGATATAGGGTTTCGATTTATACCTTTCTACATGGTTTCAAATTCAAGCGAAATCCGTAAATAGTTTTCTTTGAATATTTACCATTTTGTCAATTTGTAGGGTCAAGTCGCGATAATTATCCTACTCTGTATTATTATTTTCTGGTGATTGAAGTTTTGGAGCATCTTAAGCATAGTGTTACGAGTAATTGCCTGTCGCCTGTCATGATGAGTAAATTCCTATACCAAAACCTATCATAAGCTTAAGCCTATAGGCAAACCTACTATAGAAAGGCTTTTAAAGAGCTTGGCGATTCTAAGAAAAGAGCTGGGAGGCAATAGTTCTTAAAATTCCAAAGGAAATTAACGATGCTACTTAACTGATTGGTAAAGAATACCAACGTAAATCCTTCTGGACGCGTTGGCACATGATCTTTTACGTGACTTACCACTACTAAAATCGTAGTTAGAGTTATCAAGTAAAGTAGTTGTACTACCAAGCAGATTAACAGGTTCTTTATTGTTAAAAATCAAAGAGGCCAGGATTAACTAGGGGCTAAAAGATCTTTTGAAACAAATATAAAGCTGTTAAGGCGCTTTAACATATTTTCCTTTGTGACGTCGGTTTGAAAGGTTTTCTTTAAGTTAAACCAATTCGAAGAGGTGTTTTGCCAACCTTATAAAACTTTATTTTTCTCCGTTAATCCCTCGCCGTTAGAGTTTTTCACTATAATTTGGATTTCATAATATTTTATACTATTTTTAACATGTTAACTGTATAATCGTGAGTTATTCTACAATATATGCGACCGGCTGGTTGAAAAATCTTTACCGTCTCTTATTTCATAATATAATAGCTAATAAAGCCAACCAGGTACCTTTCTTTTAAGCTTTCGTCTACATCTTAGCCTTAACGCTTTTTATTGTATTGTTTGAAGAAGATGGATCCGAAAACTTCAATCGGTTTAAATCCGTTTTTGGAAGGTTTCATTTCGAGGTTTTGGCGTATGTAGGACGTATAGGTCAAGGATTTTGTTAATTATTGAGCGTAGAAACTTGGGGTTTTGGCGTAAAGTCTCGTGAAAAAACAACGACTTGGTGGTGGATCGCGCAACGTAACTTTTTAAGCGAGTCTTGTTGATTCTTGATATTTTCTTTTGTATTGACGCTTTTAATGATTGAATTGACGTTGGGGAATAGAAAAGATTGAATTGGGGGTTACTCTTTAGTATAAATGGTAGGCTCTAGTGTCGTTTGTTGTTATAGGTAAAGGTTGTGGATCATTTGTCATTTTGGCCGTGTGAATTTTTTATTGTTGTAGTAGTAGCACCTCAAGCAGTTTTGGCTTATGCGTTTGCTAACTTTACTAATTTTAAGACTTCTAAAAGTTGATCTTCATATTTTCAAAAACGATCCTTCAAGAATTTTTAGTGTTTTTCATTACGACACTCTCACTACATCTAAGTTTCCCTAAAAATCGCCTCAACTTAAAGGTATTCTTCATTCACCGTCGTATTAACCGCCGCAATTGGTAGAAGATTTTCTTAAAAATCTTTCCTTTACCCTAGTGGCAGTTTGACGTAAAGCGTAACTAGAAAGTAGCCTTTTATTTTATTTAGCTTATCCGTGCTTATACTGATAAATATTAATTAGTATTGGTCGAGTTTTAGACGTCGGAACATTATCGATTCAATTGTTCGAATTAACAATAGTATTGTGTGGTTAAGTGATAGATGTATTCTTTCAGGTTTGGCAGACCGCTAGCCGGGCTGCACAGTAAATTGTATGGTCATTTGCTTGGCTCGTGCCCTATTGTAAAGCGGGTAGGAACTGCATATACTTTGCAGCTAATATAGTAGACCCACACAAAGCAATACACTTATTTTTTAGTCAGTACAGTTAACTTTGATGTAATTAAAGTTAACTTACTATACTTCAATTACTACTATTCAATTAATGAACTTCAAAGTTCCTACTTTCACCGGCCGCCTCTAATTTTATTGCTCATATACAGGAGTTAAATACCCAGATATAAAGATTGAATTAATAATATAATATTTTACGATATATATCAAGCATATCATATTGTCGTTATATATACCCATAAATTGGAGCGATTATAATAAAACCGGTGTCACAGATTTTCCCCGGGTAATTATATGAAGACATTTCAAAATATCAAAGTAACAATTTTAAATAAGACGTAATTATAATATAAGAGGTATGATTACGCTACATATATGAATAATAAAGAACTTTTGTATTATACGTATCTAAAATTCCCTGTGATTCCCAATATGTTTCTTGTTCCCGTATATTAACGACTTCATATGAAATATTATCATTCATTCCCTGATTCATAGATGGATTGATAACATGTTGGCTGTATTGATATTATTCTATAGGCATTGCTTCAAGTAATAACGAATAAAGCCTGATCAATATCCATATTATATAGTGTAGATTGAGAAAATAGAATAAGCAATTAAATTTCACAATTTGATAGATGTTACCAATTCAACATCAAATTAATAGATTTCGTTGTTCATTTGGAAGGCTTTCATATTCACTTCATTCCAATTACTCACTTGATATCAATTAATATATAATACCATAGTATTATTATTAGTATCATGATATATTATAAACAACATAATTGCGCCTGTCAATTTTTTGAAAATATAAATAGATGAATTAATAATATAATTAACAGTTAAGGTTCTGTCACATATATGGGATTCAGTTGAATTAATATTACTTATAATATGGTCGCATCCGGATTTCAGGAATATGTATAATTATTTGAGATGTAAACACTTCAGTCCTTCTTATCATAACGTTATTAAAGAAAGCTTTAAAGGTGGACAACTTTTTATTCATTTTTTCACGAAATTTCTATGTAATTAGGCGGGTAATACTCTACGATAACGTGATTGATTTCAATTTAACCTTTAATTCCCATATTATATTCAGAGAGGAGTTTGAGAATGTTTCAAATTCTTTGTAATAGGAGATTTTTGATGGGCTTCAATATTTCATGTTGGTATAATGGCAAAAAGATAGCCAGAATCTTTTAAGTTCTTCCATGACTCCTACTTAGACTAAGCTTTATACCGGGTGAAAAAATGAATATAAATCATGTTTAGCTAATCATTTTAATCCTCTTGAATAAACAAGACGTAGTAGAATGTCAAGAGTTGGTTTCTAGGGTCAAAAACCCGAATATAGATACTGGAAAATAAATTGATAAATATATTGGTTTGGATTAAAATTCCTTAATCTGCTGCGCAGTTGTAATGATCACACTAAATACCCGTGAGTATGTAGAAGGTGTCCAGAGGGTTTATGTTAGCAGTAAGGTAGCAGAGGTAACAAAAGGTGCAATATCAAGACTGTATTTGTGCGAGTGATGATCAGAAGCCGTGAGGCTATTCAGGGTAGACTGAATACTTAGATTGACAACTGAAGAGCTATGAAGGAAATACTATCTATCTTGGTAATGAAAGTGTCCTTATATATCCGCGCCTTCATACGTCTTCAGTGTAGGCTCGACTGGCTCGACGTCGAGTCCATCGAGTCCCGGTGTGCAGCTCGACTGGCTCAATACCGAGTCCATCGAGTCTCACACCATGCTGACCCTAACCCTTGTGTACGGTGTGTCTGTTGTGGATCCCTGGTGCCTTCCGAGAGGCTGTGTCCAACCGATTTCCTTCGTTATCTGCTGCGGGGCCGCCGCTGGTGCGCCCTACAGATGTTGGGTCATAACAGCAGTATAAATCATTTACATTGGATCAACATCTGTTTTAGGGTAATACGAACGACTTATACTACCAATCTGTTCAAATAGGTCTTTCAATTTAAGGTTCAAGTACGTTGATATTTTATAAGCCCGTGACTATTAAGCGCTTGGATATCCATATGATTGATTTCGTCTTAGCAATACTATATTATGAAAATGAAGCAATTCAACCATTCACTTCTCAGTATTCATATAATTTGAATGGTCTCTTTTCGAAATGTGACAATAAAATATAACTGTATAAACCGCTACCAAGGTGAAGTTGTTATCAAATGCGCTTTATTTTATCGTCATAACTTATTTATTACCCTAAGTTAATTTCTATTTGTAATCAAAAATACTATATTACACCGTAATCATACTTGAGATTATGATGAAATCAGAAATTGCCATTATCAATGTGTTGAATTGTAGGTTATAGTCCATGAAATTGTTTGATTATCGTAAGTTATTGACTTAACAATCTCTTCTAGACCCCTTTTGTAATACAATGAGGTAATAATTAGTTTTATAGTACTTATTGGAATGGTAATTAGAGTGATTGGAAATAATAAAAGTTCATAACTACATATTTTAATTCCAAATTTCGATGCATTTCAATTTCTTTATATATATTTAACCTTTTATTAGATGAAATCAGCTCTCGAGTTAAAATTTTAATAAAATTCTCACAATTCGGTTTTGATTGTATCTTAATGCTAATATATTCAACTTTTGTAATTTTTGCGATTAGTAGCAATTATTATATCCAGAGGCCTATGTATTGCGATTTTCAATATTGAATTATATTGAATTTGTTATTGCATTCAATAAGTGAATTTTGACAAATTTTTTCATTGAAAACTTGATTTAATATCATTTTAAATTCAAGTTGATATTTTAGAAAATGAATTTTTACGTAAAAAAATAGATAATGGACTAATTCCTAAATAATGTGTATATTAGTAAAACGAGGTCCAAATATACCGGATTTTATGGTCCGACCTAAGATAGTAATCCAAGTAGGTGCCAAATGGAGTTTACTATTGAGGTACAGTGGAATAATGGATGATGCTGCCGTGGACCACCGTGTTGAACCTATGGGAATGGCTAATGTGTAGTCCGTCACGTGCCCTTATACATACCCTATACAGACCGCGCCCGGTTCGCCTCCAGATCAGGACCGGACCGGGTATTACCTATCTCGTTACTTCTACAGTTACGTAACCTATAAACTTAATAACTAATGGAATAAATTTAAAAAGTAACCCCTTTTCCCCCGGATTTTATAAGGGTCACAACGTTCCGCTAGTTAAATGGGGGCGCGGACTTTACGCGCCTAGTTTGCGGGCTTTACTCGCCTAGTACGTGGGCCGGATACGAGCCGGTAACACGACGTTAAATACGCCGTATAACGTATCGTTCGATTCAACTCCAAGTTACTGGCGTCGTATAACGCACCTTTTAACGAGCCGAATGACGTATTAGCCGGTTTAACCATAAGTTGCCAACGCTATATAAGCGCCTTTTAATTTTCGGTGCAATATATCCCTTCTACCGTCGATTCCTTATAACTTACCCTTTGACGCGCAGTATAATATATAGAACGATCCGACTTTAAACCGACGATGCCGTATAACTTGCCCTTTTAAAAATCGTATAACTTATTAATCGATTCGAACCCGGGTTACCGACTATGTATGAGGCGCCCGTTAATAAGATGTATAATATATTAGTTAGTTTTACCCCAGGCGCCGGAGTTATATAACGCGCTTCCTAATTTACCATATGATGTATTCATTTTACCGCCGATACCGAATGATTTACTTCTTAACGGGTTATGTTTTTTTACCGTTCGCGTTGTATAATGTACCTTTCATCGCGTCTTATATAACCTCGTATAACGCGTAAACTATGTCTAGTCTGGTCCTTTAATACAGAAAAATACTAATGCTACTGTAACCCTTTAACCTTCATTTTTTCCTTTTATAAAGTCGCCCTTATTTTGCCATTTTTTTTTCTTGTAGCAATTTTACTTTTACTTTTTATAATTTCGTTACTAATTTCTATTAATATTTTCAGCACTTTTCTTTATTTCTTATTTTTAGTCAGCGAGTATAATAGACCTAGTTTTGGTTATGCCGCCGCCGCCTTCTTTAATAAAGATAACAAGTTGTCTCATAAAGTATATTAACTTATTATATATGAATACCTTGACATTGATTACCTTTTCTTGCTTTTCAATTTTATAGAAGCCTTATTTTTCCTTAATAATAACCAAGATAAACTCGAACTCCCCTGTTTATAGGTTAAGGACAGGTATATATTGTAGATTAATATTTTTTTTTCAATCTCGGTATTCTTTTTATTTTTATTCGAGTTTTTCGGGAATAAGGCTGTCGTATATACCGAAAGATTTAGCATCAGATAAGCTAACAAATGAACCGCGCGAGAAACTAGAGCGTCATTTGACTTTTTTTTGTAATATATTTAAGAAAAAAACTTACTTACAACGTCATCCGATTTTTGCGTTTTTCTATGCCAATCAATTATTGCGGCCGGGGATAAATTCTATATTTTCTCTCCTATAAGTAAGAGGTAACGGTTTATTCTGAGTTTTCGACCCGTTTTTAATATCGTTTTTTTCCGAGTTAGCTAAATCATTCGTCCAGCTCCGCGATATTGCTTGGGTATAAGAGGTTTTTACTGTACCAGTCGTATAAGCTGTTACACCTTTAGCTATATGTTCCCGTCGCCTTTTTCTTCCAGGTCCGTTTTTCCTTAGGATTCCTTCGTTACCATTTATAGTATCGTCTGTGTACCGAGATGTAATTCCTTCGAATACCTGTATATTAATGCGTAACGTTTTAACTCCGATTCCCTTGAATAATAGCCGTATACGGTCCCATAATTTTAGCCAAAATAACCTAAATAATATAAATACGTAAGCGACATCTTGGATGGTTAATATAGTTTTCGGCTTATTAAATATGGTAAACGATATTGAAGGCTCTAATTATATGAGTTTAGATTTTACTTGTATCTCATTTATTAACCTTAGATAAACGCGAGTTAATTGGGCCGACTGTAAGCGGATAGAGGATCGTACCCGGAACAATCGCATAGCTTGATCCTAAATTAATATGTTATATTTTTGATAACCCGCCTAAAGGGTTGCTTTCCTCGCTTCGCCCCTCGTTTTACTCTTCGTTAGCAGTTATCGTCGGCTTTTTTTTAACGCCCGTTCCTTTTAGCGTTATCTACAATCCTTGGTGTCGCTCTACGCCTATCTAGTCTTTTACCTGTCCCTTTTATCAGCGCTTTTTAACGCCCGTTACGCTTTTCGTCGTCTTTCTTAACTGACGTTACCTAATATACGTTATCTTCCTATTTTAGCGTCACACAATGTCTAGTGCCAGTCACAATAGTATCTTTAACGTTAATAACACCAATAATCGTCAAATTATAGTAAGGATAATGATTAAGAGTAGATAAATTTTTGCCTGATCGTAATAAAAGCCGTTTTACGATCGTATACGTATTCAAGAATTTCAGGTGATATTCTCTCGACCTTATGTGTTATATCGTAATTTAAGTTTATAATAAATACTCTCCTTTTTGTAAGATTATTATATTATTTTTAGGGTATAGGAGGCTCGTTTGGCCTAGGTTGCTTTATATAAATTTGACGCCAAGGTCGATATAAATGGTTATTGATAACCTGAATATCCTATCATTCCATATAAAATATGTCTGGTGGTATAATATACTAATAAAGTTCTAGAAAATTTCATTTCGGCCTATCAAAAGGCTTTATCGCAATTAAAATAAGGCTCATCCCGCTTTGGTCAGTTTGTAATACGAAAAGATTATGAATTGAAAATTCCTCGTATATGACTTTTGTTTCATCATTAACAACTAAAATTAATTTCGGGAGAATATCGGATGAAGCCTAGAAAACAAGGGTTCAACCCGCCAGATTAATTAAACTTAGGTAAAATTCGAAATATTTGCTAAAATATCCCAAACGACATCAAACGGGTTTGGAATTTTGATGACCTGATGTTAATTGTATAGTGAATTAAAATTTTAATTTTTGCGGTTGGTTTTAATATTACCTAAGCATAGCCAAACCTAATCCCCTACTTTATATAGATTTGCTGGTGTTGTTGATAGTTCGCTATCGTTTCTATTTGTTATTAAATATAAGCTATCGACGGTAAAATTAGCTCGCACTTTTTGTGTATATTAATTAAAAACGTAGTAAATGGCACTACCAGGTTAATTAACGACTTTATATTGGATTTCACACGCAGTATAACTCATTCTTTTTTATTATCTCACAAACAATTTATATTAAATCTGGTTACCGTCGACTTTCGGCTTATTAGGCTAAATTAATAAACGAGTAGATATAAAGTAATGTCGTATTACAAAAAGGCGACGACAATACGTAAATACTTTTATGACATTAATGTCGAAGTTGAATATCGTTAATATTTAATAAATAATATATTTTAGATTTGAGTTATTCGACTTTTAACATAAAATATACGGTTGTTTAAAATGTATTTCCATCATTCAAATCACGTTTATTCATAATTGAAGTTAAAAATTTATAATATTCTCACTGTATATTACGAAAGCGCGTTGTATAATCATCGGCAGTTATTCACTATATAGATTTACGTAGAATAAATTTCAAAAGGCGATTTAAAAGAAAGAATCAATATTTAGGGTCGTCTTAAATATATGGTCGGTCGACTATAAAGTCGAGACAATTATATATTCAATATTGATTTACAATGAGAAGGGGTTCAACCAGGCCTTATATATAAGGTCCAATATGATTCTTCCCGTTACATTACGTATATATTCGATATAAACCTCGAATATCTACAACCATTCCCTTTTAATGGTAATCACATCGGAAAACTCGAAATAAGATGTTTTTATCTAGATAACACATAATAAGCGAATTGTAGGTTTGTTATAAAGTTTTTGTCGTGAATAATTTTTGATTTGGCAATTAGAAACGATTAAGGTAATGTTACGCGTTTCGCGAATGAATTTTACATTTTTTTATTTATACCGATTGTACGGCTTGAGCTAAAAAGCATCTAATGCCTTTGGAAACTGTTAATAGGCGGACGTTTTATAATAGGTCGTTTGTTACTTAGCAATTGTACAATTTGGTAAAAGTTACCAGGACGTATATTAGGCGATTATTCGGCGCTAACGATATTAACGGCCTTATATAGGCCGATCTCGTCACGGTGTTACCGGTTTCGGCGTATCGAAAACCCCCGGCGTTATTCTCGATAACGAACCGTGTACGGGACGAGTATAGGACCGTTTCTTTTTAAAAGATCCTTTGAAACCCTCTGCCTAAGTATTGGAATATATATCGTCGCGATTGATTAACGAAATTTCCGTTATAACCAGTTTATTTATATAATAAGTTGTAATTTACATTCCGTTAATGTATAAATTTATTATTATTACATTTAAAATTGTAATAAACACAGGTAGAAAAACCCGTACACGACGTTCCATAACTTCGGGTTCATCATGTAATTGAAAGGTTAACGTATCAGGGCGGGCGATAGAAGTTAAGAGCCTATATTGTATGTGATTTTTAAAACGCGAAAGGTGTTCGGCCTATTTAGCCTGGCGTTTCGAAATTAAGTGCGTAAAGCAAAATATTTAAATTCTTGAACTGGGGAGGGATATTACGTAATTCGAAAAACTACAACTTTAAAAAGAATATTATCAGAAAAGATTTCTTGTCGTGAATAATATAATTACGTTCCGTATCTGATAATGATACGGAATAGTAAGCCATGAGCTCTAAGATGTCATTTTATTCTTTTACAATAATGACCCTTTTCACTTCGTTTCCAAGTAATTGGTTTTAACAACTGTTAGTCGATTTGAATCTTGATATATTGAAATCGGTGCCATAATATAGGCATTTTCTAAGGTTCTGAATATATATTCTTCCCTCTTTGTCTAAACTTAACTAATTCTTTGGCACGTTAGTCGAACGAGAAGATTCGTTAATTCGTAAAAATATTAATAAAATTGCGATGAAAGTTAGTAAAAATTAAAAGTTTTGAACCTTTATAATAGTATGTGGTAAATTTTACTTACGGACTACCCGAATATTTTCGGGTTAGACCTGAATACCTATCTTAACTGTTACAATGAAGTTCATGAATTTTATCTATTACAATACGAAGTTATATTGTCTCAATCCAAATTTAGCCTAGTATTACGAGATCGTTTTAAACTTACGCGAATTTTCGCTATATAGTCTCATTCAGTATAGCAAAAAAAGCAAAATATTCACTTGAATAAATTGAATGGAAATTATTCAAATTATCCGTTATTACATAATTAATATATCGTTAAAAATTCGCCGGTGGTTTCGCTAATTTGAGAGAGTAACTTATTATTCTAAAAACCTTAACCACTTACGAAACGCCTTGAATTTCTATTATTTGAGTACAAGCCGAATACGGTAAAAGCTCGCCCGAATATCGAATTTCATAAATTATGTCGACTTTGACAACATACATAGGGTTTTTTTATTTAAAGGTAAGGGGAAACGGTTTCATCCAGTAATCTTATTTAATATAAGATAGTCGATACAAAATAGTAATCTCTTATTCGACTTAACAATAAGTAATACCGGCATTATAACAGACAAGAAATTAATCAGGATTTAAACCTTATTTATTAATTCCGTAAATTATCGTCGAAATTGAAAAGTTTAACTGCGTGATATTAAATATTATATCCCTGAATGTTATTTTAGTCAAATTTCATTTTCGTTCTATTTAGTATCAATATAGTAACTGAGTTTCCCCTTATATAGAAGTGAGGTTATAACTCTATATTGATTGAATACATAGTGAAGATTAAATTCTTTTAATGAAAAACGTAAATATTATTTTTATTTTTAATCATCATCGTTGTTATTAATTAAAAAAAATTTGTTATTTATTACAGCCATATAATAAATATCCACAAAGAATAATCCCTATGACATTACAGTTTATAATGCGAAAGTTTCATTAAATCGGTTCAAAGTGATTCTATTACGCCTGGTATATTCCCCGGCCTAAAGCTTATTATTACCGTATCGATAACTAAACCGTTTAAATGTGAAATTATGAAACATTTATCGTCAACATTCAAAGTTACTTGTTAATATAGTATTCAAGGCATCTTGAAAAATTGACCTCGCGAATTTCCGGGTATAATATATATGAATATAGGTTTCGAATATTAATTAATATTGAAAAAAAATTGTCGACTTTTGAAATAGACGTATTTTATCACAACCCTAATATCGCATAAAGATTTCGAAGGTGTAATAGCCGAATTTTCTTAGAATTTTACCGTTATATTGAACATCTTTGACAATATAATAACAATTATAATTAAAATAGAATTGAATATTTAGAAGGTAGGTGTTATGAAAAGGTATAAAGATAAAAAATTTATTTTCTTTATTTGTATTTTAATCAAATTGAATTTTTTTTTTTTTCAATTTTATAACTACGCCGTTCAGTTTATATAACTCTCAAACAAAATTATATTTTGGAATTAGGTTTGCCCCGTAGTAATTATTAAGAAACCCGTTTTTACCTTTTCGAATGACATCGTATAAACATGTATACGAAGTAATATCAAATGGTTGGTGTAATAGCCCTGGTAATAATCCGATAAGCTATAATATACGTAACGTTTTATAATGAATTTAGCCTAATGTTCCTTTACCTTCCCCTACGTCGTCTTATGATTTTGGTTTTAAACGCTTATTAAACGAAATTCTAAAGATAATTGGTTACAGTATTCAAATGATTAGCCACTATTACTACAACTCTTTGACGAAAATACCTAAAAGGTATAAGCCCCTGTTAAAATTATATTAATATTCGGTCGTTAAGCTTATAAAGGTCCCGTTAATTCCCGTCCAAAACGTTACTTTAAATTTAATGACTTTAATTCGTCGGTGTGTTCGCGGTACGTTTTTAAAATTACGACATAATTTACCAGGTTCACGCCTATCGTAATGAAGTTGTCGCGGAAATATAACGTTACGCGGAAATGTGAGTAGTTACAATTTACATCCGAAAGCTAATTAAGACATTCCTTTTAAATTAAAAGTGTTGAAAATCCAATAGCGAATGATATTTATTAATCCTCATCGCTTATACTTATTTCCTTCAATTTAACTAATACTTTATCTGGGCGATAAGAGTCATGAAATGTAACTTTAATATAATGGAAGAACTTAATGAAATTATATATACCTTTGTATCCGCTGGTTTATTAATACTTTCTAACCGCGTGCTTTACTGCGACTGTAAAACTATACTGTACGTAGAAAAATACATGTTGAATTTTTTTTAATTTACATTTCGCCCATTCTTAATATTAATCTAATAGTTTAACTCGTCGTCGCCTACGTAAAAGAAAATCCTTCGCGATTCGGTAAGTATTCATTCTTTCTTGATTCAAATCATTTTTTAATCTGGTGTTTTACTCGGTAAAATTTAGAGTGTTAGTAACGTGGTTTCACGAAACTTGCAGGTATTCTTCAGAGTTGTTTTGTTACTATTAGTATTACTCACAAATGACTGATATGTATGAATAATAATTTAATTTATTATTAGCAATATATTTACGAACATAATTATGATTTTTTTTTCACGATGAATGTTTTGATTTTTCTCAGATATTCATGCACTTCTTTCCCTAATATCATTAAATCGTTGATTTTTTTCCACAAAATATTTGAATTGAAGAAGAACTATGAAACCCAATCATTTTCATTGTAACCATGGACATAAAGTTTAATTAAGTTGGGTAGAAAAAATTAGTTCTAAAGTTATAGAGAACTATGCGGCGGAGGAATCTTGCTAAGAATTTAAAATCGTGTTTTTGAATACGGTGGGTTGTTTCAATAATCATCGCTATTATTTTGACATTGGCAAAAATATTTTAGGCTTCAAACCAATTTATCATCTTATTACATTTATGAGTTATATTTATTTTTTTAGGTATGACTTTGGTTGTGTTATTTCGTTTTTTATGCAATATATTAAAACCAAATCCATGTATTTACTGTCTTTTCATTGATCTTGTTCAAAGTGAGTCTTGTTATACTGTTTATTAAATAATGTTTGGAAAGATTGCTCCTAATTGTGATATTTAAAGACATCTTTTCCAAGTGAAAATCAGTTTCACTTCTGATTTGATTTGTGAAAAATATCAATTCAGTAGGTGACGTGGAGTAAGTCAGTTCCTCTATCATAGCTTATTTATTGTAAGCTACGTAAATTGTATCAATGCGGATCATTCATTGTTGTATTAATTTTTTTTCATGCTAGAATGATTTTTTACGAGATAACCTCAATTTAGTTGCTATAGAATCTGTATTGCGCGATTCCGAAAGAAACGAATGAAATAAAATTAACAGTATAATAAAACAGAGCGAATGCGTAGAAATATGGAACTTTGGGATTTTGAAGTTCATTAAGTTGACGTTATGAAAAGAAAGAATCATTCTCCACCAGATAATGCTATCGATTTACAGAATTTATTATCTTTTAAATTGAAGTATTGAAACGTTATTGAATTATAAACCATTGATAAATTTGTTATAGATGTTATTTTGGTTGAATGAAAATGGAAGTTGAATAACCGTTCTTAGTTAAGTGTCTAATATGTCCTATTTCCTATAATAATGTCAATTCTTGAAGTATTTATCCTTAATCACTTGTTATACCAATTAAAAAATAATTTCATATACTTTGAATATTGACTTACTTTGTTGTCGCGTTGAAATTCGCTATGTTTCAGGTGATATGAAATGGTAATTATTTGTTATCATGGAGCTATTTTCATTTTAGATATTGGTTTTCCTACGTAACAACAATGATAACATTTTCCTCTTTAAATGTTGAGTGATTGTCATGAAATTATAATCTGAGTTGTAAGAGTCGTAAAATCGCAATTCGAACAAGGTTTACAACAATTCTTAAAAGAGCTCAATGTACTTTATATTTTGGAGTTTTATTTTTTATTCATTCTTTTGAAAGGCTGATTACTTTGACGATTATAAATATTATATGGTAAAAGTTAAACATGTTTTCTTATACAAGTTCTTTATACGTGCTATCAATGTTGGAGGGTCCTTATCATCAAAATGAAAAAAAGAAAATTAACAAGAATTTTCGGATTAGTAAATACAATACAGCATATATATCATGGATCATTGTCAATATAAGTCTTTTAAGACGATTTTCTAGAAGGTCAATTCCGAGACAAGCTGAAATTTTCAGTTTAAAGGGTTGAAAAGATACCAAGATACCTATTTAGGATAATTTCTTTAAGTTCGTATTTTTCAAATTTCATACTTCTCATGGTTATCTGTTGAATTAGTCTTGCTTGAGACGATATTTCTTGTGATACATGATTTTCGTCGACTTTTAGTTATGTGAACTAATTTATATAGCTCTTGATTTATATATTTCATAAATTAGGTGAATAGATTATAAATACCTTCTGAAATTAACCATATTTTCCATAAGAATGTATAGAAACTTTATACTCTTTTTTATTTGAATGCTCTACCTCTACGTGTTTAATTAACATTTATGTTTTATCATACGAAATTGATATAATGATAGTTGTAATATTTATATTCGTTATTATATGGACGTTCATTTCGTTGGAGAAATTACTGATTTCAGATTGAAAGTATTGTGTTTATTATTTAACGTACATTGTTAATTCCCAAATATTTCGTGTTTTTCGAATTCTTGAAACATATAGAGACGTGGAACAATTTTTAGTTAAATCGTATGTATTTTAAAAAAAATACTGTAAACCTTGAGTAACGAACTAGTAGAGTGAAAAAGGATATTTCCATGAATTCGATGAATACAATGATATATTTCTGCCCGATTTATGTTTAGTATATAAATTATATAAGGGTGCCTAGGAGAATCTATAACGAAAAATTATAATTTACCTTTGCTAACAAGCGATTTCCTTGAACTTATGATAGGAGGTTTATCACACAATAGGGGGTTTACCGTAGAAAATTTGATATCATTATGAAGGAAAACATTTTCATAATCAATATACATCAGTGATATCATTCCCTCATTATTAACATAATAGGTTTCGTACTTAAGCTTAAATATTAATCATTCATGGATTCAATAATTTTGTGATTAAACAATGAAACGGACGAAATTGTATACTCATCTAGCAATATTAGATTCTAATTTTTCTTTCACAAAGACAGAGAAAGCATACTAGGGTGATGCGAAATAAATATTTGAGATTATGATTTAGGAAGAAATCAATATTCTTTTGAATAAATCGCGATTTTGAAAGTATGGTATATTTTAATCAAACATATTTTATTCGAATAATGGTTAATGGGAATTTACTATCAAGATATTGTTGCTTTTCGTAGTCGCGTCAATTATAGTCTATTTGAAAGAGGAATTTGTCTGAGGTTTGGTACTGCTTACATAGAGGAAGGTGGATATTTGGGGATCCGAAGAATAATGCATGATTTCACCTTTCATGAAGTTATTACGGATTCAATAGTCTTTTGTACATTTTATCGATAGGTATAGTATATAAAATTATAACCTTTTACACATATCTATAATTTGTAATTACTTTTTGTTGTGATTGATGTAATTGATGCGTGTAATAATATTAAAGAACCAAAATTGAGTTGAAGAGTCATTTATTCTCCACGATATTTTGGATAAACCTTGAGAGCCCTTTAAGTTCATCATAAAGAGTCCAGATAATGAATGGAGGTGGAAAAGTTATCAAGTTTCTATTGACAAAACTATAGTTCCGAATTTCTTGGGAAATGAATAGAAACATATCGTTATTGGGTTGATGAACCATATAACGTCATAAAAGACTCGTATATGATCTCAATAAAAATTATCTTTCTTATTAAGCCCAAAATTCTATTATTACTAAGATGTTGGCTAATGTTGTACAAATGACAATGAAATTGTACAATGAGAAATATAGCCTATTAATGTGGGGATTTTCATCGTTAGTGATAAAATTGAACTTTAGATATATGCAGATTGGTTCCCAATTTCTCTGTAATTACATTTTGAATTACGACTTTAATAATCATACATATGCTTTGAGATTTCTATCAATTTTTCATATGTTTGATAAGGTTCATATTATAGAATTTGACGGATGAAGTATATGATAATCGTGTAAAATTTGATAATAGTCATAAAGTTGTTTCCTACGCTTTTACTTTTTGATTAGTTGCTTTTATTTCAGAATTTTTTTGGTAGGGCTTTAGACCTTGCATCGTTGTCGGTTCGATTGGTCGAAGTAACATTATTATTGCGTGATCGGATGGTGTATGCATCGTTCTAAGTTTGGCAGACCGTGGGCCAGTCTACGCAGTAATTTGTACGGACAATTACTTAGCCTGCGCCCTAGTGTAAAGTGTGGCTATACTGCACTTGACCTACAGTAAAATATAGTAGATCCTGACAAAACAATACACTCAACTTGCATTCAGTATATTCAACTTTACTGTGAGTAAATTTGATCTACTGCACTGCTAATACTATGTTTCTAATAGAATTGTTCATATTTGTCTAATAAATTATAAAGAACTGTAAAATTTCAATGATTACGAAAAAATACCTTCTATCCAACTCGAATATTATCATAACTCATTTCTTAAAGAATTCTCATGTATTCTATCAATTGAATTAAATATTTGGGGGTTTCTTTGAATCTTACCAAAAGTTTTCATTATTGTTGTCTGTATATCATTTTTAAGATACTTATGATGACGGTGACTTTTTTTCGGCATTTTTTCCTTATAACGGTAATGAATCCTTCCAATAGGGAGCTCAAAAAAACGATTCTATGCTATGAATAAATATATTTTGTGCAATCAATCCATGAATAAACGTATGTAAAGGTATTAGATGTGATTGTTCAATCGTACAATACAATGTTTTTGATCTCTAGCAATATGTGAAAATATTATGTATGAATTTACGATTCTTAGCTTCACAGACAAAGGAACAGGTTGAAACATTGAATATAACTCGAGTCAACGGTTCAATTGATATATTTTAAAGATTCATATACTGATAAATATTACCAAAATAAATTTTGATGCTGAATGGATATGATAGGAATTGCGTTTAAATATGGCGAGTAATCAAAAATCATCAAATTATCCCAAGATCCACTGTTTTGTTTTTTTAATAGCATTCTCTTAATAAACAGTGTAATATTTTTAGTATCTATGTTGTAGAACATTATATTCATTTTGTTGTGATAAATTAATTATAGCTGAATTTGCATTTCTAAGCGTTTTGATATTTATAGAATTGTGTGGCTTCAGTTTTATGGGAACTATATCTTCCTTTTATTTATACTGCACTTAAGCGATCATAGATAAAAAAGTCCACATATTCTTGTTCAAACATGATTTTTTTGATGCAGTAAGAGGTTAAAAATAATAGTACTTCATATTTTTGTAACGTGTATCAATTTTCTTGTATACATGTTACGATTCATATTTTTTTAATGATAATGACACCTTGTATTCAACATTACCACGTTAATTCAAAGGTTTGTTATAGAATGTTAAAACCTGAAGTTTCTCATCATCTTAATTAACTCCAGTTAAGCGAAATATGTACTGTTAAAAAAAAGATGAGGAATATTCTTAGCTTTGGTCATCGACTTGGAGAATGAAATAACTATCAATTTTACTCATTGGAAGACATTTACGTAAAATCTGTAGGTTGATAACCGGAATTCCTACAATAGTTCTCAGTTCTCTTCCATTGAAGAAAGATGGGAAATCCAAGGACTCGAGATTTATACAATTTTTCATATATCATAAAACTATAGAAGTATATTGGAATCACTAATTTACTTAAGTATTTATCACATTTATTAACCAATGAATATGTTTTTTTAACCTTTATCAAACCCTTATACACTAATTTAGATACTGTTAAATGATTTACATACAAATAGTTTCATGGTAATTTATTTTGGAACTTATCCATTGATACGAACATAAATTATAATAAGTGAATGGTTTCGTCAAAAATATGGGTTTCGTCATATATCAGTTTTTGTTTATTTAGGTATAATGTCAATATTCTGAAATGTACTAAGTGGAGTTTTGGTTACTTGAAATCTTTACGATATTCTTATTATGTAATGTGTAAAGAGGCTATTTATTTCGATTGAAGTAAAGGGTCGGTTTTGGGTTTTTTGAATATAATATCATGAAGTTCATTTAAATATATAATGATTTTATACATGAAAACAGTTTTTTTTATCTGGTTAAACATGTTCAGGTTAAGGTATATCGATTTTTATATAGCGGAAGGAAAGATGATCGTTTGAATTAATTTCATTATTAATTGCATTTGAAAGACGTATGCTAAGTAAATCATGTTTAAGCACGTGTAATAAATCCTATAACAATTATTTCGTGTTGAAACCTATAATTGGAGTTTCCAGATAAACCAAGATGTTATAAAGTTGAAAAAAAAGAAAATCAAGATCGCTTTATCAACTCAAATGTGTTGAAAAATGATTATTTACCCACGTAATAAGGAACACGAATACATCCAAATTTAAAATAAAAATAATTTTACCTTTTCGACTTATACAACATATAAGGCCTTACATTTTGAATATTTTCATGATATTTTCTAATACCGTTTTTACCTGTTTGAATATATTTTATATTTCCAATAGTTTAACTTGTCAAGGATGAACTGTACGCGGTTCGTTTTTCAACGGGTTTTTTTGTTCAGTCGTTTTGATCGAGCCGAATTCAAGGTTTGGCGCCGCGGAATATGATTTACAAGGCCTGAATTATCAGGATTCGCGGTATTAAAACGGTGTAGGAATCATTGCAATATTTTAATCCAAACACTGGTAACCCGCGAGATATATGATACGTCATTTCACCGCGTTATACAAGTTCTGATACGTGAAAAACTATAAGATATCCATTAATTCCCTGCTGTCGACTATCATACAAATGTAATTGTCAAATTTTCAACTTCAGCAGCGATTACGTCAAGTATCATATTTATAAACAAATAGTTCGCTTGAATGAGTTTGGAAAAAAGCTATAAATTTAATGCAGATGATTGAAATATTGGGACAACATTAATATAATTAGGAAATTCCAAGAAGTTAGTGTAGAGATAAAAATTGTCAATAGCGATAGTTTTTCTTAGTTTATTTATAAATCCACGGATTGGAACATTCGTATTTGAATTGTTTACATTAGGTATATACTGTTGACGGATGTATATTAAGATGTGATTAAATACTAAGTGTTGATCATAACCTTGCAAGGTTACTTTAACAGTTATTTTGAATGATAATCCTTCAGACGTTGCAACTTCGACGAAAAGAATCGTTCGAGGTTATTGTAGTATTGTGTGCTTAAGTGTTGGATGTATTGCACTAGGTCTAGTAGACTACTATCCGGTTAGCACAATATTTTCAATAGTCCATTATTTGGCCTCTACCTTCATGTAATGTAAGTACATACTGTATTTCACTTTACAGTGGACCCATAAAACCATACATTCTACTCATAGTTTATAAAATCAACTTGCGTTAACTAATCATATTTGCATTATCACTAGTCAAATATTGGCCGCTTTTTGTTTTGTACGTGTACGTTAATGTAATCGATTAATTGTATCCGATTGCGCCTAATAGTCTCTTCGTTAACTCAGAAGACCCCTGCTATTTTCACTGCCCAATTCACATTAGTTTCCAGAAATTTTTCGTCTTACGAATTCATCGCTTCCAACAAACATTTTTCTCAAAAAAAGAATATATAAATTTCCAATCTGACCATATTACTTAATGATTTTGCCATTATGGTTGCCCTGATATTTTGCGATTTTATTATAGTACTTTTTTTTACTTTATAATCGCTTTCATTTAACCATTTTCCGAATAGAATTCTAATATAGTCCTTTATATTTATAATCGACTCATCGATATCGATAATTTTCTTGAAAGTTATTAATTTTTCAATAATTTCTCCAGGATATGAACGCGATTTTTGTTCTGGGAAATATATTCCAACTCTTCAAACACCGTAACATTGGAAGCTTCGCGGATTACATTTATGTTTATGACAAGACATTCTTAGCTAGTAATTCTAAATAAACAGGGCTATTGAAATGTATATGTTAAGATAATGTAAACGACCATAAGAAGAATATGAATCATGGGTTTTATGGTAAGGATGTTGAGGATTATTTAAACTGTAGTCAATACATCTATGACAGTTATTAGGCAATCAAATTTTAAAGATAAAACTATTCGAATGATTGCTTTACATTTCACGAAAGTATAATATATTTCATTTCTGGTTATTTTAAACCATCGGTTCTGTGATTTTTATCCATTAATGATGAGTATAATGAATCCGATCCGTATTAACAAGTTGTTGTCATTTGAGAAGAGTCCTTTATTTAGAATATCAACTTGACCTTGAATAAATTCATCAGAATTATAATATTCCCCTGGTTAGAATTCTTATCTTTGAATCCAATCTTTCATCTAGTTAGTTGATTTCATTATCAATTATCTTTTATATTTATGTGGTAACCGTTAAATAGTGGATCATCCTCAGTTGATATTAATTAGAAATTTAGCTTCCACGTATGCTTTACTTCAAATACATTCAAGTCTTATCTAATTTAATTGTATCGTTTATATTCAAGTCAACATTTTGATCCTCTTCGACATACTGAGGACGATATTAAAATATTTAACATAATATTTTACAGAATTAAGATTCGTTGAAGCCTAAATATTTTTCCTTCATTGAAGTCGCGATCAGTTCGATATTTTCAAATTTCAAACCCTGAATTTTTCTTTGTTCCGATGCAATGAACGCGGGAATTCTAACGCAAAGAGCATCTTTTCTGTACGTTTCCACCAAAAATAAATCTATATCAAACGTGATTAATAAATATGAGTCGTAAGTTCAAGATTTACAACCAGACATCTACTTGAAATACGATTAATACTATGGTAATCAATATAATGATTTTTCAGTTAATCCATACAATAATATAATACATTGTTAACCGTCTAGGAATGGTATTTCTCAATTTGTTTTGATCATGATTCTAACAAAACGATAAGTTATAAAAAAGTTGTAAATTGCATTTAGGCTCGTATAATATTATAACAATTAATGGAAAACTTCATATTAGTTCACAATAATGATAATACTACCAAAAAGACCGATAAACATTAGATGAATTTCTGAATTGTTAGATTTAACGTCAAAATCTATATTTTTTCTTCATTTCTATTTATTTATGTAATGAAACACGAATTTTAATACGACCACCCCTAAGTTTCACAATGAACTTCGTAAAAATAATCAACTTAATGATCTTAAAATTCAAGGGTGGAATGTTCAAGTCGCCTTTCAATGCAAATTATATGATTCCACGAATAGAAAATCAAATCAATTTAACACCGTCGCTTTTCTCAAAAATATTATCGAAGGTTTCGATAATTCATTATACCTGAATCTCCATATTTCAGCTTGAATAATTACTTTCGGCCGATTTAATTGTATTTTTTTTTAAATTTGACCCGATATATATTCCTTGTCTTTATTACTATATCTATTTACTAGTTTATTCACTGTCGAAGCATCAATAACTTTTTAATAACGGAATGTTGTAAACTATATTTACTCATTAGCCTAGATTAATGTTATTCATTGTTATCTTCATCATAAATAGCACTGATATAGTGTATGTCCTAAGGTGTACTAAACTTCGCAAAACAGTTAACAGTTTTGATAATAATATTAGAATTTGCGATAATCAAAATTTTGATTAAGTTTTTCTATTGACCGGGATGCCGCCACACGAAAACTCAACTTTACAACCTATTAAAAAAGAAGTCTATTGTCGTAAGGATGTTTCTTATTGGTAAAGAATTATTAACTGAACGATAGAACAATTCGTTCCATTATTCATGCATAGACTTGCCGTATGTCATAACCATGTGCTCAGTACTTGTTATTGGTAATCTTGGACTCTTTGAAATAAAATTTACTCTATAATCAATCAATTATGTCACTAGACCTTTAAAGCTTATAATAAAACTTAGGTCTTTTACCGCCATTTTAAGGCATGCTTCCTAAGAGGCAAAACTTACAATATACAATGTAAGGATATAATTTGACCTATAACAAAATATCCATTGCGTTTAACCTTTTCAATGTAATAATGAACTTCAAGAGATACTCATTTACACCAAATATCTATTATCTTTGCATTTGCCCAAAACTTCACTATGGCAAAGTTAATGCCGGTATCGTGGATAACGACGTAGAGTGAATCTAAATACGTATCCATCACAGGAATTCTTAACGTTTCCTTTGTATTTTCAGCTAACAAGGACATAAGAGATCTGACTTCGTGGGAAGAGGTTACAAATTTAATGAGGTGAAAAACAGATTTATTATCTAGGTGAAAAACGTTGGCAAGATTCACTTTATTCAACTCTTCTTCGTTTTTTACTAAAAATTTAAATTCTCGCGAAGATTCTGCGTACGTTTAGTACTAATAGATACATGTTTCATATTTTTCCAAGATATGGCTTAAATATTTTTATATTTGGGAAACTCAAGGATTTCATTTTACCTATGGAAAACTGGATATTTCAAACGCTGGTTTCATCAACTTATTTTGCACTGAGATAAATTCAACTTGTCTGCTTTCAATTCGTAAAATATGTAACAAAAAGAACCACTATTTCAAGTAGAAAAGAAACCCTCTATTGTTTTGAACCAAATAGTGACTTTTTACGCTAACGTAAACTCTGAGAATCGTTATATTTTTCAAGTCTGAGAGGAATATACAAGTGGATTGATGAATATGAAACGTAATATTTTTCAAAAAAATGTACTTGTTCTCGATCACAATGATGATAGTTATTCGCACAATTTGCATTTAACCTTCACCCTACTAGAACTTAACCGATTATTCTTTGTAGTAATAGTAAATTTCTATTGTACTGTTAGATATTCAAATGAACTCTCATTGAATACTTGGCTTGCCTTGTAAACATCATGATACCTTAAAATATAAGGTACGCTAAATAGTTATGAAGGATGAAAGTGTAAAAAGTGTTGATTGTTCTATATTAGAAGTTAATGTGTGGTATTCTGATTTATAAGTAACAGAGACGAGCGTAGTCATCTAATTAATAACTTACTTTTAATACTTATCTTGATATTAGTCATGATGTGTAGATTCATTATTATTGCTAAGAACTCCTCTCAACTTTGTATTTTATGATGTGATTCATGTAAATATACCCAAAGGTAGTATGGTATTACATGTGATATTTCAATATTTATTTATAATATTTAAACGTATAATGATGAGTTGAGGAACAAACAACTTTGTCAAAAATCCAATACTTTTTACCAATACTAAGACGATAGTTTTTATAATTAGCAGATGCCCTTATATTTTGGACCGTTGCTATCGCCAATGTGATTTTAGCTTCCCATACGATAACCTGTTATGGACTCAAGTATTTGACCATTAAGTCTATAGGTTACGTGATTGTATACGTAATGTTATACGCAATAGCCAGCTCGAGCCGGTCTAAGCGCAGTCCGCAAGCGGTACGTGTGAGGGCACATGATGCAATATGCATTGAACATGCCTATAAACCTTGTACAAAGGGCCACTGTAGCCTCTTTTAGTCTTTTGCTTGTACCTTGATAATAAACCTTCATTGGAATCTACTTGGCTTACCATCGTCAATTGAATTATAACATACCATTAAGGTTGATTTTTTCTTACCCGAAGGGATATTATTTATAATAGACGAATCGATGGCATATATTATTGATCTTATCCTAAAATTTGGTGTTTTAGGAGAGGATACGCCTTTGGTGAATACTCAGTTTTTCACTTTGAGAAACAAACAAGCTGCCTTTTCAAGGCGAGTGCAGTCTAAATATCTCGTTTAGCAGATACTTTAAATTATTTCGCGTTTACTATAAAGTAAATTCAATAACTGGGTTAATTATTTTCAGTTGTTTTCATTATATCTGAGTTTTTTTTAGTTTGTAACCAAAATACAATAATGTAAGGCCGATTCAACAGTAATTGTTATTGTTTTTTCATGTTTCAGTAAAGACGAAACATATATGACTAATCCAAATTCGATGGATATAATTTTAGGTATGTGACCATGCGTAAAACTTTACAAATTATTTTAAAAGATGATAAAACTTCAATCGGGTAAGGTTGGTATACTTTTTTTTCATTTAATGTTATCATACGTCGACAGTAAAGTAAGTTATTACTTTATATTCAGAAGCCGGCGGAAACGAAGGTATATAAAATAATAGAAAATCCTTTAATTATATTCGATAGTATTAGAATACATTTATCACCAGAATAAAGCTTTACTTCAATTAGCTGGATTGTTTATAAGCGATCGCGATTTTTCGAGACCATTTTTCGTTGGGTCTAATATATTATTAGCCATATCTGGTGTATTAGATTGACTTTCTGCTCTAAAATGAAACTTCTTGAGTTTTCATATATTACTATTCATTCGCCATAAGTTCATTACCATAGGCATTAACCGTTTCAACTGTATCGTGACCCTAACGAAGTATAGGGAGCTTACCAACAACTTAAAGTCTTTGAACTTAAAACGACATTTTGATCGATAATTATCAGCACCTGTATAGTTATAAGGGTTAAATGAAGATATCGTTATAACGTGAGTTTATACCTTTTGGGTATCCATATTATAAGGTCTCGGTAATCGCGGTTGGTTATCTTTAGTTTACCAATTCGGTATACGTTTAAGACTAAGGATAAAGGGCGATGTAAATAACAGCGAAAAAAACGTCGGTTGAAGTAAGTTATGGAGCGTTATTTATAATATAATTCTACGGAATATTATTAACATGGTTGCAGACTTCGCACGCTATTGCCTCCAACATAAGTATACGTGATCCAAGTCGAAAATCTAGATAAAACTTTTTTATTAAAGAATACAGAGAAATCCTAATTCCTCAATACAATTGCGATTGAAAGTTGTGTAACCTTAACTACGTAGTTACAAAATCAAATAAAAGTGAGTCTAATTCGATTGATACGCGTATCAACAGGCATTTGTTTTTGATTCCTATACTTTTCAGTAATACCAATTTATTTTTTAGATACTTTAGTCGATTGAAACGTATTTATTAGTACATTACAACTGAAGCTTTGATGTAGCTGTTGAAGATAAATTCAATTACGTTACTATATCATCGAAATGGAATCACAATGTAAAGTTAACCGCGGAATACACGTACTACCTAACTAGCTAAATTTCGTATAAATATTAACTGATAATCGAAATCGATTTTATAAAATATTATTTTGGGATTAAAGAAGGATATGATTTTTCAATCCTCTAACATACGTTATTGATAGGTAATATTAGATATTAGAGGTAATTATTAAGTAATTTTTAATTGAGGAGGATTAGTTCTTGATACAGCAATGATGTGTTTTAAGTTAAGGGATATAAGAAACGTTATAGGATCGGTTTTTATGACTTCAAAATCCCGTTGTTGATGGATATCTTAATGTACTATAAATTATTCATCATCAACTTTTTTTTACAAGTTTTGATAGGATAACACAAATATTGTAATTTACGATAGCGATCATCGCAAAAAAGGAAAAGGATTGGATACGTCTTGGCCTCGAATTAGCAAAGTTTCGTAACCTATTAAAGGAAAATATTGTAATATATTCACTTCTATATGAATTCAAACTCAAATAAGACAGTTATATGAAATGAAATGACATAATAACTGATGTTCTTGTTATTATGAAATGCAACTTTCGATTGAAACGTTGAATTGCGAAGTTAATAAATAAGTGTTAAATTCGTATAAGTTATTTATCGACCGTTGCGTCGGTATAACTTATTTTTTTAAATTATGGGAACGGGATAAGAGTTATATATTGATTACTGGATATTCAATGAGATTACCGAATAGTATTGTTTTTCCTTGGCTTTATTTAAGAAAACCCTATGTTCGTTATCAAAGTCCATGTAACTTACGATGCTGTTTATCTGAACCACCTTTTACTATATATGAGTTATACCTGGATAAAAAGAATTAACGATTTTTTGCAAACGTTTCGGGTTATTAAAGTAATTGGTTACTCCGTTCTGCTTGGTGGGAACGTTGGCAACGTTTTAACGGTATATTAATCATACAATAGCTGATATTGAAATGAATTTTGTTTTGATTTATCTAAACGATTTTTCGGTTTTTATTTTCGGTACCAAAAAGGATCATATAAACAATTTTTGTGTGGTTTTAGGACGCCTTCGTAATACCGATTTTAACCTGAACTTGAATAAATATAACTGCATGGTTAAATATATAAAATGCCGAGGTTTTATCATATTGTTTACCGAGAGTATTGAGTACGATCATGTGAAAATCCAGGTAATAATAGAATAAGAGTTTTTACGTTTTATTCGCAATGTCTGAAGTTATTTAGGTTTTATGAATTTTTATAGATATTTCATGCGTATTTTTTCTGATTTTTCTACTTTTTTTGTTCGACTAAAAAAGTAAGTAATTCTTCATGCTGTACAAATAGCGGGGAACATAAACATTGAACATTCAAAATACATTCGTTACGGCGCTGATTTTAAAATACTAGGACCTTAGTCGTATAACGATAATGAAAACTCATTTGTCAGGAATAAAATTAGGTTGGTATTTATCGTAAAGTGACTAGAATAGTATTTTCAAGCTAGTGGTTTATTATGTTGTACGATTAACGGATTAAAGTGTAATTACACTATTTAAAACAAGGAGCTATTCGCGGTAGCGTCCAATTTCAAGGTCTAGCTTTTTGAATTGCGTAGCGTTCTAATTACGTTTACAATCCTAACGAATAACAAATGATTGGAATATTTTCCCTCGCTACGTTTCATTTCGGAACATTCCACTGGAGTAGCCAAAGTTTTTTTTCGCTTATCAAATATTACATACAATGCAAGTCTATTCCGAAAAGTTCACGTCCTAATATATTAACTCGTTAATTTCAAAAAATAAAAATAAAAAATCCGAAATTCAGAATTACCATGCGCAAGTTCTTTTCCTAATTTTTATTGCAATATTAAATAGGGAAATAATGGATTTATTCATTGTAAAAACCTATATTGCAGCGGGATATATGAATAAATTTGTGGAAATGGAGGTTTCATTATTACATCGAGATAATATATACTCTGATGGAAAGCTCTGGGATTTGGGGGGGTCGGTATTAAACATATCTCTTTAGCTCCACCCTGTACCTATATTGTTAATGGAAATAACGTTAGGAGATATTGAAATATCGGTGGTTATATTATCGTCGCAGGCTATATTAGATTTATATCCGTGAATTTCGTTGACATTAAGTAATTACCTTATATATGAGCCCGGTATTCTCTCGATATTATAATATTAAGGAGTAAAGAACGTTCCGTTATACGAAATTCGCCTATGAGCGTTTTGTGAAGGAGTTGAACGCTTTTCAAATCAGGTAATATATTCAGCGTAAATTAAAAATTATAAGATTAACCTGAAGGCTATATTACGTTTCCATAGCCGATTTTAATTTTGAAGTTAAAGTTAATTATTGAAGATGCTTCTTTAATAAACTTACGAGTCTTGAATTATATATTGTCCGGATAAAAACGTTATATTTCGTGTATTTTCACGGGATTCTATTTAAAAGGAGACAATCAATAATATTTGATTTTTATATAAAATAGAAAGATAATGTAAACATATGAAACCTCGTCGTACCTTACTATGAATCCTTTTTTTACCACTTCACATTTTAAAAAAGTATTAGTCCCATATTTTGATATATTTCATAACTTATTAACCAATTACCAAAAAAAACCTTCTTTAATTATTATTTTTTGAACGTCTTTTTTGTTTTGGA
The DNA here is from genome assembly GCA_038502455.1 of Anisogramma anomala. Classification (NCBI taxonomy): domain Eukaryota; kingdom Fungi; phylum Ascomycota; class Sordariomycetes; order Diaporthales; family Gnomoniaceae; genus Anisogramma; species Anisogramma anomala. Next base: position 142,235 of record JASMMZ010000007.1, read on the forward strand.
TTCAAGTTAGGGTTGTATGTTTTATAACCGCCGATACGTAAAATTAACCTTTCCAAGATACATATTAAATGATTTATACATTTTCTACTTTTATTATAAATGATTACGACTCGGATTAGGTAATATCATTTTAAGCGACATTATATTTTTAAATATGGGGTAAATAACTTCTATTGACAGCTTATTACCTATTTATCAACAGCAGTACAAAACGTGTAAATTAAAAGGTTAAAAATTAGTTACGAATCATCGTCTCTTTCTTGATATACAAATATATATTATATTTTCCCATTTATTTATTCGTGTTGAATAATTGACAATTATTGATTATCTGGTTGGGTTAATACTAATTGATGAATAATTGTAAAATAACCCTTATCTCTCAAGTAAATTAGGATGTAAAGTTATTGATGAACTCAGTGTTAAAAATTATGACGTTTTTGTGTTATTTTCGTAAAGGTATAAATTGAAAATGGGCGAAGATAATATATATTAATCATTAATAACAATTATGGTGAATCGGCGACAACATCCGGCGAAATGGTATAAGGTAAATGATCAAATTTGCTTTGTATCACGTAACATGAAAACCAATTATGCAAGTAAAAAGTTTTACTAGCTTTATGATTAGTATTAGGTTGTCAACGCTTCGAACCAGTTTAATGGAATATGAAATATCTTGTAGAAACAGCATGTATTTTTAGTTAAAATTGGTGAAACAGGCGGTTACGGATCCCTTTCCCATATGTATTTTTTTTTAATCTTTGCCTGAGATTCTTTTTGTTGTTTAACGATATGGTAAAATATTTGAAGAAGAATTTCAAATTTAATATATTTTTGTCAACGTAGAACGTGTGGGTAATATTTATTATGTAGAAGTGAAATTAAATGCTTATGATAAATGAAATCAAAAGTTATTGGAAAATTATTAGTATATAATAACTTTCAATAAATTCTAGGCAAAATAACACTATATTCGACTTTTCAATAGCCTGATATTTAGATTTTGGCGTTGGGTGGGTATTGAGTAACGTATATAGAGCGAATCACCTTTACCTCAGTAATGATAAAATATTTATGAAGAATGGAAACCTTAATGTTATCAAAACATAATATGATACTTAAGGTCAAGTATACGTTTCCTAGATTTTTAGAATAAGTATTCGACTTTAACGTAACTTTTATAACGATTCATTAAATTTAAGCTATTCGTTATTATAATATTTATTTGGGTTTTTCGTATAATTGATCCTTTAATATTAGAAACCCTATTACAATTAGCCTGAGATATTAAGAACGTCTGGTAAAGGCGGATAACGTAGTTCGTGACGGGTATTAGTTAACATCTAAGGCAGCGAGGAAGTTCGGAGACGCCGACAATAATAGGTAACGGTTAGCGGGGAAAGTATTTAGAAAGGTCAATAATAGCGGTTAAAGTGAAGAGAAGCGGGGAAAACGAGCCTTAAGAAGGGATATAAGAGATTATAATATATCAGTTTGATCCCAATAGACGAGGTTGGGCTGGGTATAATCATCCGTTCGTTTACCTTCGGTTTGATTCATTCGTTCTTGGTAAAAAATAGAAAATACGATGCGGGTAAAACACAGACTTTTATAATTGTACTCTGGACGTCATTAGCAAATTGTGAAAGCCGTGAATTAAGTCACCTAAAGAAAATATAACTTAATATGTGATATTTTTTTAACTATTGAAGTTAAACTAACGAAAATTTATATTTCGAAAAGTAAAATAAACCAGCGTAAAAGCATTTGACAATAATATACGATGGTCTGAGAATAATAATTTACGATAACTAGGAAACACGGTCAATGGCAACGAAGGAGTGTTATGCGATAACAGACCCTAAATGAAAAGGCTACAAAAACATATAGTAACAGGGGTATTAAATTTTACTATTAAAACGGTAAAAACGACTCAAATATGGGTAATATTTCGCATACAAAGAAATTCTTTCATAAGTTCAGAACCCGTGAAAGAAAAAATGGGCTTCTAATAAAGGATATGATTTTGCCATTCACAAATGGAAGATAAACGATAGCCTTCGTTTTTCAAAGATGTAATTAATATCTTTTATTGGGTATATAAATTGAACGAAATTACAAATGAACTTATTTAATAAATACTTATAAAAAGAGTTCTTTTGAAATGTGTTGTCTTATACAAATATTTTCAAATTCATATTATTATAAAAGTTTTGGCATGTACTAAATGTTGAAGTTCAATAAATGTAAACGTAGGTAGGGGGTATTCCGAATTTAAGAAGACGATGAATATGAGATATGTCAAATCATGAACCTATAATAAGAGGAGTTTTTTTCATTTCCGCTCTAGTTTCAAAGTCGTTCGCTTAGAATGTAAAGAGGTGATAAGATAAAGTTAATGGTAGGGTATTAATTTATAACGAAGCGATATGTATTCTGTAGTTACTCATTATCTTTACTAGGGGCGTTTAGAACGGTATAACTGAAACGATAATTATTGTAAATATTGGCTATATCGATAGGAGGATGGTAAATAAGTAACGAGTTGTTCATAAGTAATTAGAAATTAAGAAAAAAATTAGGAATAAGTGATCGCAATATAGCTGTTATAAAAGGTAAGATATAGTAGGAAATATTAAAACAAGATCAATGAGGTGGAAGAAATGATAGTGAGATTTTAGGGGTATATCAAATGCTCTATTTATGGGTAAAGGCGGACCGGAATCGATAGGGGTTATACATTATACAACACGCGAAAAAGAGCGTTATACGGTGTCGGCAGTAAAAACGATATATTATGCGGTAGGTTGATGGGCACGTAAAATGATATGTGCCATGAAAGCAATATATTATACGATTCGTTAAATGAGGCATTATAAGGCACTGGCGGTTTAGGTTGAAACCAACTGATACATTATATGGCACATTAAAAGGTACGTTATAAACACGCGCTTGTCTCGCATCCAACCCACGTATTGGGAGGGTACAGACCGTGTCTCACGCTTAGCTAGCAGGATATTACGGCTGTTACGATGTTTAATTAAAAGCGGGGCATATTACAACCTTAATCCATTACCTATTAAGTTTATAGTCTACGTAACTATACATATTATAGGATACGTAATACCTAACCCGAGGCTGGGACAAGCGCGGTCCGCATACGGCAAGTGCGAGAGCACGTGATGGTTTAAGCACTGACCATACCTACAAGCCCTATACAGAGAGCTATTGTAACCTCTTCTAGTCTTCCGCCTATACCTCAATGGTAAACCCCAATTGGCACCTACATAGCTTATCATCGTAGGTTGGACCATAAAATAACCTTGGATTAGATTTTATGTATTTAATCAATGTGGTACTTGTTATTGATATAATATACCATCGCGTGATCTTGTTTACCTACATTATAAGGATTATTAATTTGGGGATATATTAATCAAATTTGGCTTACAGCTAATTATCATCGTTAGATATAACCATAACTTGCTTAATAAACCTTTATGAATGGCATTTAAGTATCATAACGTAATTCTGCATTCATTCTAATACATTAATAGGTGGACCCCACATTTGTCCGTACCGCCACCAGACCCTCATTCGATATATTAATATCACAGGAAGAAAATTATCCAATGACTCCCTCCATTGCTACCGCTAGAGGGACCAAATGACCACGCGCACTTCCAGTACACCTGTAAATGATGACCTACTTTTGTAATCGTCCCATTAGCCCTGGAATAAGAGTTAAGCAACTAGACTGCCCCTGGCGAAAAAGGACCTAATTATGTAACTAATTCTACGTTTTAACTACGAGTCTTTAAACAAGGTACTTAATATATAAATACGTGTTTTCGAGGTCTGCTAATTCGTCTTTATGGTATACAAATAAGCTATTAACGCCTTTGTTACTCGTTATTACGAACCCCGCTTTACTATATACCAGGCGTTGGCGTTACGAATTATAACGTATACTTAAAATACTTTGTTAATAAAAGTTAAAGGACGTGAGTTATGAGGGATATACCTTTTGTAAACCAATCCTTTACCTTAAACGACCAAATTCGAAGAGTCCCTCAAAGATCCCTTTTAACTTTTTTTTTCTACTGACTTTACGACGGTTTTAATATCGTTTGAGGCTAAGGCTAATAAATTTATTTCCTTTACCACCTCACTTATTCTGAATCCAAGTATTATGTGCTCTACAGTAATAGGATATAAAAGGATTCTAGTTCTTATAACGTTGATAAATTTCTTTACGCTTACGAAGAAGCATTCGAATTCCGCTTTCTACTAGTAGAAAGTTTATTTTATATAATGTATCATATTTTAAAAAGTCATAGATACGATAGATTTGCTGTTTTTTATCAGGGTCCTTAAGGGGTTTCAATGGGATATTGATGTGTTTTCCCTTTGATATACTTTAGTTAATATGTGATAACTAAACCCATTCATCATTAAATCTGTCGATAGAATGTTGACTGGTTTCTTTATATGGTATTCGGATATAGGGATAAAAAATCAACTTTTCTCGAAGTAGATTTTGTCGGTTTCATTATATTTTGTTACATAACTTTCGTTGTATTATACTACACATAATATATATATGTATTAAGAAATGTTTTCCTCGTAATTTATTCACCCCTTCAAAAATACTCATCAACATTTCGCAAGTAATTGAATAGAAAATTATTATGTAACCTAAAGTTATACTGATCGACGCCTACCTATGATTTAACGATGAAACCGTATATATAAGCTTAGCGATCTAGATCATATTTTTAAGTATATTAGGTTTCTTTTCGTTCTTCAACATTTAAAAATGGATTCGGGCGATCAATAAACAACACTGGTTATAATTTTACAAAGGTACGTACCTTAACAAGTTTATAAATATAAGCTAATTTCGGACTGTTTGTTATATTGATCATTTGGTTAAAATCGAGGACTACGCTTTCGGGGCTTATATAAAGACTCCGTTATATTATCACTATTTCGGTCTCTTTTCCTTGGTATATGATGCTTATTTAATGGCTTCTAAAAAGGCGGGGGTAAATATATACGTACATTGAGATAAAATTTTGAAAAAATCGTATATTTTAATAAGACCCGGTATAATATTGAAGTAATAACGGAAGCTTTAGTTTACACCTTCATTATTTTACCTATGAGCGCAGAAAATACTATATGTGTGGTTAAAAGGGGAAAGGATTCAAAACCCTATTATATTAGTATTAGATTATACTTCTCCGGTAATAAGATGGCGCAACCTACGTTCTCTATACTTATGCATGAGGCTGGTATTCACATAACTCCGTTTTTTAGTATCGAAGTATTAAATGACTCTTTGCTGTAAAACCTGAATTTATTTGAGTAAAGCAGACTAAAATACGCCCAAAAGATATTATATAATAAGATGCTATAAGTAAATACCTTAATTCCTACTTATAACATAATTAACTTCAAACCGAGTTACGTGTAATAAACCCGGCCCCCGGTCCATAAGTAATGAAGTTAAATAGGTTATAAAACTTAGGTTACGAATTTTGGATCACCTTACCTCCAAGGTTAGAAAAACGGGGTTTGACGCTTATAAACTTTTAGTTATCAAGGTTCAAACGTTATTGGAAATTAATATTAACGCCGATAGGAATATTAGCTTTCCCACGTTAAATTTGACTATTTTTATAGCTGAATCAAATTTTCCGCCGCTCCCAACTACCAATATCACGTATACTAGCCTTGAAAACCCTATATACCGGAGTAATACACCGGACTCCTACTACATTACGTACGATAAATTAACCACTTTCAATAATTTCCAATATAAAGTAATCCATTACGAAAATACCTAAAGTGAGGAGGCTTTAATAAACCTTAAAAACAAATATAGGACTTAAGATGCCATAAGTTAATGGAGGTAAGGTAACGACAAGAAACTAGGTGTGTGTTACAAGCTACAAATATAATAGTATTATTATTATTAATGTATAAAAAACTTCGTACAGTAAATAAAGAAACGGGTAAAGATTCATGTAACTTTATTTAGCGTAAAACCTTTTTTATCGGTTCGGGACTAAAGGGGGTTCTCCCTCACCAAAAAGGGACAGCGTAAACTATTACTAAGTATTCGACTTCGGGTTTTAATATTCGTTCGGAAAAAAAGAATCATTTACCGCTATTTATATAAAACTGAATTTCGGTAAGAATTCGTTATTGCTATGCGTGAATTAGATCCATATTATGAAGATTTATAAGGATTAATTTTCCAACGAGTTTACTTTGGTTGTATATAACTGGATAACTGTGCTATGTAACATTATTAAAAGCGATTTTAGCCTCTTATATAGTCGTGCGAAACCGATATATAATAATACACACGAAAAAATAAGCCGTTACCCCCTGGGTATTTATTACTGATATATATTTCAATGATATGGTAAATAATTATATGTATCGTGAAAAATATATTTTCACCTTAATGTTTCCCAATATTACCGAAGTTTTTACGGTCGTTCGCTTTAACCTCAATAATAAATTCGATTATAAGGTTTTACTTACGGTTTCTTCTATCTCGTAAATCTCCTCTTATCATGATTCTTCGGATTAGGTATTTAAAGGACAACTTAGGGTTTGAAACTTAATAGGTGGTAATATAACTTCTTTTATACGTATATTAATTTTAACAGATGAGGCTGTTATATGAAATTAGTTGAAAACTTTTATCCGAATTTATTGAAATAATTAATATATAGTCGGTAAATTTATTACAATATACGTTATAGTTATAATATAGTTAAAAATGAAGTTCAAACGACTTCGGTATTATATAAAGAAAATTATCGAGGTCCAACCTAGAAAGACTGGATTTATTTAACGTAAGAATTTCCTAATAATGTGTATATAATAAGGGCCGGTATGTGAAAAAATAAATACAACCGGGCCGCCGATTTCGTTAATATGTATAATATTACTGGCTAATATAATATATTTTATCGATTCAGATTCCCCCTTTTAAAGCAAAGAATCAACCTATTTTTAAAGAATATTAGTAAGAATTTGTATTTTGAGATGATATCCTAAATAGGTTTTTAGCGACAGATAATTGTGCCGACGACGTTTTAAAGAAGTAGGAAGTATTCGAGTACGCGATCCTGAAGGGGTTTAATATCTCCGACAAAACGCTAAAACGAAATATCATAAACGTTCGAAATACGTTTGTTGGTTCTAACTATATAACGATATGTTTTTAAGGAATATTAGGTATATATCGTATGGTATGTTCGTATGTTTTATGATAAATTCCTTTGTTATGAGAGTTTTCCAAATGTATATAGCTATAAGGAGAGTTATATAATACCGAAGATAAGTGATTTATATTCTTATAAATAAACTTTTAAAAACTAATCATATTAATCCCGGTATATTTTAAAACGTTTCAACGTATGCTCACTTAGTGGATCATTGAGTACCTCATTACGTGAGGTATCATTGACGCGTCATTCGGGAAAAAATATTTAAATGGGTAACCACCTATTTATTTACGAATTTAACCTACGATATAAATTCCGTACTCGTTAACAGTAAGGTTACGTATAAACTTTCAAAAAACAAGTAAGAATCATTCGACGTATTACTTTATAATCGGTTAACTTACAAAATATAACGCCTAAAGTTTTACCGAAGTGTTTTTTACATTTATTAAGGGATTTTCAACCCGTAAATTGATAAAATTATGGTATTGAATAAAAATTACGGAGTTTTTAAAATTTAGTTACAGCACCTTGAAGAGTTTATACAATTACATAGTACTTTATATCATGTATACATTATACTTTACCAAATATTATATAAATAGAGTTTTTATTTACGTCTACAATGTACTTTCCCTACAAATTTTAAACTCCTTGAAATTAAAAAAATTTGGCCCCTAATTTAATGTTCGGGAAATAGAGGTGTGAATAAATTAATTACCTAATAGGTTTTACTCCAGAGAAGTTAGAATTAATATACATTTTCAAACCCCGAAATATTATAAACGTTTTAAAGCTGCAAAACCCCTTTATTCTTTACCAACATAAAACCCATTTACCTAATCATAAAATCCTTGCTTTATGCGAAATTCTGAGGTATGAAAAAATGAAGGTTTAAATTCAACCGAGCTTTATTAGAAAGAGTATACGCCAGGAAGCGTACAACAAAGTCATTTAAGGGAGCTTGTTATTATAAAAGAGCTTGATGAATGAAATATAGGGTTTTCACGTAATCTTTACATACGGTAACTACTATCATGATCGTATTTATATTTATTTAGTACATTCGGAGTTGTCATTTTCAATGTAGCTTTATTATTTTCAAAGGGAAGTTATAGCCCCATCAATCATTATATTAAAGGAAGTAGCTACATTACATAGAGTTACGCTAAATGTTGTCACCTTTCGGGTCTTCGAAATGCTTTTGGGTAAAGTTGCTTTAAAGTAATAACGCCTTTGTTTCACCTATAATTTAAAAACTATTAATGTTGCGTACTACTTACTACTACGAATCGGAGTATCGACCGTATCGAATAATATAAGAGGTGTGATTTCGATCTTTATAGCTACGTTAATCGATAATAAGGGGGCTAAACGCGGTAATACGGCTTCCAGAAAATACTATTAATTTTAGGCATACCTTGCTCATATTACCTCAAGCTCCCTTTAAAACCGTTCTTTATATCTAAAAAGAAAATAACTCAATAAAACGCGCTGACGTTTTTTTATTATTAATGCGAAGTTTCTTACTTTGCACGACTTGTTATATTGATCTCATGGTTTACATTTGATTTCTTTATCAACCATAAAAATTCATTAACTTAGAAGGATATGGCCTCATTCTCATAAATTTGGTTCTTTAACATAAATCTTCACTATATCATTGTTTTTACCAAAGTGCTTGAATAATTTTTGGAAAGCAGGCTTTATGTTAGATACGGCTATATAGTATATAGAAATAGGTATTAGATTACCACAGGATATGGTAACCTATACCCAATACGTTCGTTTTTAATGCGAAGGCTATTAACGTTTTTCACGTTTGTATAACGGTTTCGCTTAGCACTTTTGACGCAATAATCATTTACGTAAATATTACCTCAATAAATGAGAGTTTAACTAGAGACTCCGCCGTCTCTTTTCAATACTTTTTCCGAATTTTTTACGCTATAATTAAGGTTTATCTGGGAATTATAAACGTTGGATAAATTCTAAAGCATATATAGATCGTCTGAAACGAGGCCGCGATTGAGTTTTTCGGCCTAAGAGTGTAATACCTTTCCTTTTATAAAGACGATGACCTACCCTTGGTAAATGGAGTAAAATCGTTTTTTCATTCAACTTTAGGGGTTGTTAAAAGTAGTAGCACGTTTAAAAAAAACTTAATTGTTTTTGTAGTATAAGGGGTGGTGTTTTATATATATTAATAGGTCTGGTTCCGAATTCACTATAATTCGCAGAACCGGTGTATTTTTTATTTAATACCATTATTACGGACCTTACTATATTATTTACTCTCGAAGAGGAACGGATATAGGAACTTCGCCATATACTTTCGAAGATTTTGGCTTCTTCAGGCAGAGTGAAAATGCTAATGTTATAAGGGTAAGCGTAACACAATACACTGAGTTTACATTCATTCCTTATTAATGGTCTGGAAATTGTCACTATGGGCCTTTAGGATATTTTTGAGCTGGAGAATACGTGATTTTTATATAAAAAGAGTGCTTATTGACTTTATATATTTTCTCGAACCTCGCCCACGTCATCCATTTTTTTTTTTCGGAAAACGAATACAATTGATTTATAGCTTTATTAAGTCGTGTTAACCACCCGCTGGCAACGACTACGCTTTACCTCCAGTTACGATTAACTACGAAGCCTGTTGGTTTATACAATCGCTATTATTATTAATACCACTACTTTCACTATTATTAATTCAGGTAAACTTATCACTTTATTAATTTTATTACGGTTGTTGGCAGGGCTTTTACGGCGGTTAACAGATGATCTAGTCCCCTCTTGAATGGAATTACAGGTTTTAGAAAGGGATTTGGGATAGCGGTAAGAACAGGGACGCGGGTGGTGATAGGGGAGATGACGGGTAAGGGGGGAACGGGTTAATTGGGTATAAAGCCCGTTTGACCTTTATTACTAAACTATTCGTCGCCGTCGATACCTGTTGAGGCCCCCTTAGTAACGGGACCCCGCCGCTTTAGTAAAGCCATTACAATGGTTTGCGTCGCGTTTCCTCTTATCGCCTTTACGGTAGCGCGTAAGGAATGTTATAAGGTAGTAAGGCGCTTAAAAGGTTCCTTCGCTACGACAACGGCGCGGTAGGCTGTAAACGGCTGAGCGATATTTTAGAAGATAGGAATATACTTATTTTTATGTTTAGTTATTACCGTTATACGTTAAGTCCGGTTATTCGTATAATATTTAGTTAAGAGGTTATACGCGTATAATGAACGAATTTTACGTCGTTTACCTCACCCCGATATATGTTTCTTTATTAACCTCTATTTAAAAGAACCGTACGTAACCCGTATAAGTTTACGTCTCGTTAAGGGCGATGTGCGGGCTAATGATGCGTGTTAAAAGGGGGCCAAGGAGGGGGAAATGGGAGGATAAGGGAGTGGAGGAAAAGTTCTCGTTAAAGGAGAGCTTAATACGTTGAAGATGAAGGGGATCCTTAATACGTTGAAGATGAAGGGGATCCTTAATCCGGACGCCGCGAGGGTGAGAGCGGGTAACATACTATTTACAGATGGGTGCTATTAAACAACGAGGATAATCAAGATACTCTGGTTAAAAAAGAGGAGAGATATAAGGTGTGAGGGGGGGGGGGGAGGTATCTACTATTATAAGTTACTTTGGTTGTTATTTTAAAAAAGTTCAAGGTTTAAATGTTGTATTAATAAAGTGGTCTTTTTATATATAATATTGGCATACAAATAATTACGCGTACTTAAGGGCGCCCCTTATCAATTTAGATTTTTTCTTTATGCGTACGTCTACTTATTTACGTTTTTTACCATCGCTTATTTCAAGGGCTTTTACTACGTGTTTTAGAGCTTCATAAGGTCTCGTTTTAAGGGATCAAAACTGGTTGTATTTCCGGCGCGATTAGGTGTTCGGCGGGGACTGAAATGGCTTCATTACGTAATCAGACTAGGGCTACAGTTTATACACCTACTGGTATCTAAGTTGCGCGGCACCCTAAAGTCTTAATTGAAGGGATAGCGGTGGAAGCTACCGGCCCTTTGCGGGTGTACCAACTCATCTTACGACTCATCCTACCGGTATTTACAGGGATATTTCATAGCAGCTACTGCGCCTTTTCGCAGTGGATTCTGCCTACTGATATTACAGTTAAATAAATACGGTATTTCTGAAGTCTTTTACGCCCGTAAAAAATGTTTGTGACTGCTTACAAAGTATAATTGCTTTACAATCAACTATTTCGATTTCTGATTGAAGTAATATTATCATATTAAACACGAAATTAAAAATAGTTATGGAGGTTTCCTCCTTATTTTTCTTTAACATTATCTTTGTTAACCTTGTTTTAGCCTAATTCGTCAAATATTTCGTTAGTTGAACATCGTTTTAGAAATAACTTTTTATATTATTGTGATGACCTTGAGATATTCTTATTTTTCTCTGAATATTGAGTTTATAATTTTTAGGAAAACTTGTGACAATTCGAAGAAATAGAAAGCCAAAATTGAAAGACTAGAATAGAATCTACTTACTAAAATTTAAAAGGGTGTTATGTTTATGTCAGGTAAATTATCAGGCTTTCTATTTTATGTTCGTGTATTATTATAAATCTTTGTGAAGTATGTTAGAGGGTTCTAGTTCATATTTACAACCTTAAAATATTTGGGAGAAAGGTCACTATAATATTCCTAGTCGTTTTTAGTATTTCTGTATATTTTCGAATTACTATATTACGGGTTGTTTCTAATTGCCTGATGCAATAAACCGAGTACTGTGATAGGATTTATAGTAGGTTTGTGTATAAAGATGTACTTTTCATAGGAAGCTTTACCTTAAAGGATTTAATGGTTTCGAAAACACGTTTACCAATATTATAACGAGGTATAAAGAGTAACAAAAACTTTGCGATGGTAAAAAAGGGTTTGCAGAATTTTGCGATTTTGTTTAGATCACCATTGAATAACACTGACATCATTTCCTTTTACCGCATTTACGGCAACAACTTCGCGATCCCTAGCACCTCTAGAGGCGTTCTTCATGCTATTACGTGAAGATATCAAACTGTTGAGCAAATTAATAGGTTTTATATCGTTTGCGAATAAGAAATTGGTGCGACCGAAAAGTATAGAAGTTTAAATTAACTGGAAATTATGTGGTAATTCCCTAAAGAGTATGTAGAGCGTTGAAAATCGTTAATATTCTTTTGTTTACCTCGCGTGTCTTGAGAATAATAATCCTAGGTTGTTTTTCCAATTCAACCAACGTGAAATGTGTTTATGCAAACCAATTGAAATTCTTGTATAATATGTAGACTTATACGAGGCCCCGGTTGCACCTAAACTAAAGGGTAGAAAATATATCCGCATTTTGTAGAATCGGCAAGAGCAGATTGAACTCCTTGACAAGACTCATTCAAATATAATTGTGGTGGAGGAGAATTTGGCTAAAGTTGTAACCGCCGCTTTTAGGCCTACAGAGACGATTATTCACACAGCTAAGAGTGGCCGAGAGGCGGAGCTCTACCATATTAACATTCGATTATACTTTGCCGGCATGAATGCGGCGCAACCCGTAATCTTCACACCTTCTTCTGAAACTGACAGTTATGTGGTTCCATACGTTAATACAATCCCGTTACGTCGAACCCCTTCCTTAGTTCCAATTTTGCCCGAAATAGCCAGGATTGTTGACGTCCGAAAGGGGGTCGTTATACCGGACTATATGAATGAAGGCTAAATACATGGAATTATAGGAACTACAGCTCTTGAGGTATACGAAAAATTTATCACATTTGGAAATCCATGTGCCCTCTAGTGACTAAGCTGGTTCTAAAGTCTAAATCGAGTGCGTATAAGCAATAATCATTGAAAGTTATAAAAGCTTGTTCGAAGGTTCTAAAGCTTCTGGTTACTAAAGCTTAATTTATCCTGGCAACTGTGAGTAGAGCTTATTATGATACAAGTCATCCGATGATAGATTAGATTGTGTTTATATTGGAGTTCGAATTCCTACCTGTTAGAATCGTATTACATTCAGCGCAGTAGTGTTACGACTCAAGTATGATGGCGGGTCAGGAAGCAAGCCAGTGTGCAGCTGAGCCACTTAGAGTCTGAAGTCCAACACATCAGGCGGGGAACACCTCTCCTTTGTTAGCAGGGAAATGACTAAGCTAATCACGTGATTAGGATCAGTGGGATCAGTACTGATCCAAGTGATCCAGGATCAGCGGGCTCAGCACTGATCCAAGGGATCCAGTACTGAAGACGGTATGAAGGCACGGATATATAAGGACACGGTCATCATCACATAGATAGTATTTCCTTCATAGCTCTTCGGTTTTCAATCTAAGTATTCAGTCTACATATCTGAATAGCCTCACAGCTTTTCATTACTTGCACGGTTGCGATATTGTTCACTCAGCATCTCTACTACCTTCTTGATAACAAAAACCCTCTGACACCTTCTATATACTCACGGGTATTTAGTGTAATCATTACAAGTAGTTACAAATCGCTTAGCTCGAGGGGTAAAGTCATATATTAAGACATGTAGTAGGTTCCAACGCATAAGTGAATTTAAAGTGAGAAGGTATTAAAAGGGCTTAACGATTGAATTGCTAATAAACGGTAGACGTTTAAAGGTTTCAGGAGGGTTAATGATCCTACTCAATTCACTGGTGGAAAACGCCAATATCAATACCTTTAGCCGCATTGGAGGCCGCTATTTCACGTGCTTTATCACCGCTAAAAGCGTATTTCGCATTATTACATAGTAGTACTTAACTGTCTAACAGGTTAACAGGTTCCTTATCGCTAACACATAAAGAAGCTTACCTTAGCTACGAATAAATTGGAGGTCATCTGGATCGTGTATTGAGGTAGTAATATTTCTTAAGATCATTTTCTTTAGTACGTGGTTTTTAAGGTAGTTCCTGAAGCTAAGTCAAGTTAACCAATTCTTACGCCAACTTTATGATACTCTTTAGCGATATATAAACTCTATACTATTTAAGCTTTGCTTCAACCCTTAGCTTAGCCCTTTTTAAACCAAATTTCACATGTTAATAATCCAGCCGCTAAAAAGGTCGCGAAAGTTATGAAGGGCATGGTTAGGGTCATTAGTATTGTTGTGCTCGACGATATAGTAGCTAACAAAGTTGATAAGTTGTTTTTCCGTTAATTTTTCTTCAACATTTAATCCTCAAGGATTTTAGGCGTAAAAATTCATAAAAAGTATTTCTAAGGCTTTAATCACATTCTGAATCTCTTGGGTAGGCGATATCTTAATGTTTCGCGGAGATGGAGGACTTAGTGCGGCGTGTGAGGCAAAGGACCCGTTGATTTTGAGAGTAGAAACTTGGTGTTTTAGCCTAAAGCCGTGTGACTTAGCTTTTTCGGCACGACTTAGCAATTCTCGGTGTTTTCTCTTAAATCAGCGAACTTGAAGAATGGCATAGCGTAGGGAGTGAAAAAAATAAAGTACTGTAAGGGTTTTATGTAAAGGGTAAATTCGGAAGTAGTTATTAGTTATAAAGGGCAAAAGTTATTTATTGAGGTTGTTTGGCGTAGAAACTTAATCGTTTTATCGTAGCAACACCTGCAGTAATATTAACTTAACTGTTTGCCAACTTGCTTAACTTTAAGTCTTCTAGTAGTTAACCTTAACGTTTTTCTTGAAGAATAATCAATGAAGATTTCTTAGTGTTTTCAGTAAAGATAATATCGCTAACTTCTAAATTGCCTTTATAAGACAGACATAACTCAAACGTCCTCTTTGTTTTCCTGCCATTGTAAGAAAACAACAATACTAATAAAGATACTTCGTAGGAATCATTTCTTACCCTAGCGATAACGTAAAATGTAACCGGAAAGTAGCCATTCCTTCTACTTAGTTTATCTGTACTTAACCTAATAGACAGGCAAGTACTCATTAATGTTGGCAGGCTTTAGAAGTTACAACGTTGTCAATTAGATTAGTCGAAGTAACAATAGTATTACGTAGTCAAGTAGTAGATGTATTGTTCTAGGTTTGGCAGACTCCTAGCCGGTCTGCACAGTAATTTGTATGGTCAATTGCTTGGCCCGTGCCCTAGAGTGAAGTGCAGCGTACTGCACTCGACTTACATCCAATGCGGTTAGTCTCTACAAAGCAATACACTCTACTTGCAGTACAATCAACTTTACTGCAAGTAAAGTTGACCTACTGCACTGCATGTAGTACTATTACAACAGCCTTCGCTCTTACCAATATGAGCTTTTTTATTTACCAACGCTAATAAAAACCGCTTATGATCGATACGAGTCTATTTTTAGTTAACTTTAACGTGGAGAAGGTCGGTAGCTTAAGAATGTGGGCACGAGAGAAAAGAAAAGGAGGGGTTGTTAAATAGAAGGAAAAGAGAACCCGTGGAGTATTCTACGCGTTTAGGAACCAATGGCTTATGCTCCCGAATGTACAAGTTTCGCACGTATGATACTTGGCTTTTACTTCATGAAGTTACTAATTGAAATCAATACATGGACCGTGATTAAAGGATATACTGGTATAAGTGGAAATAATGATATTAATTACGCTTAGCTATGTTGTTTTCATTTAAGGGAAAGATTAAAATTAAAGGTAATATTAATGAAAGATTCCCTTTTTATTTTAGGTCGCGGCGTACAGGCGAGAATAAATGCGATGGGGCCCCTTATTATTATACCACACCCCGTGACGCCTACGTGCTACTTTATATACGTTTTTCTTTTTCTCCTTTGTGGGATTTTACCTTACATTTGCTATTCTACGAAGTTATTTCTTTTAAAAACGAAATCCTAACAGTTATATCCCTATCGCGGGTAGGCACCGGGTGGAAACTGAAACGACCGCATATAACAGCTTTACTAAACCTGCGATATACATGCTTCTAGGTCTCGAAACTAAAGAGAATCCTAAGTTCTTAATTCATGAGATGACTAAAAGATGTGGCAGCCTATAATAGCCCCGTGGACCTCTTATTACGATCCATTCCGCTGGTATCTACAGGTATGTTTCATAGAAGCTAGTGTGACAATTCGAAGTAGACACTATCGGGTGATTATACTCTACCAATAAATTGTCAAAATCAAGTCGTAAGGAAGTGTTGATTTAAATTGGGATCCAATAGATTTTTGACCAATCTTTCATATATTCGTTAACGGCTCGGTGAAAAATACCAATAAATTTCAATGAGGCACGAAAATTATCATAAAGTTTTATTAACCGCTGTTTCGGTCCATAATATAATAGTTTATGCATTTAACTCCACGCCCCTTGATTAAAAATTTATTAATATTCATTTCCTCAAGTTCTTCATTTTAATTATTGTTGAAGAGGGACCCGAAGTCTTCAATCAACCTTCTGTGGTTTTCATTAGATGTTATGGTAATCCTTGACTGGAAAGTCAACGTCAATTTAGGTGGTGCAGAAACTTGATGTCGAGACTTGTTGTATTGTTGAAGTAAACTTAGAGATTTGAAATTGTGAATATTTGGCGATTTTGCGTGGGATTGCACAACATAACTTTCCTGAAGCGACTGGACGATTCATAGTGTTTTCGATCAGACCCATAATCTTGACGATTAAAGATCTGGTAAAATGAAAGAAAGCGAAAAGAAATGGGGTGTAAAGCGAGAAACCTGGTATTAGAAGAAAAAAAAATATATTGGATAGATTCGAGGCCCATTTGTTGTTGTCATATGAAGTTGAAAATTGTAGACTGTGGTACTTGTGCGCTTTTGATATTAATAATATCCGTCTTAATACTGAATAATCGTTTACTAACTTCACGGAGTTAACGATTTTCAACGGTTAATCTTAATATTTTGCAAAGGGATATGATAAATACTTATTAGGGTTTTCAATTATTAGTGATAAAGTAGCTAATTTGAGACTGCCGTCGTAACTAACGTAATCCGGAAGTCTTTTTCACTTACGGTTGTAACCGCTAACGGAATAGTAAAAGCTTTTCGTATGAGTTTTCTCTTTACCTTATAATTACATAAAACATAACCGTAAAGTAGAGTTTTCTACTACCTAGCTTATCTGTTCTTAACATGCTTCGCGCTGATTATTGTTAATAAGCCTTTCTAATAATATTCTTTTCGACGTTGAAGCGTTATCGATTTGAATCGGTTAATGAAACAGTGGTATTACATATTCAAGTGGTGACTTTGTTTTTTTTTAGGTTTGACAGACTGATTTCCGGCGTGCATATTATTTGGTAAGTTCAATTGCTTATCACATTTCAAACTTCGATATGAGTGCATACTATATATTATTTTATAGTTTCAACACAAAACAACTCACTCAACTTGTTGTTCTTACAGTCAACTTACTTCAACTGACTATACTGGGATTACTTCTGTTCTAGCACCATATAACCTATTCAATCATTACTATACATTGAATGAGAATCCGTTAACAATGATTTTTAGAATTATTTTCATGGAATAATATTATTGAAGATAAAATGTTCGTTCAAAGAATACAACTTTTGAGTACTCACTGCATGAAAAAATAGAAAGATGCAATGCGCAAAACGTGGAATATATTAGTAACGTAGATATTTTGTTCATGAACTTTAAAAAATATAAATCATGTGAATTATACGAATTTTTCTTCATGTAATGAACTCAAACTCGAAATTACTATATGATAATAGTTTTGATTGACTTGATAACGCCGTTTATTTCAAATTAATACACAAACAAAAATTTCGGTGTGACCCTTAAACATTGGCAACCAAATTTCTAAACCTCAATTACGACAGGTGTCTCAGGAACCAAAATTATAATATTGAATTTTTCGTAACCTTAATAATTCTGAGAGACGTCGAAGCTAGTAACTTTTTCAGATAAAGATTTGTTACGAAGATAAATCAGGAAATTAAGATGAAGCCCTGAAACTATATGTTCATTAGAAATTTCGACACCCATACATCATGGTTACATAATGATATGGTTTACAAAAAATATCGGTTGATAAATAAATAGTGAGTAATAGAGTAATAATTAAATGTGAGTAGGCGAAAAGTGATTTTTTTATGCGATAGAATATTGAAAGAGTTTTGACTGCAGTACAAGAAGTCTTGAATGAAATCATGTGACTTATTATAATATTGATGAAATTTAAATTTTAAATAGTCACTAAATAACTACCTGCAGTAATATCGTAGTAACGATACATGATTTGGGTAAATAATATCTCGTATGAAGGACTATAAACCATACTGAAATGTTAAATCCATATATCAAGATGAAGCAAATTTTTATAGGTGAATTGAAACGTATAAGTATAAAAACATCAAACTTACAAAGAGTGTTATTATTAATTACGGATTTTATGTAACAGGAAAAACTGCTGACAAATACAAAAATGGAAGACAGTACGAGAATATATTATTAATTTACAAGAAGTCGAGTATTTTATATGAATTAAAATAAGTGATAATGAAATAGGACGAAGAATTAAAAGTGAAATGGTACGTAAATATAATTTTTCCAAGTTATTATCTGAGTCGGTTATCGCAAAACGATTAATGAATCGCTTACTGAAAACAAGATACTAATTTTCATTTCGGCGGGAATGATTCCTTATTCAAAGCTCCAACTATTGAAATCTCATGTAAAGAGATAGATTGTTAGGTTAAGTCTAGGTAATTTTGAATCATGATCGATTCTCATAATGTTTCTTCATACAGAAAAGTGTTACTAGAAAATTATAATATCGTGTTTCTCTCCTTTTACAATGAAATAATCACTTATAATTAAGAATTGAAGATCTCATACTTACACTCCTAACTATAAAAGTACCCAAATGATACAAAATTAGTAATCGTATTAGCCAAACATGTGCTTTAATTCTTTATTTGAAGTATTTATATTGTGAATACTATACCGATTTTAGTGTATAGAAATATATGTTTGTTCATTGTTAAAGGTTCTAAAAAAATCAGTGAAGGTTCAGGTTTATTCTTTATTCAATTGCTTAAGTCATTTTCGTTTTCAAAATCACAGTAACTATGCATTCCTGTATATTAAATACCCGTTAAAATGCCTTTAAAATTTTGCTGACAAGAGACGTGTAGATTTTTAGCCTAAGTGACAAAATTGAATTCATTATCACGTGAAATATTTAATTAGAGGTTTCAATACCATTTTTTGAAACATTAAGACCGAGGTATCTTAATCTCTTCATTTTCAACTTCAATCGGTCATTACCTATCAATGAATCGATTATACATAAAATTTGGAACATAAATATAACGTAGATAAAATATTCCCCACATGAAAAACACAATGTGAATACTTTATTTATGTACACTATATTGAACGAATATTTCGATAATAGTTTGACAGATACGTCATAAAAGGAAAGAATTGTGCGGAGGCTTTGCACGATTTGAAAAACATTAATAATTGTTCGAAACCTTATTCCTATTTTTTAAAATTCATTATGAATGTATTATTTTGACCCATTAAACACGGTTTTGCGATGTGGATTGAATAAAGTTTGTTGTAGGCTATAAAATTCAATAGTTTCTAAAATATTTCACAAGTAAATAAAATATGGTACTTCTTTTTAATGATAGTAGTATAAACATAATAGTAGTTTTGATAAAAAATAATAATGCCGCCCAATTGAATAGTTGGAAATATAATTATATATCCCTAGAGTTAATAAACGGTTTCGTTACATGGTAAGCTCTTGCGAAGTGATCGATAACACGTGACATTATGAAGTACATCTTTGCAAAGTGTATAATAGCATGCTACTCCCTTAAGGAGACGGTGACCAAGTGTATGGTAAAGTATTATTTTATGGATAAAATCTAATAAGCTGTTAGTTATGGCGTACACTATTCAAAAACATGTTTTCCTTATTTTTAATGAATCATAATTAACATTAGTTCATCCTTTTCTTGTCTTCTACGTCATCCTACAAGATGAAAAAGCCTTACAGATATTGATAAGCAGGCGATTCAGTCGACTATTAATATTTTGAGAAAAACAACAAATTGGGCTTCATATCTATAGTGGGATTCTATAACGGTTTTCACTGTTTTGTATGTTTCAATATTACGATTTAAGAAATATAGGCATGTGTGTGAATTCGAGGCGCGTTTCTAAAACCAAAAACATAGAAAAACTACAAGTCTCGAAGTAGCTTCAAAATAAATTCTTAAACGATAATTCAAACTTAATTAGTTCCCTTTGATAACTCAAATTTACGTTAAGCTACCCAACAATTGAATAAATATTATATACGTATACAGAAAAATTTCACAAAGCGACCTATTACGTATTAGCAACATAATTGATTAGGCTTTGAACCCAGTCATAAAAATATATCCAACTTAAAATAAATATAGAAACTGTTTTGACATACTTTAAACCTAACCTACAAAACTTTAAGGGTGCCTTTAAATTTACCTTTATCTCTTAAAACAGCTTTTGAACCGCCTACTTAATATATATTAGAAGTTATAAATACTTTTTGAATCGGTTCTAAATATTTTACAAAAGCTTAAAATAGTACTAGAAACCATATGAATCTAATTTGATCTTATATTCACCCATTCGGCACTCCGCATGCTTAATTTTTAGTGCTTGATCTTTCCTATATTCGCGCTATATAATACCGCTTTTTTATGTTTTTAGTTATTACGTTTCATTTTACAAATAATCTAGGTAGTCTGGAGTTTACAAGCGTGAAACTCATAGTTTTTAATGCCCAACTAGTATATAGGTTCTTTTCTTGATATTATATTAAAACTATTAACTTTTACTGTTTTCTTTTCATATTTTAAACTTCCGGAATTTACATTTTTTTCCTGAACGTATTCTACGTTTCGTTTTACCAATTTATTTTAGTATTATCCTTAAATTCACCATTTAAAACGTAACACCCTCTGAACCCTTTAAACACATCATTTTATAGGTATTCAATTACCTGCTACCATTATAATCGAATGATGGAACCGCTTATAAATTCTTTGAGAACGCCTAAAACAGCTTATCAGGCGAATAGATCACTACTGCCAACATCGAGCCCAATTTTCCAGACATTCTAATATATTTCGTACACCACAACCGTAGATTGACAAATGGTGCACTTAACTATCGCGACGGAATGAATAAATTCTTTTTTCGAAAATATATCAGTTAGACAAATCATTTTCGAACAATTAGATCATAATCCATAAAGTAACAAAATCGAGGTAATATAAACGAATTTCAACTTTAATAGAGAAAAAAATGTATATTGAAAATTAAATTATTGACTGATATAATAAATTTATTCAAAGAAGCGGTATAGTGGATAATTTCCCTCAGAACCTTTGAAATGAAATGCTTAATATATAACGTATGATACATGGTCCAATTTCAAAGATATTACGATGGTAATTAAGGATTAAAAGAATTGATAAAAACAGCGGGAATTGTATTTACATCGTAAATAATTAACTATGACGATCCAACTTACCAAATTACCATCATAACAAACGATAAAATGATAAATATGCAATATTTAAAGGTACATTAATTGGAAAAGCATCAAAACTGGTTTTGAAGGTGACAAATTTCTTTTTAAAATAACAATCTTTTTGAATATAAATTGAGATGCATTGAAACGAGTTCATCATACTCCAGGAAAAACAATTAAAATTAAAACTTAACGAAAAAAAGGAAACGCTAAAAAGGCTATTATTTACTATATTTTAATTAACAACTATTTTGATAAATTCATCAGCATTGGTGCAGTGATTTAACAATTACCTGACCGCGTTGAAAATCCAATTCAAGCTTAATGGATAGGTTATATATAAGTAAAACGGCTCTTCTAACGATAACATAATAGGCGATAAACGATAATACAAATCTTACGGCTTAATGTTAAAAAATTATGGACTAGATTATACTATCTTTTAATATCGATTTCTCATTAATAGAAAATAATTTATTGAGACCAGAATTCTTTCAAAGTCTTAGGATTATGAAAGAAATAGCGTTAGCGAATCCTATAATACGCTCGATAATAAAATCGAAATAATATTTAATACCTATTAAAAATAGATATGAAAGGGATCTAACATCATAAGTTGATACCCAATATATTAACTGATAAAAAAAAGGGGGAATATATATATATATATCACTTAACGTATGTGAATATAATTACGAGAAGCTATAAACGCATGAAAATTTTCTTAGATATTAAAAAATGCCATTGACTATACATTTAGGATTGAATTGATATTATTTTATAACATATTAAAAGAATATGGGGTAAATACTCCAAATACGCTATTGAAAGTATTAATTACCTTATTTTCGAAGTTTCGAAAGTGTCAGACGACACCTAAGCTAAAATGATAAAAGATATAAATTGTTTATTCTGTTCATTATGAAAACATGTTAAAGAAAATCGAATTGAAACTTTATTCATTCAAAGTAAAAAGATATTTAGCAGTTTATTATACAAAATTCGAATAGTTTTAGAAACCTCAATATTTTCTTATGCGAGCTTCGGATTCATATTTGTAGCTGGAAAGATGACAAACGATATCCCGTAGATTACAAAAGAACACCTCGCCTAAATGATTGAAAGTGTATCCAATGTATCAGGAATATAAATGCCAAAAATACGGTTATGGAGGCGATAAATACTAACAAGACATCCTCGGGTATCGAGCATAAAACAATTACTAGCAGAAACGACTTTATAAATAAGTACAAAGTTTATTAAATATAATACACACTCACACACACACACACTCTCTCTCTCACACACACTCTCTCTCTCACACACACTCACACACACACACACTCTCTCACACATACACACTCTCTCACACACACTCACACACACACTCTCTCTCTCTCTATATATATACGTATACATATATATATAACGTTACAGGTTTGCAATAACTATATATTAAGTATAATGAGACTAGCTTTCATTCCATTTACCTTCCGTTTTACAAGTCAATTTATGCTAAGCAACCATTTTAAGCTCATTACCCGCCTGAATACCATTTAAAATTAATATTGTAACGTATATATACTATTGAGAAAGAGTTCAATACGAACTTAACATTTACATTAACAACTTGAACTTTAAAGAAAACTATTTGATAGAAGATGGGACCTTCGCAAAATGTAAAAAAAGAAAACAGACTAGCGACTATTTTCAGCTTTAAACTACATATTATTTTCATATATTGATCATGTATAGCTGAAAAATCGTCATCGATGTCCATATAATAATATAATTTACGTTATTTAATATGTATGTGATTTAATTTAATATATTATACTAAATATTGATGTAATGAAAATATCGACCACCGGAAAACAGTAATTTAATACATTTGAAACGAAGTTTCTTGGATTATAATTGGACGGGATGGAAGAATTATCATAGGTAGCATTTAGTTCAGGTAAAACATCGTTATTTAATATAATAATATTAGATACAATATTCTACTTGGTAACAGTTTATATAATAAATTTAAAAATAATATTGAAAAGTTTAATTTTCGAAGTTATGTAAACTCCTGATTGAGGCTCAAAATACAATCAAATGATTCCTCCGCGTTTGGAATAGATTTCCCGCGCGATTCTATCTAATGTTTGAATATTTATTAGTTTTTCTCTTGGTTCGTATAATTCAAGGTATTTAGTTAATCAAGTAAAACCTATGAATGCTATACCAACGATTTAGGTACTCGATTACAAAACGTCGTTTATGGTTAATTTACATATCATACTATACGAATAGAAAAAAGAAAGACTTAAAGACTATCGAGGGGTTTTATCTCAAGTACTAGTTATAACTAAAGATTTCACCAAAGTTGAAACTCTGCCTTAAAAACGAAGTCCATATTGATTACGAAGTAAATATAAATATTTTATACCTTAAAAGATAACTAATTATATTGTTCGAAAAACCAAAACATCATTGTAAACCGCCAAATTTATGTGAAACATTTTCGTACTGGATTATTATATGACTCTAGTAAACTATAAAATCAACATCTATTTTCCCCCTTGGAATTAGATTATGTACGATATATACATAACTTTTTTCCCAATTTAATCACAAATAAACCTCAATATTATCGTAGAAAAATATATATCAATATTGTTGGAGGCGATTCGGGAAATCAGAAAGTCTAAACGGTATTATAAAATGGTGAAAAAAGATTATACAAAATGACTGAAGAAACGGAAACGTATTAATATAAATGTATAAATTTGGTAAATCGTAGTAAATGCCGTGATCCATATTTTTAATCCAAGTAACCAAAATTTTTACTGCTTATTTAAAACATCTTTCTTAAAATCAATATAAATTCTGCAACATTATTTATTACGACGTAAAGAGAAAATAATAGACCAAACCTTTACGTATAAGACGTACCTCACGAAGTAAATATTTTCTTTTCAAAAGTGTGGGAATAGTACTACATGCTGTACTTTAGGTCGACTTTACCTATAGTCAAGTTGACCGTACTGCAAGTAGAGTGTATTACTTTGTACGAACTTACCGCATTGCGTGAAAGTCGAGTGCAGTACGCTGTACTTCACTCTAGGGCTCAGGCCATGTAATTGTCCATACAAATTACAGTGCAGACTGGTTAGCGGTCTGCCAAAACAAGATCAAGACATCTACTATCTGACCACGCAATTCTGCTGTTACTTGGACCTATCGAATCGACAATGTTATAACGTCCAAGGCCTACCAACACTAATCAGTGCTTCCCTGCCTATTAGGTTAAGTACAGATAAGCTAAGAAGAAGAAAAAGCTACATTCTGGTTACGCTTTACGGATACAGCAACTAGGATAAAGGAAAGATTTTTTTGCGAAAGGCTTTTATTAGTATTGTGTCAGCTGTATAACGCTAGGTAAACAGAGAAGAATTTTGTGTTACATTGGTTTTATAACAATAATCTTGAATTTAACGAAGGAATCGCTATCGAAAAACTAAGAAATATTCATTAATTCTTTTTGAAGAAAAACATTGAGATTGACTGTTAGAAGTCTTAACGTTCGGCAAGTTAGCAAACGGCTTAGTCAGTACTACTGCGGATTCTATTACTATAAAAACGACTAAGTCTCTACACTAAAAACCCACAATAAATAACCTTCGCCTTTAACCACTAATAAACGACCTTAGGCCTTACCCTTTACACTAAACCTTTACCTTACTTCACTCGTTTAAATTACCCTACGTTACTTTAATCGTTAAGTTCGCTGCTTCAAGCAAAAAAAAAATTAGAATCGTTAAGTTGCGTCAAGAAAGCCATGTCGCATAACCTTATGCCAAACTACTAAGTCATAAAATCGCTAAGTTCCTACGCGACTTTACGTTAGGATCACCAAGTCCCTCGCCCTATAAGCCTTACACAAATCAAAACCTTTAAAATATTTACCGTAAACGTTTATTTCTATATTATCGCCGACCTTTAAAGAAGGGAAGTAATGAAAATTTTCGGAATTACTTTTACAAAGTTTTACGACGAAAACTTTGGTGCGTTCGATATCGATAAAAAATGCCGGAAAAACTCCTTAACAATATAATCAGATACTATATCATCGAGAGTAACAATAATAAAGACTGTAACCTAGTCTTTAACAACTTTTATACCATTTTCTATGACTAGATAATTGACATGTGAATTTTATTTGAAAAAAGGTTGAATTAAATGTCAAAGACAAGCTTGAATAGCAAGGATTTTAAACGCCACTACGAGGCATTATAAAATCAATATAGAAACTTTTCGACTTAGCCTAGGTATAGGAACGCCCTTAAAATCCAAACCTTTAAAAAGGGTATTAAGGACCCTGACCGCCCTAATACGCGATCTAGGGGACCCCTAACTTACCTTTATCTAATTTAAGCCTTTTAACACGTTAAAGATGAAGAACCTATTAACCTGTTCGGTAGTTTCGAACCTTCACATAACAACGCGGAGTATATCCTTAGTAGCGTCAGAACACATAAACTAATGGCCGCCATCGCGGCTAAAAGTATCAATATTAGTACTTTGTACCAGTTAATGAAACAAAATCTTCAACCTTTCCAAAACCTTGAAGTACCTATGACTTATTAGTAATTTAATCTGCAAAACCCATAGGAACATTATCACTTCAAATTTCCTTACGCGCGGAGGCTACTATAGGTCCTCTCACAAGATTTTACACATGAGGCTAGGCAACTAACAATTACCCCAATACCGTACTTCTTAGAGTCCAAGTCTTAATCCGCCAAGAAATACCACTTACGACTAGGACAATTATCGCGACCTTTTTCCAAGACCTGTTAAAATGTTTAATATCAGTAACAAGCTTATAAAAGATTTCGTAAAAATCTGGGATAATAAAGAGAAATATAACGGAAGCCTTATAACCTCTTTAATACCAACATAATACCCTTCTAAAACATTTATAAGTAGATAAAGATTCCATTTTTTGGATTTTACTACTTCATGGAATCTTTATAAGGCACACCAAAAATTACTAATTAACTTGCCTAAATTAAGTAATAAAGTTTCGCAAAATTTACGAAAGTATAAAAAACTATTTCGAGCACAACATCTACCCCACACAATATTATATAAACTAAGTCACTACAAGGTGAATTACAATACTTGCAAAGAGAAAAGAGGAGGAAATATTAATAGATATTCTTAATTCAACGTATAACAAGTTAATGTTGTATCAAAAGGCAATAGTGAATGCCCATGCTAGCGAAGCCACACCTCTAGAATAGGTACGCGTAATAGTTACGGGTGTTAACGAGTTCGAATACGCCTTACAACGCCCAAATACCACCTGCGAAAGATTTTTTAGCTAATTTCGTTCTTTTCTTGCCACCGTAATAACGCTTATAACAAAATTACTTGGTATTTACCCATAAGTTAGTAACTTTTTTTACTTAAATAAAAAAAACTTTACAATAATCCATTGCATCAACCGCAAGTACGGACGCCTATAATACCTAAAGTTTAGTTTATCGACTTTAACCTTAAACTAAAGTCAATAACTACGATAACGTTAATAATATTTAGGTGAATCCGTTAAACGTAAGTACCATCGTCGTAATAGTGGTAAAGAATATTAGATTGATGGTAAGATGAGCGTCTTGTTAATTTGTTACCCCTCCGCCAAACGTAATAACCGGATGACATTGGACTACGCCTAATAGATTGTTATTTCTAAACAAAATTACTCAAATTAAATCGAAAACGTTAGAGGCAATAAGTCAGTTAACCTTGTCATTAATGCATCTAGCAAATTAAGTGGTATAAAGATACAATTTCTGGTAAGGCTAAGTAACTAGACAACTACGACTTCTTATAACTTTTAGGTAGTAAAATCACGTACTTTTACCGTAATCATACCCCGAATGCCTTACATACCTTTAACTTTTGCGATTACTACATAGACTTCACGTTTTAGGATATTATGCTAGATACAAGAGTAATAAGATACTTTGAATGAGGCCATTCGTACTATAAAATACTACGGAGGTAAATCATGACAGCTACTAAAATTGATCTTTGGGATGGTAAAAAGGTTAAAGTGAACTTTAATACAGACAAAAAACTATTATTATTAATAACAACGGTAATTTGAACTATTGTAAGAGTAATTAAGTTCCACATCCTTAAGTCCCCTCCTCTTTTCTCCTTTATTTAAAGGATAAAATGACTTTCAGCGTCAATGTCGACGTTAACGTAAGCGAACTAGTTAAAAACGGCGAGAGGTTTTAACTCGTCTTTAAGTAGGTGTACCTATAATTTTATCTATAAAGCACTAAAACAGTAGTATTATACCTGATAAAGTTGGTAATCCGTTAGTTACAACAGTGTTTGAACTATCCAACTGTTAATAGGTTATATAAAGTCCTAAAGTCTATGAAGGACAACGATGTAAAATACTTGCCTTAAAAGCGATTAAGAAACTTTGCTGCTACTACTAAACGTATAACTAAACCCCACCGGAGAATAAAGTTTATATTGAAAGTCGATAAAGATTTTAATTACGAAATTTTTATTAACGTGTTTTATTTAAGTACAAAGCCTATTCTATATGTCGTTGATTCCGCAACTTTGTTCTATCGAGCTATATTTTAAAAGTTCCTTTCAGTAAAAAATATAAGGGAAAGTATAAATATATTATTGATTAATACGTACCTGAACCCATTTTACGTTGTCGTTTACTATATAGCTATTGATTTTATTACGGTAAAATTGAAGGAAAATACTAAGATATTGAGTATTTAGTGTAACCAGGTACTTGTGAAATCCTATTAGTGTATTGGAAAGGTTAAAAAGCTATCTACCTTACTTCTCCGAGTGTATAATATTTTCACAATGGAAATTACATGCTTTACGTATCCGGAGGCACGTTTACAAATAGTAGTTAAAGGCTTTAACAACATTATGGACCTTAACTGTTTAGTGCCAACGCTTCTAGTTTTTGAAATGTACCTACGTTTGACGAGTGAATCTCTGCCGTTGGCAAGTACTTCAAAACGTATTGTGGCCTACAGCATAGATTTAAAAGAATTACAAAGAAAATCGACACATTGCCAGGTTCATAACGCCCTTAATACCAACAACGACCCTTTAACGATCGATGTACTTACTTTAAGGTTATATGGTAAAGTCTTTGTATAGCAGAAACCAGGTAAATGAAAAAACCCTTATAAGATATTGAGTATCGTAAACTTTGAAATAGTTGTTAAAATTATTATTTAGCCTATACCTGTCTAAATTACTTAGATTAAACCTTATATCATGAGTATTGAAGATAAAAACCTTTAAGATAAATAATCGAGTAAATACGAATTTCTATTACCCGTTATCAAAAAGATGATAAACGACTCGAACGCAGACGATCACCGAAAAAGGGGAATGTTAAAGATGTGGAATATATATCTGGTGGGATTTACAATACTGTTTAGGTAAGCAAAAAAAAAAAAAAAACGATAGCGAAAACTTAACATTAAAGATTCGAGTATAAGGAATGATTATAACTTTTGGTAAGCCTTTTAAGGATTGTAACTGGGTCGAAATTAACGTTCTACCAACCCCAAAGATTATACAATTCGTGCCGAAAATCAACTTTAACATTTGAAATCTAAACGTTATAATTTTTAATAAGATGATTATTTAAAATATGAAGGGTAATACGACGTGACGTCCGTACGAAAGATATCGTCTAATCGCTTGAGAATACGATAATAAGGGCAAAAACTAAATTTTAAGATTGTAACTAACGATTTAAAAGATTATCGAATGTTTGGTAATAGCTTGAAGAAAATTAAACTAGCAAAAACTAAAGGGAAGTATAGGTTTGATAGCCAAAATATAACGTAATCATATATGTAGTTAACAAAGTATTTTAAAAAAAATCGTACTATGAAGGCTGTTACAAGAACACAATGTTGATGAACTTTTAGATACGGTAATATATTGTATTAAGCTACTATAAGAACTACCAAAAACAGTTATCCATTAAATTACAACCTGCTAATCGCACTTTAGATTACGGTTCACGATACAATTCGTAACGTACTATTTAAATCTATGAATTACGTGGAAAAATAACTTTAGCATAATGTGTATACAAACTAACGATACCCTTTTCATAGGAATCGCCGGTTTTATAATACTGAAACAACAAGCGATTGATTATATTAATTTTTCAAATTACAAGACAATAACGACGTTAATTAAAAACACCAAACTATAATTTAATGGATCGTTAATTCGTATATGTGGTATCAACGCCGACTTAACTTTCCCTAAAAGGGGTAGGGTGCTATTTTAATCAAAATTGACAACATTATGAGGTTAAGAATTAACGGTACATCAAGTAGCGTGCTCGGGGTAATTATATTGCTATCTTATACCAGCTGAAAGCCTCTTACAGGATTTTTATCCAGATACAAGTATAAAAAATAACAGATAAGGACTTCAACCGGTTAAATACAAGACTCGAGTAACAAATGAAAAACTTAGACCGCGGGATCAATATAGTTCCAATCGTCTTTTCAAAGGCGAACTTAATAATCCATATAGATAGGTCCACTATAGGTAACACATACCTATCTTTACAACTAGGCTTCCTGATAACCATCGTTAATGAAGATAGACAGGGAGACCAGTTTAACATCATTGTAACTTAATTCACTAAAATTCCGTCAAGTGTAAAAGGATTATACGAAACTTATTGACTATAAAGATCTACGGCATAATAGCGGGCTTTAATATACATATAAAAATATGGGAAACCTTCAACATTATTACTAAGCAGCTAAAGATTACTCATATTCTGGTAGTAATCTATACAAACTCGAGGAATCTCTTCGAATACCTTTTGAAACTCGAGACAACTAGTGAAAAACGCCTGATATTCGACGTGATGACACTACTCAAAGCTTTTGAAGGGACGTAAATGAAGTAATTTCGATGAATTTATATTGAAAATAACTCTATCAACGCCGTAACGAAAATATCATTGAACCAATCCGTAAAAAGATTAGTAAACAGTAAGGAACAAACTATACGAATCGAGGGCAACATTAAGAAACTGCTAAGACGGCCAGGATCACGTAATAACAGATAAAAATATACCGGTAAACACAAAGTTTGCCAAGGGAGTAATAGTTGTAATCGATTTAAATGGCTCGGTTAAAATAGCAAAGGCTTATAAGGGCTTCCAATAAAGAAACTTTTTATAGAAATTAATAAACTCGAACCTCGCGGCAACGAAAGAATTAAAATTGAAAAAGGTCAATTTGCATGTAATTGGTTGCAATTCAGTATAGGAACGAATTGAATTTAACAGGGGTTTAACCGGTTAACGAGGGCGTAATTTAATTGTAACCGGAAAAGGATTGGTTAGCCACACTAACGAACGCGTACAAACTTAAAGCACCCAGTATTGGAAAAGTACTTTATGCAGTACAGTAGGTCAATTTTACTTACAGTAAAGTTAACTGTACTGCAAGCTAAGAGTATTGCTTTGTGCGGACTTACTGCATTAAGTGCAAGTCGAGTACAGTACGCTGTACTTCACTCTAAAGCACGATGTAATGATCACACTAAATACCCGAGAGTATATAGAAGGTGTCAGAGGATTTATGTTAACAAGAAGGTAGCAGAGGTGTGAGTGAACAATATCGCAACCGTGCAAGTAATGATCAAAAGCCGTGAGGCTATTAAGAATATACTGAGACTGAATACTTAGATTGACAACTGAAGAGCTATGAAGGAAATAATATCTATGTGGTGATGACCGTGTCCTTATATATCCGTGCCTTCATATCGTCTTCAGTACTGGATCCCTTGGATCAGTGCTGAGCCCGCTGATTCTGGATCACTTGGATCAGTACTGATCCCACTGATCCTAATCATGTGATTGGCTTAGTCATTTCCCTGCTAACAAAGGAGAGGTGTTCCCCGCCTGATGTGTTGGACTTCAGGCTCTAAGTGGCTCAGCTGCATGCTGGCTTGCTTCCTGACCCGCCATCATACTTGGGTCGTAACACACGAGCCAAGAAATTGGCTATACAAATTACAATGCAGACCGGCTAGTAGTCTGCCCAACCTAGAACAAGACATCCACCATCTGACCACGCAATACTACTGTTACTTCGACCAATTGAATCAACAACGTCGCAACGTCTACGGCATACGATCAAAAAGGTATTGGTAATAAGAAACGTCCCGCGTAACAAAGGTGGTGTAAAACTATTATTGTAATTTAAAGTCCTGGTCAATGAAACGAAAAAGGAATAAACTGGCTCATGGAGAATTAACGTGTTTGAAGTACTCGATATACTTATAAACTTACATAGTGCCCCACGTTTATTTCGTTAAATAATAATACATAGGAATAAAAAGGAAAAAGAGAAAAATGAAGTTTCGAAAACTAGATTGGGCAAAAGGTACTAATTTCATCACTCATATAATAATTTATATAAGGCTTCCACCAACTTACATAGTTTTCTAATATACTTTCACAGTCTTTAACATTGTATTAAACAATTACCCTTCTTTAACGGAATAGCTACTACGTTGTTTCAAGTATCAGCTTCATTCTAAAAACGGCCAATGCTTGAAATCCTTTATTATAAACACCTTTATAACTTAAAACGAGCCGAAAAACTATAAGTTCAATATTGAACTCCGTTTAAAAGGTATTATTATAACACTTAATAACCGGATGGAAAAACGAAATATGACGAAATCTCTGTATTAATCAAATAGAAAGTGTTTCTTTTTAAAATCATGTATTTATTTATCTACGAAAGAATCATCATATTCCTTATCCGGTAATGTACGGAGTAAATAGCAAAACCGAATTATTGAATAAGAAGGCTGTATTATAATCAAGGAATATAATAATCCTACAATTTTTTAAAAACAATCGACTATTTTATAATAAGCGAGCTACGGCTTAATTTAAGCATTGAACGTCTTTCTCTATACTTTTCATGAGTTACCTCTAACGTTTTAAAATAATGCATCGGTTAATAGGTAGTTAGAAAAACATTTATAATAATATAATTAAGAAAATATACCTAAAACCCTGCTAATATACCACTTACACGAAAACATATTCCATATTGTAAAGTGTTTTTACGGTCTCGCAGAATCTAATATGTATTATTGAAATACATACCAAAATCATTATAGGGAACTCATCGAAACAATCAACTTGCCTTTTAATTTAGAAGTACTGGTTTAAAACCACTTTTGTGATTACTTGTACGTATTGAATACAAATAGATAAAACGTTTATATTTCGTAATATTTTAGTTTTCGATATGAAAAACAAATAATTTTGAAAGACCAGCTTATGAGTGAAACTTAAGGTATAACTAGCCTAAAACCACTTAGATACTTTTAATGGTTGATTGATACTAATTCGAAAGGGTATTCTGAAAATTGCGAAAATAGGATAATAAGACAAAGTTACTTTTGTTATTTTACACAAATTTAATCGAACTAAATATTTAACATAGTAAGACACACATAAAGCATGAGTTATATTGATTGAATTGCTGCAAATGACGAAAATATATTTAATCATTGAGAAATATCAAATACCCTTGTAGAACAATATATTTTAAGTTTTGAACAACCCATACGTGCAATAAACCTGGAGTTCAAATTATGGCCTCCAATTTATTCCTTTCGATATATATACAAAGAGACTTTACATTTTCTGAATTTGATCTTACACCTATGATAGCGACTACAGCTATGAGGTTATAATTAAATTGTTAACGTTATTAAATCACTAACCCGGAAAATGTTTACCCTCAATAATCACGTTATCAATTGTAACTTAACGAAATTGAAGCTTGTTTTTCAAAACATTTCGAATTCTAATATATGTAATATAATCAAAGGATTTAGCTCCAAGTATTGTTATAATGATCACGATCCGCATAATATTTTTAACCTTAGTTTAAAACATATCCCTTTACTCATTAATATCAACTTCTTTAAGTTATACGAATACCGCCTCAAAATCGATACTGTAACCCAAAAAAATATTAAAATAGTTCTAATAACCTAATAAAACAAGAATGAAATGCGTGTAATGAAGAACATAAAATAAATATATATGGCAACTTAAGCACAGTGAATACCATAACAAGAAAAGACTTAAATATTATATTGAAAGAACTCATATTCACGTATAGTTTCTTTGTTT
This sequence comes from Anisogramma anomala, assembly GCA_038502455.1. Classification (NCBI taxonomy): domain Eukaryota; kingdom Fungi; phylum Ascomycota; class Sordariomycetes; order Diaporthales; family Gnomoniaceae; genus Anisogramma; species Anisogramma anomala. Next base: position 176,261 of record JASMMZ010000007.1, read on the forward strand.
ATATAACTCAAAACGTTATTTAAATTGAAATTCATTTAGTATTTTGAACCTAGAATTAATTAATTTTCCTCAAAATAAACTATTAGCTTCGTATTGAGAATATTAACATCTTGTCAATTTATTAAATACCATGTTTTCAATATATTATCTCTTCTTTTCAATTATATTCAGGACTTTTTCAGCTAATTATTACTTCTGAATTTTATTATTCAGGATCTTTATACTATTGTATCACTTTCTAGATTCAATTTTCACCACTATACTGATGTATGTTTCCCCTAAGTCTACCATAAATTATTTACATTAGTTATTTTTTTTAAATACAAGTGTATTTTTGTATAGTTTTATATACTAAAGAAGGGAAAACTTGCAAATATCAATGTTAAAATTTACTCAATGCCGCATTGGAAGGGCAAAGTAGAGGCTACGTTATTTTCGTTCTTCTTATTATCCACTTTACTATCGATATTGCTGTCATTGCCGCCGTTACTACTATTGCTACATCCAAATTTCACGCCGCTATTAGCCCCGTTACCAGGAGGATGGAATAGCGCCTTAGGCTACTTACTTTGATGTAGGAGGCGTGAGTGGATTTTTATCTTTTTATAACAACTTGTGTTGAATTCGTGCAATTTACCAATGTAATTTCTACGTGCGTATGCCAGCAACATGTTAGAAACGGTTGCTATTTTCTTTTAGCTATCGATTAGTTATACTGAACTATTAGCCTCGTTTCATGTTAAGTATGAATAAAATGATTATTCTGTGAAATAATTTTCAAATAGGTATTGAAAAGTTGATAATAATCGATTAAGTTTGTAATGAAAAATAAAAAAAGATTTACTGTACAAAGGGGAAGGCATAATAGGGTTCGAATTGATAGCTTTAAAATCATTTGAAACAAGGAATACACGTTGCTAATCTCGTCGTAACATTAAATATACGACGAAAATCGCCTGTTATAACGGTAGTCTTGAATAAACTACCCTGCTGCGACGGTTGTAACAAACGGAACATAAATCCTGTTTATTAGCGGCCTAAGAACGTGAACACGAGTACATCAATTTAGCGTTTTACATGTTGAAAAAATCGTTACGGCCTACCCGCAAAAACCGTAACTCGAGGCGGCGGATTTATTCCGTCGCCTGTGCCTATTTCATATCAATATTTTTAGTATACGAAATGAGAGGTTAATAACTGAGAATAGTGTTACATCTTGACCATATTACCCGTACAGAAGCGAAAGATAAATACAGGTAATTTAGTTTTTACCCGTAACGTAATGTTATAGCTTATAACCTTTCAAGCCATTCGTTCCTTCCCTTCAATGGTAAAAAAAAAAAAGTAATAGGGGAAAAAGGGAAGGAAAAAGAGGAGTAATGGTTAGGGCGGCAGTAACTTTCAAGAAGAAAGGTGGAAACGGGTTACCGGTTTTATCGAAGGCGATTAGGAAATAAAAGATAAAGGTTAAGATCGATGTATTATTACCGTGACTAAGGCTAGTATTAGGGGCGGCGCGATGATCAATGGTGGTTACGGCCTTAACGAAACAGCGTTATTACGTTGAACGATACCTATCGACCAAGGCTTTACGAATTATTTATTTGAGGAACAATGAGGTCATATTAGTATCTAAAACAATGAATTTATAAAAAAGTTTAAATAGGTAATTAGGGATAAATTCTCACAGCGTAAAGACACCGAATGATTTATGATCTATTCATTTTATTTATTGGAACACCCTATTGAAAAGAAAAAAAATGTTTTATTCGGATCAATAATCATGTATATTTTAATACTGTCGTTAGAAATACGTAATAACGATTTTGACACTTTTACAGCTGGATATTTACGAAGATTGCCAACTTTTCAAGCTAATCTATTATTTGTATAATATTATCTTTACGTAAACGAATTAGAGATTGAAATAAATTATATCACTATTACTAGTTCAATGCAACGACTCATTAAGTCTAGAACCAAATTACACTATTATTATTGAATGACGGATTATGAGTTCGAACAAATTACATTACTATTACTGAATTATAAATGCAGTAAGTGTTAGAAAAGGAAGGATTATATTTATAAATATGATTATTAATTCTTATATTCAATAAACGATTTCATTATAGGATACACTTTTGAAAAGTGTACGATAACTTAGTACGTTGTAAAATACACTTTTACATAGTATAAGATAATGTTTTAGGCAGTAACATACACTTTTTAATAGTGTATGTCAATGTGCCACACCATATAAAGGATTTTTGCATAGTGTATAGCAAAGTGCTACAATCTAAATGAAACCTTACGTCATTTTACTTAAGGAGTTTATTCTACAGACTCCTCTTCTCCTTTCGTTTAATTAATAATTATTAATACCGTTAAATTTTTTTGTTCATCAAGTAATCGCATGAGCTTTGAAAACTATACTAACAATAATTAAAAGTAAGAAAAAAAATTGAAAACCTTATCATAAAACTTCTAAATTTATTAAATTATGATCTTTATTGAAATGTTTTTACACGTTACGAAATTATGGATTTGAAACATGGTCCATGTCATAGTATTATTGTTAAGTTTAGGTGGTATTTACCTTTCCTCTTCAGCTTAACACACTCTTCGCCAGTAGAAACACTATTTCGTTTATGTTTTTTTTTTAGTTTCTTCTATTTATTGAATTGAATATTTTACTGAAATTTACATGGATTTAATGCTATTTCTCTTGATTACATCAATTTTAAACCCGATCTATATACTCACGGACTGTTTTGTTATAATGTTAGTTCGTTAAATAAAATGGTTATAAAACAACGAAAACATTTTCTTAATTCATTTCCATTGCCATCGATATATTGGTTTTACTTTGAATTTCTCCTAATTGCCAAATTGAATTTATTATTATTTTTGTAATTCAATTTCTGTATACATACTTCAATTCATTACACCGGTTAATTAGGTTTATATAATTTTTAATGCGTTAAATTTTCAATTTTTTAGGATGCTTTTATCTTTCATTCAACTTATCGTTTTTATGCTTCACCTTTTAGGTAGGTTTTTTATGTCATCTTTGACTTCTATTATTAATGTAATACAATTCGTACATACTTTTGAGACATTGTTTAATTTAACCATTTTTATAGAATTAAATAGCTCATTCCTACCATCTTTTCATCGAAGTATCTCATTTGGTTTAATTCTATTGACTTTTCGAAAAAATGTTACGTGAATCGCAAAAGTTTTGGTTAGTTGATTTATATTTGAAAACATCTTTCACCAGGTTCTGTTAGTCGGTGCAAATGAAAACTCCAATCAGGAAACTATTTAATTATATGGAAATATTATCAATAGGCTTCTATGAATATACGTGTATGTCGAAGTTAGCAACTATATAGAGAATTATAAGGGAAATTACTTACAATAAAACCCTTAAATACTTAGTCAAGGTTTAGATAATCAAGTTAACCGCTATAACTAATAACTCTTTAATATTATATCTTTTCTTTAATATAATATTGATAATTAGATTTACGATAAAATTTTAATATTTTTCAAAAAGACCTTAGTGAATATTATTGAATTGAATTTGAATATGTTTTTAGGAATTATATATACTTTTGAATCTAAATTAGGTCATTGTTATTCCAATCGCTCATTTAAACGGTCGTAGTTTTTTTTATCTTAATATTAAACTTATACAACAACTGATAAGTCGTACAATATTTTTACGAGGTATATTATCGCGTTGTACTTTCGGTAAGCGTGTTGATTACATTAATTTCAAGCTATAAAAACATCAGCCACCTTAAATTGAGTCAATATAATAACCTAATAACTATAACAAGAATTGAATTATTCAATATTAATATTTTCAACATTTAACATGCGGATAAACGATCCGTCAAGGTTTCGATGTTTAATTTTGATTCAAGTTATATTTAGGTTATGATTCATCAGTTTTCAATCCTCAATCGTTGACCTTTCTAGTTTTATAAAATTATTCTTTTCGAAAAGAATATGTTGATAATTTATATATATGTATTATACTATATTCATTTTTCTCACGGTATAAAGCTGTATTTATTTTAATCGATGAAATATTTTTTTGGATAAGGAGTATTTTCAGTGAACTAGATCAATTAAGCTTCTAGTAAGTTTGAGTATACTAAGTATAAGTATAGTGTATTATTTCGTTCGAGCCTACTGTATTAGCTGCAAAGTAAGTACAGTATGCGCCGACTTCACACCAGAGTACGTTCCAATTAATTAGGTATATAAATTACTGTGAATATTGGCAAGCGGTCTCCCAAACCTAGAACAATACATCTACCATCTAACTATGGTAATTCTATTGTTATTTCAACCAAATAGAATCAATAACATTGTAACTTCTAGAGCGCTACCAACCCAAATAAGTGCCTATTAGGTGAATCATACATATGATAAGTCGAAGAAGAAGCTACTTTGCGGTCGCTATACCCTACGTTATTGGATGGTTAAAGGGAATATTTTTATGAAGGGTCTTTACAAACAATGGCGGTGTTAACGATAGGAAGTAAATAAAACATTTAGGATCCGGCGGTTTCTACGATGACCTAGAGGTAACGATAGTATCTTTATCAAAAACACCAAGAAATCTTCAACGTTTTTTTTAAGACGTTAATATCAACGATTAAATTTGTTCAAGTTCTGCAAGTTAGCAAACAGCTCAATCAGTATTACTATGGGTGTTAACAATATAAAAGCGACTCAGTCTCATGACTAAATAACGAACAACATTCGACTTTTACATATAATAACAGTAACATTGGACCCTTCCCGTTACAAGAAACCTTTTCCCCTACTTTATTTTTTGAACTTCCCTTACGACAATTTCATGGTTTAGCTTGCTACATTACGCGAAAACACCCAAAATTTACTCGTCGCGCTAAAACCGCCACATCGCACGAACCAATGCCGAGTCGCTGAGTTCTAACGCAACTTTATACTACAATTACCAAGTACCTTGCTCTATGCATCCTACACATATTAGACAAGCCAAAACAGTAAAATAACAACCATAAGTATTTACTTTCATCATATTTTCGATCCAGTTTTTTTTTTTTTTAAAAAAAAAGCAAGGTTTTTGGAATACTTTTTGTTAAATATAACAATCACGAATTTTGGATATGTGACGTTGATAAGGATTGAACCGTAAGATATTTAATGAAATTTATTTGTGATTATATAATCAACTACAATAAGAGCGAATAGGTTGATAGAGATAATAATAATTTTAACAAATACTGGTATTTCTTTGATGATTGGATCATGAACATGTGTAAAAAGGTCCAAAAGAGTATTTAGGTAAAACTAAAAGAAGAATTCAAAAGTAGAGGAATTTAATTGCTAGAACAAAGCCTTATCAAGCTGGAAATGACATTTTTCAACCTTGCTGGACTGAATAAATGTCTTTAAGACTCACTCCCTAAGGTAATAGGTGCTAAAAAACTTTAACGCCCCTATACAAAATCTAGGGGACCTCCCTTTTACTTTTAGCTAGTTTAAGCCTTTTTCCGCGTTGGATATAAGAAACCTGATGACCTACTGGGTAGTCTAGCACCTGTAGGTAACAGCGTGAAGTAAGTTTTAAGCAGTAGTATTTCACGTGAAGCAGACACAACTCATGTAGCTGGAGAAATTAACGTTAGCCTTATATACCAATCAATTGAGTACAATCTTCGAATTTCTTAAAACCTTTCAGCCTCTTTCTCCCTCTAGTCCTTCAATTATTAAGCTCTTTAACACATTTTTCTCGATGGATTTGTCTCCACACGCAATCTCACTACAGATCCTATTATAAGACTTTACCCCTCGGGTTAAGCGACTGTCAATTATCCTTAACACCGTACTTCGGAGGTTCCAAAGCTCAAATTGTCAGGAAAAATGACTAATAGAGACTGGAATAACTATCGAGACCTTCCTTTAGGACGTGTTAAAATGAATAAGATTAACTATTAGCTCCTTATGAATTTCGATAAGATTTAAAAATATGTAAAAAAATGAGAACGGAAAGCCTTACAACTGTTTTTATATAAAAAAAATAGCCCATTTGAACATTTGAAAATTAATAAATATTCTCTTTTCTAGTTTTTACCCAATATTTCTTAAGATCTTTATTGGGCACGCCAAGGATTATTGCCAAACTTTCTCAACATGAATACCCAGTTTTCGTAATGCTTATAATGGCATAAAAAGCCACATCGAATACAACGTCCATCGCAATCAATACTATATAAACTGGACCATTATGAGGTAAACTACGATAATGTCTAAAAAGAAAGAAGAGAAAACACAAATAAATGTGCTTGGTCAGATTTTTAACAAGATGATGTTATACAAGTAAGTAATAGGGAAAGCTGACGTTAGCAAAGCCACACTTCGCGAGTAGGTATAGGCAGTAATTACTGGTGTTAACGAGTTTCAATACGCCTTATAAAACCTAAATAACACCTGGAAAGGCTTTGTTGAACTAGTTAAGTTCCTCATTTACAACTATAAGAACTTGTACATAAAATTGGTTTCGTATATATCACAAGGCAGGCAACTTCCCTAATGTAAATGAAATTAACCTTATGGTGATTAATTATGTCGATTGTAAATACTACTATAGGAGCCTTTAATGCTTAAAGTCTGACCTGTAGACCATAGAATGAAGGTAATAGTTACATTAACGCCAATAGGGGTAAGACTTAAACGGATCTGATAACCGTAAATAATATCATGTTCATGGCAATAAAAGATATTATATTCATAGAAAATATAGCTTTAAGTTCATTTGGCACCTGCTTCTTAAGCTAAATAATAAACGAGTAATAAACTATATCTAGTACTCTACCATCATTTAAGTAGAATACTTAAATTAAATAGTAAACTCTAAATACAACGAGCTAATTAGCGGCGATGATTCCTTTAAGCAAATCAAATGGCGAAAAAAAGAAACATTTTTATCGCGGCTTAATAAGTAGCCAACTACGTTTTTCAATGCCGTTTGTGTGGTAAAAATCTTTATCTTTTCCTCTATTTAGCCACTAATCTATTAAATACTTTGAAACCTCGTAATCGTTACGCGTATTATACGTTTAAAGGAATTATACAATATATAGAGGTAATAAAGTACTTCATAAATAGCGATTCGTAGTATGTAGTATTAGAAAGGGAAAATACTATAGCTACTACAATTAATTATTAAGATTCTAATAATGCTGGTGTTAGCTTCAAACTAAGTGAATAAATATTGAGATTGAAAATGCCTGTAATTTGAATCATTTTAGGGTCAATTTCGTTGTATAACCTTAAATCCCCTATTTTTTTTTCATTGAAGATATATAAAACTCTCGGTATTACCTTCTAACTTAACAAAATGAAGCTGGTTAAAAACGGCTAAAGGTTTTCACTCGCTTCATAGAGGGGGCATTTATAGTTTTATATCCAAGACATTTAAGTAATGGTATTAAGTCTAACGAAGCCAGAAATATGTTAATAATACCGGAATTTTGACTAACTAGCCGTTAACGGACTATACAAAGTCCCATAATTTATAAGGTATAAAACTGTAATATACTTTACTTTAAAATCCATCTAAAAGCTTTATTATTATTGTCAAATGAAAACATAAGCTTCCCAAAAGATTTAAGTCTACATACGAAGACGAAAAGAAAATTAATTATAAGGTTTTCATTAATATATTATCCTAACATAATAACCCTGATTTCTATATCGTTAACTCCGATAATTTGTTTGATGAAGTTAAGGTCTTTAAGTTCTATCCGCATAAAATAAGTGGAAAAAGATAAGGATACTATAAATTGAAACGTACCTAAGACTTCACAATGTCGTCGTAAAAGATACTGCTACTAACTTTATAGCAACTGAGTTTCATGAAAATTTTGAAAAAATGTGTATCTAGTGTAAAAAGGTGCTTATAAAATCCTTTTAAGGCATTCAAAAGGTCAGAACAAGTCGTGACGTATTTCTTCGAATGTATAATATCCTTACCTTAGAGATTGCGAGCTCTACGAATCCAAAGTCACGCCTTTAAATAGCAGTTACGGACCTAAACATTATTATAGGCCATACCAGCTTGATTACAACGTTACTGGTTTTCAGAACGTATTTAAATTGAAAGAGTAAATCTTCACCATTAACAAGTACCTAAAAACGTACTTCGGTTTACAGTAAAATTTTAAAAGAATTGCGAAGACAATCGACCTGTTGTTAGATTAATTTCAACATTGACACCAAAAACGGCCCTATAATGATCGAAGTAGTTCCTTTACCTTTATGAAGTAATGCTTTCGTATAGAGGAAGCTGACAAATAAAAGGGCCTATACGAAACCATAAGTATCGCTATCATTAAAATAGTAATTCAAACTATTAATGATTCTATAACTTTTCGTATCACCTGGATTAAACTTTGTATTAATTCCACTAACGATAAATATTTCTAATGAAAAAGATCAAGTTAACGCAAGCTTCTTACACACATTTTCGATAAACCGAACAAATGCCAGCGACGCGAATAACTCCTAATAAAAAGGAATATATACCAAGCCATATTTTCAATATTTCTTGGGCAAGTAAAAAAAAAGAACAAAAACTTCGAATTAAGTCTCCGAACACAAGGTATAAGTAAGAGCTTTAGCAAACGAATTGAGAAATTGGATAAGGTTTAAATTATGAATTCACTAACTGTAAGGGTTCAACTATTTAAATAGGAAGCCTTTTTGACTCTTTAAAACCTAAACAGCAAATTTTCAGGCCGAGGATAATTTACAAAGGTAAGGGAAAAGCCACGTGGCGGATGTTCTAAAACTTACGCCTCATCGCTTGAAGATAGTACAATACAGGTAAAACCTAAATCTTTACGTAATCGCCAAAAATCTCAAAACATCAGTAAACTTTGAATAGTCTCTTGAATTACAAGTTTACTAGCCAAAACTAAAGGTAAGTTTACGTTTGGTATCCAAGATGTAATATAAGTTTACCTATAATGAATAACGGGTTTACAACAAATTGTATTACTGGAATTAAAATAGAAATAACGGCTGATTAACTATTACAAAATGTTAATACAATATATTAATTCTTTATACGAATTTGCCAAAGTAAGAGTTTATTGTTTTCTAGCTTATTAGTCTCACTTCAAATTACAGATACATATAAAGTCTTGAAAATAAAACGCGAATTTATTGGTATCATAAAAATAGGATTTCGGCTCAATAGGCACATAAACTAATGATACCTATTTAGTCGAAACGGCTGATTTTAAAACAATAAAATAACAAAGAATAAAAAACTTTTAGTTACGAAATTATAAATCGGTAACGAAATTGACCAAAAGCAATTAATTTGACTTTAATGGATGATTAATCTGTATAAGTAGAATTAATATTAGCTTTAATTTATGCGAAAAGGGTAGAAGCACAAATTTGGTTACAATTGGCAAGATTAACGTAAATAAGGTCTAATGATACCAGGAATAACATACCTGCGGCAGCGATAATACTATTTTACACCAACTAGAGAATTTTTACGACGTTTTTATTGTAACAAAAATATAAAACATAATATTTAATGACTTTGATGGTCTTAATAAAACTATTGAGTATTGAATACGAAACCACAATCGAGAAGTTAATATGGATTAAATCTACTTGTTGGGGGCTAAATTAATAATTGGTACGATGAAATCTTTCGTAAATAATACCAATTTATCTTAATTAATCCGGTTTTTAATAAGATCGTGAAAGTAAATAGGCGGGATAACTAGTTTAACAGTATCGGCAACTTGATTTACTCAACTTTTATTCAATAAAAGGGAATTATGTGAAGCAAACTCGTTCTCAAATTATATGGTATGATAATAAGTTTGAATAAAGATATAACACAATGGATAACCCTCAACATTATTACCAGGCGATTTGAGATTCCTTAAATACAGGTGGCGATCTCTACCAACTCAAGGAACCTATTCGAATACCTTTCGAAACACAGAACAATCAGTAAAAAAACGACTGATAATCGACATAAAAGCACTTTGTAAGCCTGCGGAAAGAGGGAGATTAAATAGTTCCGATAAATTAATGGTAAAGATAATCCTGTTAATATGATAACGAAGGTATCACCGAATAAAGACCATGAACGGATTGTAAACAGCAATATCAGAACTATGCATATCTAGGACTAAGTTAATAAGCCACCCGAAAGGCTTAGAGTACGAAATCGTAGTCAAGAATCTACTAGAAATTCTAAAGATTCCCAGGGAATAAAAAATATTAATGTGTTTAATTAACACGGCTAAAATATAAGTTTTTATAGGCTAGTAGCGGAAGACCTTTTTTTTTTTAATCAATGAAGGCGGACTACAGAGCCGTAGGCTAATGTTATAACCCAGACAGAGGTTGGGTCAGGGAGCAGGCTAGTATGCAACACTGCGCCACTAGAAAGCCTGAAATCTAGAATCAGACGGGGAACTTCTCTTATGTCAGCAACCCCGGACAGGGAAGGACCGATGGGACCGACAGCGACTCCAGCGGTCCAGTACTGAAGACGGTATGAAGGCACAAATATATAAGGACACGGTCATCACCACACAGATAGTATTTCCTTCATAGCTCTTCAGTTGTCAATCTAAGTATTCAGTCTACAAATCTGAATAGACTAACGGCTAATGATCATCCTACAGCACGAATACACATCTTCTTGATATTGCACCTTATTACCTCTGCTACCTTACTGCTAACATAAACCCCCTGACACCTTCTATTTACTCACGGGTATTTAGTGTGATCATTACAGCTAATTAACGGCAACTGGAGTCAATTTACATGCAATTGGGTGCAACTGCATACGGAGGTCATTTGAAATTAACAGGGGTCTGGCCAGTTAACTAGTCACAGTTTAGCGTTTACTAAAAAAGATTGGTTAACTAAACTAGCAGGGGCGCACAAACTAAAAAGCCGCCAATGTTGTAACAGTAGTATTTATAATGTATCAAATCAACTTTACTTACAGTAAAGTTAACTATACTAATTGTAAGTATAGTATATCATTTTGTAGGAGCCTACTGAATTGATTGAATAGCAAGTATAGTATGCGCCGACTTTACACTTGGCCACGGGTCAAGAAATTAGCCATACAGATCACAGTGTAAACAGGCTAGTGGTCTGCCAAACATAAAACAATACATCCACCATCTGACTACTAAAATACTACTATTACTTCGACCGATTGAATCGACAGCGTTGCAACGTCTTAAGATCTACGAATAATTATACACATTCAAAACAAAAAGTGAAACTAAAAAGTAAAAAAATATTTTCTTTAACGAAGTAACATAGTAGTTAAACGTAAGATATGATGATTGTGAATAAAACCATGGAACAGAGTAATTGAGGTTATTCCAGAAAAATAACATTATGTTCACTCAAGGTAAATTTTATCTTTGCTGAAGTAATTTCGCTAACGTTCAAGGTATACCTTATATTAGTACTTACTTGTTGACCTTTCGTAGATTAAACGAGTAAACGACAACTTATAGTTTTCATTATGAACTATTATGTATGGATTTAGTCTTTATATTTATTACTTTGTTTTAAATGGTTTTTTTATCACTTTTAATACGAATCATTTCTTGGTTTCCACTTATTTGTCACAACTAAATCAAATTTCAAAATCCCAATTCTGGAGTGTTTGAAGTTAATATCGTATTTTGGTACGAAATGAATAACTCCGAGTACAGAAAATACCGTAATCTGAGCCTATTGGGTTTTTTTCTAAATATTTTCCTGGGTTTTATTGGAAATTCATATCTAAGATCGAATTACCAAATATTGATTATATTTTTTATTTTTCTAATTTAAAACTTTATATGTATGTGCCCTTACTTTTATTGCTCATCTTATTTTTTTTTCTCAAGAAAAAGGCCGCATAAACAAATTTTTGGGCCTGTAAATTACTATCAGTGTCTGGTTGTACTGATTCAATTGCTATATTTTAGTCACCTTATCCGAAATTGATACAATATAAGGTTTAATTGAATTGTAAGTAAATTGATTGTTGGTAAGGTTTATTATACAGGATTCATCAAAGTAAATGCATTAGTGAATAATTCATTATAACCTCGGTATTATGTATTCAATTAGTTATTTTCATTTAAGGAGAAAGAAGCATTCGGAAAGTGTACGCTTTATGTAGTTGTTTGTATAGTTTTACCCAAGTGGTGGCACTTTACTATACGTTTTGCAAATATACTTTTTAGTAATGGTACTTTCATACGCTTTTCATTAATGTCTCTTTTATGCATTTTTAAGCTATTATACACTTTATAGGAGTACACGTCATAAAACGGCACGTTTTTATATACTTTATAAAGGTGAAAATTCAAAATTGGCGGTTTACTAATTTCAAAGACATATAATAATATATAAACTAGTATTATTTGTCTATTTTAATGCGCCTTATAACCGTAATTGATCGGTAACTATAGAGTTTATCATATACCTTATGTGTATAATATAATATTAATAGTTTTATTTGTAATACGATTTGTTTTCATCATTCAATAATATTTCCTTGGGTTTGAGAAAAATTCGAATAAAGTTTAAATTATTAATTTTCATCGTTATAATAATGATAATGCATAATTGTCAAGGTTCGAATAAGTATTTTTCTAGTAAATATAATAAAAACATTAGTAAGTTGAGGAAATAAGTTATGGTATAGTTGTTAATTACGGTATAATAAATGTATTTTTCTATATGATCGAAGATATAAATATATAATTATCGGTATTTCCTATTTTTAGGTTGATATAAAGTCATATATTGTTATTAGTTTAGGTTTTGTTTTCCTAATAACATGACCAGTTTCACAACGTAAATTACCAATAAACTTAATTACGAATGCTTTTTTGAATCACGATCACATTTGATTTTTCGTATCGTTATTATAGGAAGGTAAAAAATGAAAGATATATTTTCACCGGTTTGATAAATAAAAACCTGTAAAAGATTTTATTTAGGCGATATTTAGTGCGTTTGCGTAAGAGCGTGGAGGCTGACTACATTGTTGCCCGCTATACCGCCGTTGAAGCCACCAACAATCCTATTACCTCGAATAGCATATCGTTGATTCCAGTTTTCATTTTCTGATTCCCTTCTACCGCAATCTCTGATAGGGCTCTTACTTCTTTTCCTTTTTCCTTTCCTTCTCCATCTGTCCCTGTTATGAAAGGGGAAGAATTGAGGGATATGACGGTTATTACCTTTCACCTTTCTTTATGGGTAAAAACACCCCTTTATTGTAATACTTATCCTTCGTTGTTGAAAGCATAACGAAGCCGAGGTACAACGCGGTCCGTATTATTAATTCACTCCTTAATTCTATTTTTTCTCCAAGAGGCTCAAGCGGCTGATGTAACCCTTTTCTTTGATTAAAAATCGTTATAGTTCGTTAGAAGGCTTTTTTAGCGTATAAAACATTGAACTGGCGTACCAAGATCCGTGTTTCCAAGCTGCTAATTGATATGTTTTACATATCTTATGTCTCTTTCGCGGCCTCAAGTAAATTTATTAGCTACTACTATTGAAACGGGGGTCGGTCGGCCCTTTAATATCGTTATATGAGGATTGATAACGAATACGATCCAGTATTGGGAATTCTGAGGCCGTAAACCGAGGCCCTATTTCGCGCCCACCATTTACATAGTAAATTTACGACGGATTTGTAATTTTAGTGGCGATGAAAAAATACTCCCTATTTTCATTCCTTATATGGCGAGTTTCTTAAAAGAATATTTTTTTTGTAATAACTCGAACAAACCAATATAAATTATTAAGAATGATCACCGGACTGGTTAAGTAATTAACAGCCGTGATTAACTCTTGTATGGCGGGTTTTTACATGTATTACGTTGGCTTATTCGATGAATTTATTGCGCGCCGTTATGAGGAGGGTAAGAACCCCTCGCACCTCCCTTCTAAGGGTATGTAGCTTAAGGCACGGGGCCCCTTTTCCGGCAGAATTAGTAGCAGTGTATATTTTGGTTACCGCGGTTGCGTTAATAGAAACGGCCACGGCGACGGCAGCTTGGTGGAAGAACAAAAAAATGATGATGACGAAGACGTTGCGTCGCCCTTCTCCTTCTATATTTGGTAGCAATTTACTGCCCATTCTTTATATTTATATAGCGTAGTCCACTGGAAATCTAATTCGATTCTCAATATTCAGAAGAATTATATTAATCGAAAAAGGAAAAAAATAGAATTCACAGATAAAACGTCTAATAATGAATGATAAAAACAGGAAGAAGCGTAGAAAAAAAATGGAACAACGAATAATAAATTGAAAACAATCTGAACCATAAATTTAAACAATATTAGTACATTTGAATCTGTGTCAGAAGATAGATAAAGGGGATGTATTGAGTACGAGACGTAAAATAACCAATTAATATAAGGTCGTAAAACCTCTTCAACAACATTGGAAAAAAGATTCTTTGTTGATACGAACGATTTTAATTATCTTTTCGGGGCGCTTTTGGTTATTGTGTTTTTTGAGTTCCATTTTTCCTTCATTCACATGATCTCCATTATTTCTCGACGTTTAAACTATTCACGTAGAGATATAATATCAAATAGGGGGTATTTTTTATTTATGGTTCCAAGCTTCATAGGTTATATGAGAAGGAAAAAAGAATTACTGTAAACTATAAAAGAAAAGGGTTTTAAATGAGGGTTTCAAATGATTATCTAGATATTTATCATTGAAATGATTACGGAGTTGTATCCTTTAACCATATGGTATATTTCTGGACCTAATGCACTTTAAGTGGCACTTTTGTATTTAGTTCAATTTTAATTGATAATATTTTAATGGAGGGTGAATTCATTCTAAGCTGGTTGTTCGTTATTCAAAATATAATCAAATTTTATTTACGAGTTATAGTCGGCGTTATTCCCGACGGATTCGTTCGTAAAAACCTAACGTTTTACTATATATATATGAAACGGTTCAAATCGTAAGCCGCGATTCGAATTATTGATGTTATACGTGATGCGCCAGTTAAACGCTTTATATACGTTATCCGAAGGGTCGGTTCGATATTTGTGCGGCAACTTAAAGCCTAAACTCTACCTTCTTTTATACCATTAATATTACTCAACCTTTACACACATGTTAATATCTTTATTTGAGAGCTAGTTTCATGTTAATTATGTTAACAAATGTAACTTTATCTAAATGTCTTTTTCTATACAAGGTTAAGAAAATCTTGTCTATACGTAATTATTTCGTTGTTAAAGTTAATTATACGGTTTTCCATTTGGTTAACTTTATGTTTGTATTTTAAATTTGCCTCCAACATGAACTCTCCTTCACGGAGAAAAACGACGAATCCTACGATATTATTGAATTATCCACTTATATTGTAAAAAGAAAAAACAAAATGCAAATATTTTACAATTTAGTATGGAAATTAATAAGTATGTGTTAAAGTTGAGCTGGATTTTTGGATCCACTTCTTACAATAACTTTAAAGAGTATTCTATCCGAGTACAACGGCCTTAACGAGTTCGTAAAGTGTGTTAATGATGCATAAAATTGTTCCTCAAAAGTAATGATTTAAGTAATATATTAGTATATTGGCGTGGATAAGTTATTCATAATGTTCCTTAGATTTTCAATCGCCCAATGTAATATTACATATCTTAAAACAGGGTTTGTAAAGGGTACGTAAAGATTCGGAACACGCCGAAAATAAACTATGGATTGCTCGTTTTAAAGTCGGCGATTGGGTTGGATTTTTTTTACCGGCGATATTATGCCCTCTAACTATAAAGCCAGTTTTCTATGAAGATTTAGAGGTTTTATCGTCTTCCTCGTAAATCAAACGGATGTGATGAATTCTATAAGCGTCGTAAATCTCTAGATTTAAACTTTTATAGTAAAACTCGTCTTCATCGATCAAAGCCGCATTTTTCTTTTGTATAAATTATTTAAAAGTATAATTTAAGATGATGATAATGCCTTGTTGGCCGAGCTTAATAATTAACTGCAGTTCATCGATTTGTTTTTTTCTGAGATAATGACAAAGTCCATAACAAAAGCTTTAACGCGTTTTTTTTAAGAAAAAGCTAAATAAACGACTTTAGCAGGGTAGTATTGATTTATTTGATATCGGTTGGCCGGTTTCGTTAAGACAGGTAGGGTGAAAAGGTATATACGAGGGGTATAAGGGTTTTGAGGGTGGTTTGAATTCGTTATTACAGGAATAGATGAGTTAATACTACTTTTCGAATTTCGTTTTTAGGTCGACGTCGACAATATTTTGCTTTTTGTACTTCCGTACTATCGTTTAACATTATAACCTCGGTTGATTTGATAGGATGATAATTATATGGTGACCTTTAAATCTGTTTATCTTTTAAAGGCTAATTTATTCATCTTTTGTTTTCTGAATTATTATGTTAAACTATGATAGTATATTTAAAAAGCAGGTTTTACATAGGACTTTTCCTTATGGTTAACAATCTGAAAACATCTTTTTAGTCTGAGAATATTGAAATACTGCTATGGATTTCGCTACAGTATTCTCTCTTTATACCATAGTAAGTAGTAGTGTTAAATTTATTGAAATATACAATAGGAATAGTCACCTAGCACACAACTCATTAATAGGGCCAACTGAGCCAGTCAGTACTTGGTACAGACTTTGAGTACTAAACCCCTCATCACTAAAGGATAAAGAATTCGCCAGGGTTGTAGATATCTTCACCAGCACTATTGTTTTATTAGTGCGAGTACTAGTATTGACTAGTACTGAGGATTAGCACGTAGATCATGCTTTAGTTAGTATTTTCTTGCACGGATGAACTAGTATTTACGACTACAAATCAGTTTTAACTTGTACTTAAACTCGATTTTGGTCGAAATACTTATAATAATATGCTTGATTATGTATCGAGTCTTTCATATAGATTTTAGAATACTTGAACTTATAAAGCTATATAATATCTTCTAAAATATTAAATTTAATATATTCTTAGTAGTAATATGTTTTACTGTTTATTGAATTAGTCAATTTATTTTGCACATATTCAAATTTCCACTTCTTCTGGATTACGTGATACCTTTGAGGATACTTTATTAGCATTCCTCAAACGCAGCTTCTTTTCGCCCCTAGGGATGTCTTACATCAGTACCAGTGAAGATATTACTCTTTTACTGAGGACTGTTATTGCTTCCGGTGTCTTAAAACCTATAGGTTCGTTTACTTCGGTTCATTTCTTATCCCTTTGATTTATATACTTTTAGGGCCACTCCTGTTTCTTTAAGCGCTTGAAACCTTAAAGTTTTATCAAGGAAGGGCAAGATAGGAGCTCTTGATACCCATAGGGCTAAAGTTGAGTTAGAAATTCTAGTTATTAATGCTAATGATTTTGTTAACGATGAAATGAAATCTAAAGATAAAGCTATCTGTTCCCCAGAATTATTAAGGCTTAAGTTAGTTATCAACTCATACAGAAGACTGTTAGCTCAGTTTAAAGAACGAAGAAGAGTACTGAAGAAAATAGAACTATTTGAATCGATACGTAATATAACATTGGTCAAGGGGAAGGGGATAAATATCGAAAATCCCTTTTAAATGATGAAAAATAGACACAATTCATAAAGTTTAAATTACGATTAAGAAAAGAATTTAAACGGTTAAATTATATTAACATGAACATTTGATCAACAGCTATTTATGATGATGCTGTTAACAATAATTATTTCAAGTTCTTAGATTATATATTGAAGATTATTATAAATACAATATTTACAAAAATTTATTGAATTACTTTATTTACGCCTATCGACTGTAGTTTTGTCATTACTTTCAAAACTATCCGTATACGAATTCGAGTCTACAGGTTAATCAATTTTTTTATTACTTCAGACATTTTAGCAGTCGTCATGGGAAATAACGGCTCATGTGAGGTCTTATTAAATTTCATTGTTATATTAAAAGGCACTAGACCGATCTGCCAACAATAACTTCTTAAGAAACTTCGTTTCCTACACCTTTTACACTATTTAGTCCCAGTTCATTTTGTGGCAGCGTTTGAAAATAGTAGCAGAAGCTTGTTCTATTAAGGCTATTTAATTGGAAATATTGAGTATTACCTATAGTTTTCAACTTACAATAAGCTCGACTTTCTTGTCTAAATAGTTAGTAAACGAAGTGAATTAGGAAAGTCGCTACAATATTACTACGTGAATTTTAATAAGACTTTCAAAAAGAAAACAGACTTTAAGAAGGAAAACAAAACGTTAAATTTCATCCTATGAAGAAGACCGAAAAAAATTCCCTTTTACGTGTAATTAGTTTATTGATTACGTTAAAGAAACCCCCCTGTATATTTCTAGAAAAGATACTCGTAATAGCCTTATTGGATATTACAACTAAATATACGCCTTCCAACACTGGTAAATCTATCAGTATAAAAAAAAAAGGCGAACGAAGTTTTTGTTAATAATGGTAAAGTAAAAGACTTTCGTGATTTATAGAATTATTACTTGATAGTAATTTCATAATCAATTGCATAGTTAACCATGTAAGATCTTATACAGGATCCTATACCGGAGATTTGACTGATTAGAGGCTGTATCTTATACGGATGTACCCGCTTTAAGGTACCTACTTTCAAAGTTAAAGTCATTACTTTCAACGTGAAGAGCTCCACTTTTGACATCAATCCTCCAAAATTACCAATTAGAAGCCGTACCAAATACGGGTATTACCGTAGTTTAGGCCCCCCTTTTAAAGTTATTATTGGAATAATATTACATACAGTGCAGTTGGTCAACTTTACTTACAGTAAAGTTAAATGTACTGCAAGTGTATTGCTTTGAGGAGACTTACCGCATTGGGGGTAAGTCGAGTACAGTACGTTGCACTTCACTCTAGGGCACGGGATAAGCAGTCGGCTATACAAATTACAGTGCACACCGGCTAGTGGTCTGCCAAACCTAAAACAATACATCCACAATCTGACCACATAATACTACTGTTACTTCGACTAATCGAATCAACAACGTTGCAACGTCTAAGGCCTACCAACAGTTATGTTTTTAAAACTTAACGGTTAGTTTTATTTTTCTCCCCTTGTTCTGTTACATTATAATATTGTTTTACAATTAGTAAACTCTTGTTTCGAGAGTTTATAGGAGCTAATTCAGACTTATCTTGCCATATTCTTGATAACTGGATATGCGTTTCATATAAGAAGCTGGAAGGCGAAAATAACTCCGGATTACGAATAAGGGGAGTAAATGATTGGTTAACATGTAAAGGAATAGAATAAATATTGAGTAAGTTTGAAAAATGATATAGTCAAAATACAATAACTTTACATAACTGATTTTATTATCTTAAGTTTATTATAAACCTAATATGCGTATTCGTGTTGAATAAATTAAGCCTTAAAGTTAAAAGATTACCGAAAGTTAAATTTAAAACTAAGGCAATTGTTGTCATTTGAACTAACGACTTCGTTTTAACTTTGGCTACGTAATTTTTTCATTGAAAAGCAATTACCACAGCTTTTAATATATCATTAAATACTTTTCTTTAGCATACCACATTTTGTTACACTAGCCTGAAGTCGGTAGAGGAATTACTACAGTTATTAGACGGCCCGGAAAAGGATCAGGTAAATGGAGTGGTTCGGACTTAGTTGTGCCCTTTGTGAACTTTTCCAAAGAACCTGTTGGCGACCAAGTTTCTAATACTGAGCCTCCCAAAAAGGGTAACTATCTAAATACTTGAAAACCATTATTAGACTAGAACACGCATGTGGTGACCTAGTATCTATATAGAATAATTATATCTTCAAAGTTTATAATATAACTGTTATGTCCATTGAAATAATTTGATGCATAGGTTATTCCGTGGAATCTTTATTCTCTCAAGAAAGTCACGAGTTGATTGACTATGTAGTTAGGAAAATATTATCAGTTACGCTTTTACAATTA
This sequence comes from Anisogramma anomala, assembly GCA_038502455.1. Lineage (NCBI taxonomy): Eukaryota > Fungi > Ascomycota > Sordariomycetes > Diaporthales > Gnomoniaceae > Anisogramma > Anisogramma anomala. Next base: position 196,323 of record JASMMZ010000007.1, read on the forward strand.
AGTTATCTTTACTAGATATCTTGAAAGGAAACGGCAATTCAAAACGTTTCAATAATGTGAGTTTGAAAAAGATAAGTACCTGAACCGTTGCCGGAAAAGTTTCATCCTACTTGTAGCTGTACTTATTCCAAGTAATCAATATCATAAACAACATAAAAGTTAACGATAAGAGTAGAATTTGGCACATTACGCCTAATAAGGGTTTTTACAATGAAGTAGGAAATACATAGGAGTTATAGAACTAAATTTATATTTACCTGTACTCCTAGTTTCGCCGTTATTATACATATACCCTTCACAAGACGAAAAAGGTTTAAATAACCTATTTAATAAGAAGAAGAGAAATAAATTGTTGATGGTTTTCTAATATTTACTCGGCATTGTTATATATTTAAGTTTTATTTACCCAACTGGACATGGAATTTCATGGGGAAAATAGTTAGTACTTCTAGCCTTACGGTTTTGGATAAACCCATTAAAGACCTCATTAGGAAGTTGTCAGGGAATAATATATTAAATCTATTAATTTTAATATCACTGATGACATTGCAACGGCAGCTTCAAATTCCAAGCCAATAGGTAGTAAACGTTAAACAGCACAAAAACGGAAAATAACTTGATGGCAGGTATAACAGCAGATGCAGTTGTTGTTCAAGACATGGTCTAGTTAATGCTTTTAATCAGTAAATTAGAGAAACAGCTGACCATAAGGGAGACTTTGGAGGGCCTAGATTTAAAGTATTAAAAAACAAAGCCCCTAAAAGTAAAATAAGGAGTTTACTGTCCCTAAACATTTTTGGGGCAATTAATAGAGATATTACATATTACACTCTAATGAAAAAAGTAGTAATAAAGGTTAAAACTAATTTCAAAGATCAGATGGAAAGGTAAAAGTTGAGGATAGTAATTCAAAGGTTTGAACATATTTATAGTTTTAATTATACTGAAACCTTTGATTTTATAGTAAAATATTATACGTGGAAAATTCAGATTACACTTGTTACTTTTTGATGATGATATATCAAGTAAATCTTTAATAACTTCGATTTTAAAAACAGGTAATTTTAAAAATTGGTGTTAAAGGATATTATAGACATTATTATGTAATTATTTTTGAAATATCACAATGAAAATATTATTGAATTTGACTTTACAGTTAACCAAGTCTTTTTGTTGCTAGTTTTACTTTTCTAGTTTAAAAAAACTTTAAAATAATAGTTAAAGGGGTTAAGGGAAGTATGCAATACCCTTAAGTTCAAAAGATTATACTTTAATAACGTGCTATATATGAATTATCGCCGTTAACTTCTTGTATATACTTACGTTGATAACCTTTTGATGATGAACCTTGATTCAAACGCTATTGAAACCTTTAAGATGTATATAGGAGAGCACTTTGAGTATGAAGACCTGGAAAAAGCAAAGAAATTTCTAGGAGGGTATAAATGAAAGAAGAGGAACGCACTTATCTTCATCTTATCAAAATATGTCTTTATTAAAAGTGTATTGGATTAAATAATGAATGGAATAAAAAGAGGTCCGGCCTATATTCCTATTACAATCGGATCCCTCGTTTATTCCATGACATAAGATTAAGCCAATATTTCACAAACTAAAAAGTATTAGTTAGATATAGGGGCTTTTGGTTATATATTATGGAATACTAGACCCGATATCGCCCTTCTTATAATAGTACTTCTACGTTTTCACTATAGTCCTTGATATGAGTATATTAAACTAGTTGGTTAGGTCTTAAATAACTCAAGTCGTCGAAAATGTGAAGACTAAAAGTAGGTAGTGAGTAACTATTTTTAATTCCATATTGGAACGCTATCGACTTTGGCTCAGATTACCATAATTATATAAAAAGACTTTAAATTGACGTATAGTATGATTATGACGGAATTTGGGACATGACTACTAAAAATTCTACTTATTAATACACAGTTTAAATCGTTAATTGAACGGTAGACTAGGTATCTCAAAGGGAATCCAATGTATTTTGCTCTCGTATATATGTTAAAAGAAATTCAGGCCTAAAATTTACTCATAATACCTTATAGATAAGGAACTTGTTTACAATGATACGTACTTTGATTATAGTTACCATATATTGTGATGATGAGTGATTTATTAAGTGTTTTAATATTACATAGAATTATTGACAGACTTTAAATATATAAATCAAAGAATTTTTTTAAGGGATAGTGTAAGACGTGTTGTAATACAAATCCAGTGGGTACCTACTAATAAATAACTTGCTCATGGGTTGATAAAGCCATTGCCAAGGGTAAAATACGAAGCAATAATCCAACCGTTTGTTTTAGATAACTTGTGTTTAAAAAGACTAGATATTTAATAAACATCTATTCTTCGAGTTACCTTGTGGTATTACTGGTATGAAATCGTGGTATAGTTTTGGTTGTAAGACTTGGTATATTAAAAAAAAAGGAATTCTGGAAAGATTATCGGTTTCAATCCGTCTTTATAGGTTTTTTTGCTTTTTACATTTACGGATTATGTTTTTTTGGCAATAGACGTGCTTGATTCTATCATTTACTTTTTTGTTTTTTTACCTCTGTTTTCTTCCATCCTCTAGTAGATAATGCCCCTTGAAAGCGGTTGTTTAAATATTCAATAGGTAGATTTATATAGCAAAAAACATAATATTAAGGCTTATATGGCTAGTTAAAACTTGGTACAGACTTAAATTACCTATACCCTTAATACCAAAGGATGCGAAATTCACTGGAGTTGTAAATATCTCCACAATTACTTGTGTTATACTAGTGTGAGTACTATTATTGACTGGTACGAATGATTGAACGTAGATTTTAATTGTGTTAGTATTTATTAGCATGGAGGAGCTGATATTTACTAGTATACACAAGTTTTTATTAGTATGGAGTTTCGATCTTGATCGTGATCTTGATGAGTATATGCTTAATCAAAAATCAAGTCCTCCATATAGATTTTAGAATACTTCAATATATGAGATATTCAATATCTTCTTGTGTAGTACCTTCAACAAATTCTAAATGAAATTTTGGGTAGTTACCTAAAATAAGGAGTGTGAGGATGAACCTACCCGAGCTAGAGGTATTTATGATGGCATTAACCACTACTTGTAAAATGGACTCCATGAAATTAGTACTTTTTAGTCACTGTAATAGTATTTCATACTCTTTTTGAATAGTATTTATAACCTTTTATATTTTCTAATAACTTATACTGCTTTTATGGGTATTATTCAATGTTTATTGATGGCAATCTTATATTTGATATCCAAGTCGTATAAGTCAAAAGCTATACCTATATCGTTGACAATCTAGTCCAAAGGCACTGTATAAACTTTGAACTGTAATTCAGTAAATCATCATTATAATTAGTAGAAAACACACTTCATGTGAGTTCCATGGCTGGAATAATATAATAACAACGACGTTATTTAGTTCAGGCTGGCAGTTAAATTATATTATATGCAATAATAACCTCATAACTTTCATTAATCTCGTGTTGAAGTCAGGATTTGAACCGTTATAGAGCTTGTAAATGTAATTTATACTTAAGGCAATACGTTTGTGTGGCCTTATATTTAAAGAAGTCGTAAATGGCTTTTTACAGCCGGATATACAAGTCGACGGTGAAGTATTTTTAATTTCGATTTTGTTAAGCGAACGCCTTGAATTATATGCGCTTTATAATAAAATCAAAGGTGTACAAATTGAAAACAAAGTGATACAGATACTTTATTCGAAACGCGAATAAGTTTGTTTATTGTATTCTAAACCTTAATTCCGAACCTATTTATATTGGTCAATAATAGCAGAAATGATGTCTTAAAGTTTATTACATGAATGTTTACTGGTCTTAATTGTATATCAACAAATATTGTGTCTAATAACAACGTTTCACGTTTTCCAAACAGACTCTTTTAGTTTTTTTTCTTTAGTCTAGTTAAAACATGGGAAACATCGTTGCAAAAACGTGGAATTATCGTTTTCCGGCGTTTAAGATTTTTCTAAGTCGATATTGGGCATATTGCTTTGGAATCGGTGATCGTACCTGTTAGAAAGTGTAAAAAACGACGTTATATAGGTGGGGCATACTCTTCTTTAATTTTTTTTGCTTATAATTCATGAAAGTATGGTATTTTATTGGTCCGTAAATTATCGCTAGTTGTTTTTATCATCTGAGGCTACGAAGTAAGTATTTATTACGTCTAGATTTTACTCTCCGAATGTGTATTCTAGGTAGTAGGCTTTAAGTTTATCTTTTACGCTTTTAAAGTTGGGTGCATACATTGTAAAATTTGTTTTTATTTTGTATTCGAGCACGAAATTAGATGACAAGGTTCGTTTTATTCGAAATGATTCGTATACTATATTGTTCGCAGAAGAATGGCCGACCTTATTGAATATTATATATCGTGTTGAAAAAACTATAAAGCGTTGTATATTTTTCTATAATTATTGTAGGATATATATAGAGCTTCGTATTAAGTTATTAGATCATTTGTGCTAATAACTACTTTACCCATTGTTTCCAAAGCTCCTTCATTAGTATCATTCAATTTTATAACCTTATTTGTGGCATTGGATTTATTACGCATACAATTTAACCCATCGATATAAGACGTGGCCAATTATTTTGGCAAGGTCCAATTTAGTGATTAAGTCCTCAACTTTGGTTCTTTGGGTTTTTAATACCAATACTATGCTTGTTCATCAAAGTGTTAAGGTTTCAAGCGATATCATCATGGTCGTACAAGAATCTTTCAAATTTTTGAACGGTTTAAATTGCGCGTGCTTATATTTTGAATTTTTGTGGCCTGCTTTTTTTAAATTTTTTGATAAACAGTTTTTGTCCCTTATGTTCTGGTTGAAGGACCGATTCAAATTTCCGAATCTTGGGTAAGAGGGAGGTAAATATTTCTTTTTGATCTTTATTAGCGTTTAAACGCTAGCTTCTTCATGATTCCTAAATAATTCCCGTATTATTAGTATCATAAAGTTCGTACTCTGATTCTATATTGAAATAAATATTGAAACCATTAAATTAATTCATAAAGGTATTCAGTTACCTACAATCATGTATGTTTTATTTTTAAATGAATCTAGTTCAAATTACGGCTAAAATAATATATCATTATAATAGTTTAATATGTTAAGTTTTCTATGTATTTTGTATTATATGTATTTCATTATCAAATATTTTATATGGTTTTATATTATAATCTTCATCCTTATTGCATATCATGGCATAGTTAATGGTTTTGGAAGTGTCATTGATTTCTTTACCTATTCACGTGAACGCAAAGAGTAAAAGAGTAGAAGAGTAATCGTAAATATTGGTGTTTGTAATAGAACAATGGTGTTTGAAGTGCAGTACGTCAACTTTACTCATAGTAGAGTTGACTATACTGATAGTAAGTTTGGTTTATTGTTTTGTGCGGGCCTAATGTATTTGCTGCGAGGTAAGTACAGTATGCGCCTACTTCCTACTAGGGCATGAGCCAAGCAATTGACTCTATAGATTAATATGTAGACCGGCTAGCGGTGCTAAAACTAGAATAATACATCCGCCTCCTGACTACTTCAATACTACTATTACTTCGATCAATCCAATCACCAACGTTGCAACAACTAAAGCTCTACCAACACTGATAAGTATTTATTAGATTAAGCAAAAATAAGCTATGAATAAGAAAAGGCTACTTTCCAGGTAGGCTCTACGTCAAACGAAGGTTAGGGTATGGGAAATATTCTTGCGAAAGGACTCCATGAATTGCGCCTGTTTTCACGGTAGTTTAGAGGTAGCGATAGTATCGTTATCGAAAACACTAAGAAAACCTGAGGTTTTTTTTTTTGAAGACGTTGAGATTAACTGTCAGAAATATAAAATGCGGAAATGTGGAAAACAGCTAAGTTTATACTATTCTAGGTGATACTACCGTAAGAAAAACAACCAAGTCCCACGGCCAAAACATTAAACAACCTTCGACCTTTACCTACAACAACTAACTACTTTCGACTTTACCCTTTACTCGAAACCTTTGGCCCTACTTTACTATTTTTCAATTTCTTTACTCTAATTTCATCTTTATGATCGCTGCTTTAAGCGAAAACACCAAGTCCTTTCTTTTTTAAATAAACAAGTTCCCATGCGACTTTACGTCAAAACAACAAGTCGCTACGCCCTAAATCCTTAAGCATATTGTCCACCAAGTTTCATACAAGCCAAAACTCTAAAATAGCTACTGCAAATGCTTATTTTCAAGCTATTACCCAACCAACCTGAATTAAGATAATTGGAAACCTAAGGATAATATTCATAAATTAGTACAATAAGTTGCTTTAGATAACGGATATTAATAAAACTTTAACTTAAGCCCACCTAATTAACTACGTTACCTAGTATATCCTCAACGTGAATCGTAGCGAAAACTACATCTGAGGCGCCCTTGACTTTTAAGATTTCCGTAAGTTTTTTAATCATTAGACATACAATTTATGGGTGATATTCCAACATATGGGTAGGTCTAAGCTAAAGAAGGGGGTTACCTGTCGTTGCATCTATATCCTTAAAAAGACTGCTAAAACTAGATAAAACATTTTATAACCTGGCTTAATGAGAAAACATCCCTTAAGATTTTACTCCTTAAAACCTTTAAGGAAAAGGTATGGATATTAAAGACCTTCAACGCTCTTATACGTGATTTAGGGGACCACCCCATTACCTTGAGCTAAGTTAGGCCTTTTTATGCACCAATATAAGGAACCCGTTAACCTGCTCGGAAATCCAGTACCTTTAGGTAATAACACGAAGTACGATCATAATAACGACATAGTACGTAAATAAAAAACCGCTAGCGTAGTCAAATGAATTAATGGTAACACTTTACACTAAGTAGTTAAGCAAGATCTTTAAGTCACTTTAAACATTGAAGCCCTTATTACTCCTTGGCTATTTAATCGACAAGTCCCGTAAAAGTGTACTAATGACATATTTACCTATACTAGAAAATTTACTATAAGATTTACCAGCAGACTTTACCTCTCGTGTCAGGCGACTGGCAATTACTTGTAATACAGAGATGCGAAGCATTTCAAGCTTGAAATACTACAAAATATCAATAAAGAATAGGATAAGTATCGCGACCTACCCCTAAATTCCGTTTAAATAGTCAATATTTATTAAAAACTCCTCATGAAATTCGCTACTATTTGAAATGACAAAAGAAGTATAATTGGAAACAATACAACCTCTTTGACACACAGATACTATCGTTTTGAAACATCTGTAAATAAATAATGTCTCGGACGTCTGGGCTTCACGCATTATTTCCCGGAATCTTTACAAGATACACAGAAGATTATTACATAACCTTCCTAACCCGAGAAACCACTTTTCGCGAAGTTTACTATAGTATAGAAATACAATTCAGATACGACGTCCACCTTGCATAATAACCCACAAACTAGGCTATTATACTGTAAAAAAAAAAAAAAAAAAAAACACGAAAAAATAGGGGGAAATATCAATAGATATATTAAATCAGATATTGAAAAAGTTGATATTATACCATCCATCAATAGGAAAACCCCATTTTAGTAAAGTCATATTTCGAGTGAAGGTACGGACAGCCATTACGAGTGTTAAAGACTTTAAATACGATCAATAACGCTTATGTGCCACCTACAGAGACTTCTTTAACTAATTAATTTTCTTGTTTACAACAATAATAATGCGTATATCTAATTCTCTTGATATATACACCTAAGCCGGCAAATTCAATAATGTAAATGAAAAATATCTTACGGTAATGAATTATGTCAACCGTAACCACCGCTATAGGCGTCCTTAACAGCTAAGATCTGACTTATGGGTTAAACAGTAAACGTAACAGCCATACCAGCATTAACAGGGCTAAAACTTAAGCGAAACTGTTAACCATAAGCATTATAATCGTAATAGTAATACAAGGTATTGGATTTGTAGTGAATCTGGCTATTTATTAACTCGTCAACTCTTAACCAACCGAAGTGATTAAAAGGTAATGTATTATATCCGATACCCTCCAATTTTAAACACGACTATTTACACCAAATCGTAGAAATTGAAGGCGAAAACTAATTACCGGTGATAATACTCAATAAAAATTAAGTAGCATGAAGATAATTATTCTGGTACAGTCCAGTAACTAGAGCCCATAGTTATATTGTTCAAGTCGTTTAGCAGTGCCATAAAACTTGACGAAGCAAGAAATTCGCAACTTACATCGACGTTTTAACTACCCACCCGTTAATAGTCTATACAAAATCCTAAAGTTTGTAAGGTTTGAAAGTGTGAAATATTTTTCCTTAAAATATTTTAAAAAGCTTTACCACAATTGTTTAACGTATACTCAAGCCCCTCGAAAATATAATTTGATATCAAAAGAGGACTAATAATTCAATTACATGGGAATTATCGATATGTAATACTTAAATAACAAACCGGTTTTTCATATTGTGAACTTCATAACTGTTTTTCACAGAGTCAAGTTTCCAAAATACCTTTCTGCAAAGGATACGTAAAAAACGTTAAGTATACAGTGGATTGACACGTACATAGATCTAATTAACTTCGTTATTTTTAATATCAGCACCAATTTGATGGCAGTTGAATTCTATGAAAATATAAAGAAAATAGGTATCCAATGCAATAAGGTGCTTATCAAGGGCTACTAAAAAATTGAAAATGTTAAAAAAGAACACGCTCTATTTGGCAAAGCTTATAATATCCTTACGTTAAAAATTAAAGTGCTTAATGATCCAGAGACCCGCGTTTGAATAACGGTAAAAGGCCTAAATTAAACTATAGGCCCAGAGGTTGCAATAAAAACACTATTGGTCTTGAAAACGTACCCACGCTTGACGAGTGAATCTCCGCTATCAGCAAATACCTAAAGGCGAATGATAACCTACGGAAAAACTTTAAAGGAACGACGAAAAGAATCGGTAGGTCGCCAGATTAGCGACTCCTCGAATACCAAAAAGGGACATAAAATAATCTACCTATAATAATATATGTACTTACTTTACCATTATAAAGTAAAGTCCTTATATACTGGAAGCCGAAAAAATGGGACAGTCTTTATAAAACATTAGATATCGCCAATTTCAAAATAGTTGTTAAAACTATTAATGATCATATGTCATTTCGTATTACTTGAGTTAATCTTGATATTAAGGTTACAAACGATAAGGATTATTTATCCTAACAATTAAGTTAACAAAAATTTCCTTCACCCGTTATCGACAGGTTGATAAAACTCCGCTGATGTAGACAACCCCCGAAAGAAATTACATAGCAGAGGACAAATATACACCGGATCATACCTACAATACTATTTAGTTAAGTAAAAAGTAGAAAAATAACGAAGACTTGGCACTAAAGCTTCGAATGCAGAGCATTATGAAGACGGTTGGTAAAAAATTTAAGGAAAACGACAGGGTCAAGTTTAATAGCTTGCTAACTCGAAGATTGGTAAAACTTGTATAGAAGCCAATTTTAACTTCTAAACCCTGAATCTTATGATCTTTAATTAGGGTATTATTTACGGAGTGAAGTGTAAACTCATGAGGTGCCATATGAAAAATCAATTTTAATCATTTGAAAATACTGCAATAGAGAGAAAACCTAGATTTTTACCTAATCGAAAACTATTTTGAAAATTCTATAAATTTTAATAGTCGCTTGAATAAAAGTTTCATTGACTAAAATCAAAGGCAAGTTTGCTCTTAATAGCCGAAAGAAAACGTTAGCCTATAAATAATTAGTAACTAACTTATAGCTGATAGTACTATTGAAATTACTATAGTAATTACGACTTATCATCCATTTCAAAACGGGAATATGATATATTAAGCCTTAATACTAATTTGCTAAAACCAAAGTTTTTTAGTTCCCACCCTATTAATTTTATTTGAAAATACGGATAAGTATAACATCTGAAATAAATATCCCGTATTTATCGGTAACGTAGAAAAGAAACTTTGGCTTAATATATACATAAATTATTGATACACTCTTCGTTAAAACCTTGACCCTGATAGTGTTTCAAAAGTAATCTATTAATAACTATAATTTTTCAATGATAAGTCGGTAACCATGTTAAAACCGGATAATCAAATTAAGTGTCACGGATTTTTCATCGGTATATTTTTAATTTATACCAGCCTTAACTTTCGCCAACAGGTTGAAGGCACTTCTTTAGATATAATAAACAAAATCGACGCGGTCAAGGGTTAGCGGTACTTAAAACAACGTGTACTTGGTAGTTATATTGTCATATGATACTGTTTGAAGTCTACTTTTGACCTCTCCATCGAAACGCAAACATCAAACCTAATTTATAAGGAATTGCACCAGCTTAATAATATGATGGAATAACATATGCAAAATTCAAATCAAGAAATTAATATGGTCCAGATTAATTTATTGAAGGTGAAATGAAGAAATCTTACAAATGAGGTCCTCACGAATCATTCTGATTCAACATGTTAAATTGATTTTATAATACCAATAATCGATCAGGATATGCAATTGAACAAATTTAAAATTAACGTCAGCCTTATTCACTTAACCTCTTTTAAATACAAGAGAATTACATGGAACTTATGGGAGTTAAAAGTATATAGCATATTTACAGGCTTCAATTTAATTATAGCATTATGGAAAACTCTGGTCTTTATTATTAGGCAACTAAAGATTCCTTCAATTCAGGTAGTAATGTATAGCAACTCAAAAAGCTTATTCGAATACCTTTTGAAACTCCGAACCACTAGTGAAAAAACGCCTAATAATCGACGAAATAGCACTCTATAAAGCGTACGAAGGGAAAAAGATGAGACATTCTCGATAAATTCCCGGCAAATATAACCCTATTAACTTGAAAACGAAAACAACTCCAACTAATTCCTCCGAAATATATATAAACGATTAGAGACTAACTATACGAATCAAGAGCTACGTTAATAAACCGCCCGGTAAAACTAGATTATATAACGGCTATTATGGATATATTAGTCGAACTAAACTGCTAAGAGATAAATAATAAGAACTTTTTCAAATTTCACGGTTGAAGTACAACAATATATGGGGTTACAAAGCAATCACTTCTCATTGAGAAGTCGATAAACTCGGACAACGAAGCTGTGGGGTACCTCAAGATAATTAGTGTCAATTTTGATTGAAATAGGTGTTTTTCAATACGAAGGATGATTAAATTGGACAAGGGATTGGCCAGTTAACGAGGTTGTTGTTTAGCGCGCAACTGAAACGATTGGTTAATTACAATAACTTGCGAATACAAATTGAAAAACCGCTATTATTAGCAAAATAGTATTTGTAATGGAGTAGGTCAAATTCACTTATAGTAAATCTAACTATATTAACTGTAGTTTTATTGTATTATTTGGTGTGGGTCTACTGTATTGACTACAAAGAAAGGTCAGTATTCCCTGCTTTACCCTAGGTCACAGTCCAAGCAATTGGCATTAGAAATTATGGTGTAGACCGGCTAACAGTCGGTCAAACCTCGAAAAAATATATCCACCACCTGCCTACTACTATACTACTATTACATCTACCAATAAAATCGACAGCATTGCAACATCTAAAGCCTTACCAACAGTTTGTATAAAAGTAGTAATATAAGATGAAGTAGAAGAGTCATCCGGAGAATAAACGCTATAAGTAAGAAGATATAACCTCTCATCCAGGAAGTGGCAGTCTATCATACAATCTATTAATCTCTTTTCTGGGTATTTATACTCTACTGTGTACTCTGAAAATGTCACTTCTAGGCAGTGGCACGCTATCATACACTCTGAAAAAGTGTAACCTATAACATAACACGTTATTATACACGTCATAGGAGTGGACCTTATAATCTAATACACTACCATATAACATGCAAGGTAGTTTATACGTTTACTAATTATCATGATATAAAATAATAGTTAGATCTGTTATTTTTTGGTTTTTATTTGTGCTTTAAATCTCTCAATAACGATTTTTATTGTGAGAAGAGACTTTTACGTAATCCAATGTTAACAAAATAACTTATAATATAATTCTTATAATTACTTTGATAGTAATAGTGAAATTAAATTTACTATCTGAATTTGGAATTTGATTGTAATAATCTTTTATATTCAAAGTTTCGTTTGGTAACCATAATAATATTTATCATTAATTCCGGTAACACTTTTATCGTTTTTATTTCGCAGGAATTACGGTTTAGGAAACGTTTCTAAACGTTATTATAGTCTTTTTTTCCTTTCAAATTATGGGCCATAATACTACAACGGCCAATTTATTTGTCTAAGGGGTTATTCAAGTATATAAAACAAAATACACTAATTGTTTTCAAAATTCGTAAACGATTTGAATATTATGTTTAAACCGATTTTAACGTACATGGGTGATTGAAAAGTTATAATTTAACTTCTTTCGCAATTTGTAAATAGTATAAAACAAGGTTTACTTATATATAAAGAAGTTCGCCATTCCTTTTTTTAAAGTTGCGGCCAAAGATTCTATACCCGGCCCTTTCTTTTAACAAGGCACTTCTTGCTGTCGAGTTACTTTAGCCGTTTTTGGGCCTTCCTCCTTTTAAAGAAGCGACCGCAAAAAAGTATATGGACTCCCGTTCTTTGAAACACGCGACTCCAACAATGTTTCCAGCACTTATTTCTCTTAATATTACGATTTCAAAAGCTTCTCTTACCCTTCCTTTTCCTTTCCCTAAAAGAGACCTTAATTTTTCATAGTCCATAATTTAGGTTATTGATATAACACCAAGTTTTTGCTTAAAGGGTGGATTGAAATACTATTATAGTTTTTCCAATTTCTAAAATTATGGCCTAAATAACGTATTTAAGTCGTTTTTTCCCTAAAGGTACGGTTTGAACTTCGTATTAAAGCTTTCTTTTTCCCAAAGATATGGCCCTAACATCATACCCGGCCCTTTCTTTCATAATAACGCGTTTACAATAATATTTCCGTATTCTTTTCTCCTTAACTCACGTGTTAAAACGATATTACTGGGGTTTCCATTCTTGAAAGTATAGCCAAAATATTTATCCAAATCACCTTTTCCTCAAATTTACGATCTAAACTTTATATAAAAGCTTTTCTTTCCTTTTAAGGCTCGAGTACCGAATTCCATATCCAAACCGTCCGTCATTTAAAGTTACGAATTAAAAAGTAATTTTAATTTCCCGTTCTTAAATAAAATGCCGAATATCTTAAGTGAGCCTTCCATCGCTTAAAAGCATGGCTTAATTAATGTACATAGCCTTTAGTTTGCTTGAAGGCACTCTTTAAAGCATTTCTTCTAACCCCAACTCTATTAAAGAACTCGATTTTTTGTTAGACTTCACGACAGCATTCAATAAATATATAAAATTCCTTCGACTATCTTTCTATTACAACATAAAATCGAAGAACTCATATCTTGGCACTTTACAAATATATTGCTTGATAAATCAACACGTAAATACTTGGGTTCCTATAGTACGACTATATATATTACTTCGTATATTCAATCCTGAGATTTGTCATTATATACGTAATTTCTGTTCAATTTAAACATTCATAGTGGGTTACGTTTCCGTGGTTTACTTTTGAAATTATTTTGAGATTCATTAAATAAATTGAATATTGGAAAGAATGAACCGAGGATTTATATATAGTATCAAGAAATAATGGACACACTATGTGTATTGGTACCTGAAAAATCTAATTTTACCACAAGCTCTTCGAATTTACTATTACAAAATTTTTAAAAGTAAAACGAAAATGATTTTACGAAACAATATATAATAAAATAAATAGTCTACACATATTTCTCTTTTAGAGATATTTGGGTTAATACCATGCTTATAAAACTACCAAGTATATCAAAGCAGCCAAAAACATAAAATATAGGCATAATGAAAATATGAACACAAATAGGGGATTAAATTATACTTACTCTGAAAACGATGAAACTTTGTAGAAGTTGGTTTTATATAGTCTGAAGAGTTCATATCCATTTAAAATATAATATTTACAATGATTCGGTTTAAATATAAGCGTATAAGGTGTAGAATGAAAACGAAAAAGAATAAGCGTAGAAAGTAAGTCTTATTAACGCTTATTGATGCCAACGAGGTTAAAAAAAAAGATTTAACTATAGACTAACTGGGTTATTTTAATTACCCATTGAACGATTTATAAACTTCTTACCAATTCAACGACTAGTAAACTTAAGCTTCGTTTGTAATAACTTTTAAAAAACGGTATACATTATTGTTAATCAAGAAATCGAGCTCTAGAAGGGAAACGGGGTGGAGTAGAGGGGGGCGGTTGATAGAGTAATGAAAATAGCTCGAATTAGCTAAAAAAACAAATTAAATTTAACAATGAAATAGTATTTTAGAATATAAATGGTTAATAGTTCGAATATCACATGATAATCAGTTTTAAAATTGGTAAATATATTATGTAATGTAGGTTATCTTTTTTTTTTTTTTTAAATACTACATATGTTAAATACTTTATTCAAATTATTGAGGTTTTAACATAGGATTTATAAATTTACTAATTTTCAACTTACGTAACGTATTTCATAGTAAACAACTTCTTCAAAAGATCTGATTACGTTTAAAACTTTAAAGACATTTAACTAATAAAGTAACTGTTTTTTCTTAAAAAAGGGTATTAATCTTATTAGTAGTAACGTATTGAAGTTTTTTTTTTTAAAAAAAAAATAGTTAATTCGAATTTCATAATTGAAATACGTGTTTGGTTTTAAAGGAGTTACCGTTTAATTATACACTGCTGTATAAATTTTTTAAGCAGTAATATCAAAATATAAACACTTAAAACCACCATATCATTCTATTATAAATGATTATTTCAAATTTATATATTTTATTATAAATTTTTAATAATTTACTGAATTGATTATTTATTAATATTTGTAAGATTTTCACCAATTAACGAAAATGTAATAAGTATGATAGTAATCTCCAAAAGTAATATTTATATTGAAGTCATGGGATAAATCAAGGGAAAAAACTCACCAAAAGTATATTTTATAAGTAAAATGGTATATCCTTTCGCTCAGAAAGTAATTCTATACCCCATACTCAACTCATTTTCCTTCTTGACAATTGCAATTTTATTTTCACTTTGTAAACCTCACTTCTAGTCAGTATCAAGCTATTATACACTTTGCAAATGTGCTACCTATAACGTGATACGTTATCATGCACTGTGAAGAAATGCATCTGGTAGTGTAACGCATTACTTTAGAACTTACAAGGTGATTCCTACTTGCACTAACCATATTGATGCATAATTATATACACAATAAGGTTTTTTTTATTGGGAAAACAATGTAATGATTAGTTTCGATAGTCGTTGTGATTCGTAAGAATTAGATAATTATACTTATATTATTGTTTTACACCGTTTAGTCTATGATAAAGAGGACCGCTTTTATAATTTGTACCGCTTTTATTTCGGCAGAAAATGATATTGATTATAGTCGACTAGTAATCTGTATTATATATTTCTTCAAAAGTGTGGTTTAAAAATTCTGTGTACTCGATCAAAGTAGTAGATAATATTTCTATCTCTCTTTGGGTCTTTAATTAATTTTGTTAAGTTTTGTGTCCGTTTTCCGACGTACGTTTAGTTTGATCAAACACTTTACACCCTATTTTTACGGAGTTTGGTTTTATTTTTTAATCAGTTATTTGAAAAAATCGGTTTTAGCGCTTTTCTAATCAATAAGTTGTGGGGAATTTCACGTTTATGATGTTATCGTTCGTCTATTTCGGAATATAAAAACGTAGGGTCATTGCCGACAAGTCTTTTATAATAAAGATTTAATTATTATCAGTCAAATTAATATCCCTGTTCCGTAATTATTTTTGTAATATTTACAAGATCGTATCTTTTACTATACGTCACATTTATAGCTTCCAGTTATTGCAGTTCTTTCGGGAATCATTCAATAATTTTAACCTTTAATTTTGTCGTTTCAATAGTTCGAAATAATCTTTATAATATAGGTATTTGCCATAACAACGATGATATTTCTACAATTACATCAATTTCATTATCTTATAAATTATTGTTCAAATACTTTAGAATGATTCAGGTCAACAACGTGATTTTCAATCAATGTTCTATGTATTAGTTGGCTTTTTCCAGGTTTTTTATTGGCCAAGTTATCATTACGAGAGTCCTAATGGATAGGAGCGTTTAGGAAATTTGTTTGTTCGTATACCACAATTATTTGAGAGATTTTCGAGTCTGTTTTGAGTAGTGGTTGATATTCGAGTGCGATTGGAATAAAATCTTTAAATAGGTTGTGCAAAAGAAGAGTAAATGAGAATATTTGAAATAGCACTATTGGGATCGAAGCGTAGAATATGTAAATAAATATTGAATAAAATGTGACTAAACTTCAGTAGTGGGGAGATGAGCGCTTGTTAGTATTAATGGAGTAAATGAAATACAAATGAGACGTAACTATAATGTAGTTATTCGTTGAAAATTAGTCTTTTCGAGCTAGATAAATACTATATTTTTTACGTTATTCACAAACTTATCAGTTGTAGTTTAAAAATTCAATTACGTGGAATAATAGAGGTCAAACGAGGGAAGGCTAACATCGGAAGAGAAATGAGGTAGAGAGAACGGGGAAAAGGATGTAAGTGTGTAGTTTGTGATGGTGTATGAGGTTTTGGTAAGTTATGGTAGCTTGGTAACATTTTTGAATGCTGTATTAAGGTTGTGGTATGTGTTTGGTAAGCGGTTTGGATATTGAGTTGAGGTTGGACAAGTTTAAACGAATGGTTCTCAATTCTAGTAGGTTTAGCTTACATGGCTCAATAAGTAATAAAACGCTTTTTACAAAGATCCCTGGTAAATTGATGAGGTTAGAATGAGTTCATGGATAAGATAAAAGGGTTTTTAGTAGATGGGGTATTAATAGAAAGAAAAATATTTAACTAAAGTTGTCT
This sequence comes from Anisogramma anomala, assembly GCA_038502455.1. NCBI lineage: Eukaryota > Fungi > Ascomycota > Sordariomycetes > Diaporthales > Gnomoniaceae > Anisogramma > Anisogramma anomala. Next base: position 213,395 of record JASMMZ010000007.1, read on the forward strand.
TTTTCAAAGTGTTGTATATATATATATATATATATATATTACGGTTTTGGTTTCAAAAGCGTTCCATTGTATTTCCTCATTTTCGAATGTTGTTAATAATCGGTAATTTTTGAGTAATGACAGTTGGAATCGCTATAGCATTCAGATACAGGTATTTAAATTTAGTTTTCTTTTCTAGACTATTTGTCGTTAATTTAGTCAGTTATTAATTAGTGTTTGTAAGGTTTGTTTAATTTTATATGTTTAGGTAATGGTAATAGTAAAACTTCATTTATAAAATTGGTCGTAAATATTGAAATAATTAGTTCAATTTAGATCAAAAGAAATATCAGTACATTTGAAGCCTTTGGCCGGAGCTTATCAGTTGTCACCTCGGTCGTGGTACTTCACCATTAGCTTAGCCAATCTATATTCTGGAAAATAACACTTTACTATGTACTTTGTGAACGCCCCTATTAGGATGTGGCTCACTATCATGCACTCTGTAGTAATGTACCTTGTAGAGTCTCATGTTATCATACACTCCGCAAAGGTGAAAATGTCAGCGTGGCCGCTTACTAACTATATATAAGTATAATAATAATCACATCTAAAGAACTATGAAATGCGTTAATAGCTAATTTTAAATGAACGATATAAAATTTTTCCAATCGATCATCCCATCATCTAAGCTTATGCTACATAATACTCCGTTTGATTGCAATAAAAAATTTACCTCCATTGCAAATGAAATATTTCTGATATTAATAGCAATTTTTACTTAACTCTTCGCCGATTCCTTGGGTATATACTTTCAGAAAGAACTGTGAGTTTAACCCATTTCCTAAATATAGTCAGTTATAGTATATTTACATGATTGAGAAACTATATACCTAAAACAGATCAATTTGGCACTAAACCATTGTGTTCCACGATATGGTTCAGGATTTCAAACTATATTTTACAGGGTAGCTTCTAATTTTTACAATTATCAATCTCTGATTGAATGATATTATGCTCCTTTAGAAGTATCACTTACTTCCTGTTAATTTTTGCATTAATTTCAAAAGCTTCAACCGTTACCTATTTGCATAAAATACCCATTATCTGGGTATTAGCTTCAAATTTCCTCCGTATAAAGCTCAGGGTAACGTTATTAACAATAACATTTTGTGGTCCCATCTACGCAAAAATTCACAATGTGCTGTAAGCCCACTAGTCCTCATTTATCTATATGAACTTGTTAAAATTAAGTCTGTATCATAAGGTTACCAAGTCCATTAGGTAAATTCTAAGTTAATTATTTAAAGAAAAGAAAGTGAGTTTATCAGTAAGGTCTCAAGTCTTTAATATTTACGTGAACATAAGGTCTTTAAAGAGTAATCAGAACGATTGGTATTGTAGTATAAATTGAATATGATCTAAGATGAAGTATCCAGAGGTGTATGCCATAGGTGAGGGCTTATAAGCCCTCAACCTCAAGCGTATAACTTTGGAATACTCTTTCTTAACCGATGCACCCATTGCCATTCGGTTTGGTATAGTCTATCCAAACCGATCCACGCATTGCCGTTCGGTCTGGTATAGGCAATCAGGACCGATCCATGTATTATCGTTCGGTTTGGAATCGGCATTCCAAATCGATCTATATATAAAGAACTTTACCTCTTACAATACTACAGCCTGTAATGTGATACGTTATCGTATACCTTACATGAGTATACCTTATGATATAGTGCACTATTACTTTCCTTATATATACTATTTACAAGCGTATATAGTAATATTTACACAGGTAATCTTTTTTTTTTCCTTAAGTACTCTATATCTATAACCTAATAATAACAACATGTTTGTAGTTACAAAGATCTAAATTAATAGGATCCGTAGTAATAGTGTTATTATCGTATCAATACAAAAGGTCCAAATTAGTAAGTTTTTGAAATAATAGTATTGTTACCGTATCAATTGCAAAAGGTTTACATAACCAAGTTTTCGTAATAACAGTATTGGTACCGCATCAATTAAAAAAGGCCTAAATCAGAAAGTTCAATTAGGATCAGAATAGTCTAGCTGAGGTGTTGTTTTAAGTTTGGCCAAGATAAGTAAAATCTAGCTCAGGTGGTATTTATATTTCGGGCTTAATTGGTATAAAAAAATAAAGGCGATATCATTAGTAATAACGTTTTTTAGACGTTAACAGACGTAATTACGCTAGTGTTATAGGGGTTAATAAAGTAATAGGAAATACGCAATTACGTGTTATGTTAATATAAAAAGATATATAGTTATCGATCTAGGAAAAACATATTTCCTTTTTCTTTAAAAAGCGCGTAATAGAAACCTATATAAGTCCTTATTTCAACTTAACTTTTTTTACCCATAACTAAATAAATCGCTTCAATGGATAGGTTTTTAGCTAACACTTATATACTAACCTATTTGTTAAATACATACCGCGTAAGAATATGACTATAAGGCGCCGTTTAACGCGAAAGCATCGGCGCGTCGCCACCGCCGCAGCCGCCACAGCCGCCGCCCCTAGCACTACCACCACTATCAGTAATAGCTTGCTCTTATCGGGTATAATCTCTGCCATTATTGCCACGCCGCCCGCCCCCGCTACACTGTTTGCCGCTACGCCACTAAGTTCCGCCGCCGTTACACCGCACAGCCCAATTACCGTATTATATCGGTTTAGTCTTTATCGTAAAGTTGATAACTAATTTCTGTATCCAAGTGTGATTTTAGGCGGTTATGACATTTCGTAAAAAATTGGTACTTACATAAAATGGTATATATACGATTTTTAACCTATCCGAAAATTATAACAAGTAAAAAAACATAAAAATAAAATAACTTAATATTCAATTTTATTCAAGTATTAAATATAACGTGTATTTTATTCTTAAGTACGTTGTATAACTTACTACAATAGTTTTTATCCCCATTTTTTAACTCAATATAATTAATTAACTTTATAAGAGAGTTTTGATCCGTAGAGACTGTATGGTAAAACGTCGTGGTACGGGGAGTAGTTTATCGTTATCATTCTGTACGGTACGTATTAGCGTTTTACGTCACTGGTAAATTTCAGGGTCGAATTATTCTCCGTATCCTAGCCGATCTTGTTATGGTCCATAGGGTGTTTTCCGGTGTTTCGGCCGTTTCCACCGTAATCAATCGGGTTACTTTTAGTATTCGGAAAGTGATTTAGTATTCGGCTTTATTTTAATGTATATTCCGGCGTAAGAGTATATAATATCGATGAAATTATTAAAAATTATCGTTGTTAATTTTTTCCGGAGTTTTAATAATAGTTTAGAGTATAGATACAGGACTAGGCCGTTTTACGCCTTATACCAATAGTTTTAATAACAGTCTCTTTTACTCCGTCAGGTAATATCTTTTTACAAATTCCGTTAAGTATAAGTTTTTATCCTTCTATTCTAATACGTTAACGAATTGTATTATTTCGAATAAGACATTTGTAGGGCAGCTATTACTACCCCCTTGAATATTAATGCCCTTAATCTGTAGTTGGATTCATGAGACTTCAGTAATAATAGGATTCACTATTTACCACATATCCAACGTCCAATTCTAAAGGAGTTTAAAAAATTTATTCAACAAGTCATGTTTTTAAGGTTTTTCTTTTCAATAACGGAATATAACGGCCAAAATGTATGTATTAGCGGTGTATAGGTCGAAATCCTTAATTGGCGAATAGATAGTGTTATCCTAAAGGCCTAGGTCTATTTCATATATTATAGCCTTTTTAATTACTTTATTTTTAACTTGAGGATCGAAATCAGAACTAACTTCCATCAACGATGTTGGTCATAATGTTATAATTATGTGCGTTTTAAGGTGATTTCTATATATACTACGTATACTAAAACGGTTTGAATTGATTATTCCAGGTGGTGGTAAGACTTCAGTCATATTCGGATTTTAACTTTTAAAGTAATACATTTCACAAACAGCATATAAAAAGTAAACAAAATGATTCATGTAATGAAAATATTATTTACTAATATTTATTAGCATAAATGATTTTTAAACGATAAATATGGCCTAACCATAAACCATTTACACGTTTTGAATAAGGTTTATTAACGATTAATAGCACCATGTTAGTTAAACAACAAAAAAAACTTCAATGTTATAAAGCCTAAATATAAATCACGTAGCGCGAATACGGAAAGGTAAATAGAGCAAAGTAAGTGTAAATAAAATAAGAAAGATAAAAGGTATTAATGTAAAACGGTATATTATATAATCCGGTGTTTGCTAGTCGATTCGTATTGGAATACCTTATCAGAATTCAGTAAAGCAATTGATTTTTTTATTACGTGTATAACCGATATTATCAAAGCAGTCGGTCTAAATATTCGTATATAACGGATCTTGCTAGAGCCATCGGTATAATTTTATCGAAAATCTGATGGGTTTTAACGGAGGGTTTCGAAACTTGGTCTTTTTAGCCTACGTGGCCAAATACACGATTAAATCCTTTTTCGTAAGTGCTCAGGTATATTAAAACATTAAATAAGTGGTCATAAAGTTGTAATGGGGCTTTTGATAAATAAAATATGAAAAAAGGATTAATAATATAATATTATATTTATCTTCGTTAATTTTAATTAGTTTTCAAAACCTTTATATACGTCAGCGCGTACTTCGTGTAAAAACGAAACATTAAAATACAAATAGTTAAAACTGCGATAGTATACCACTATAAATATTTAACTTGTATTTCTTTCTTTTTCCCCCAAGCTGTTTATAGTCGATTGAATCGGATACTAATTGAAATCGATAACATCTTAAGCCTATAATATTTACGTAAATATAAAGTCTTTAAAAAGTAATCAGAATAATTGGTCTTGTAATATAAATTCGAGATAATCTAAGAAAAGGTATTCAGAGTTATAAACCATAGGTGAGTGCTGATAAACCCTCGATCTCAAGCGTATTACTTTGCAATTGACCTTCTCAATCGATTCACGCATTGTCGTTTGGTCTGATAAATTTAATCCAAACCGATCCACGCATTTCTGTTTGGTCTGGTATAGTCAATCATGACCGATCCATGCATTGCCGTTCGGTCTGGAATTATCATTCTAGACTGAACCATGCATGGAGCACTTTGCGCCTTGCAAGAATACTGCCTGAAGTGTGAAACGTTATCATGCACCCTGCCGGACTACACCTTGCAATACAGTGCACTGCTACTTGCCCTGTGTATACTATCTATAAGAGTATATATTAATATCCACAGATTTAGAGATTAACAATCACAAACCTTATCGTATTTGAAAGTGAACCTCAATATTTGTGATGTTTGAGATTAGGAGTGGAAACAATGGTGAAGCCTTGCAATCATGTTGAATATGAAGTATTCGATATTTTTTCGGTGTTTAGATTTATAGATTTCATACGGCTTGTTAATGACTGAGTGATCAAAACGTTATTTCATTTACGTAGCTCTATGATTTTCAAATTTCGTAGAGCTACTTCTAATACCATGACAGAAAATCATGGTATCTATATTAAGCAAGGAAATTAATCGTTTGGAGTTTTGTAACTAATTTACCAATACTAATGTCAACTTTGAAACACTGCTTATTGAAATACTTGAAAGAGATAATAAATATATTAAGGTTTTTTGAGATGAAAACAAGGTATCTTTCAAACAAATTCTTGCGTAATAGTTCATCTTAGTAACGGTTTTTTTTTTTTTTTTGCTTTTAAGAAGAAAGTTACTTGAAATTTAAGGATATCACTTCAATTGATCCATATACAAGTAAAAATGTCTCATTGCAATGCGATATAATGGGTTTAAAGTACGATTGAAGACTTGACTATAAGTCATCTCGGGAACACCTATTAAAATATATGTTGTATATAAACCATGATGGTTATACCTTTGGAAAGGGTTAAAGCATTCATTGAATTAATTGTTATAGATGTTTTAGACTGTAAATCAATACAGCAAAATATTCTCAGTTAGATACAACATGAATTTGAAAGTATTATCTTTATATCATGATATTTGTCTTAACTTGTTATCTTCCTCGAATCACATATTCTAGCATTACTCATTGACCATTCGGTTTCAATAATAGATTTTTTTTCATAATGAAGTGTTATGTAGAATATATAACATCCTGTCGATAGCTTTGAACAACGTAGAAACGACGTGACTAACAGTCAAATTTGCGACAAATACCAGATTTCTTTTTATTATTACGTAGATATTTTGTACAAATCTCATTTCAGTTTAAGCCTGAACAACAGAATCGTTACACATATCAATCTTTATTAAATATCTTTTTGTTCAATTTTTACCCTCCTTAACTACCATACTTACAGTCAAAATAAACTCGATGAAATCGTTTTTATAGTCTCAGTAATGGATTTTTGGAAAGGTTTATACCTATTTACATGAATATAAAAAGATAGTACCGTAATCTTAAGATTGTAAATACTGAAGATAGATAGTTCGAAGGGAGAAGTGGTATCCGGAGAGTGCATACCTTAGGTTATATTTTGAAATCTTTCATCCAGTGCAACACTCTAACATATATTGAACTAATGTTCTTTTGGCGCAGTGGCACATGATTATTCAGTCTGTAAGAGTGCATCTAATAGCTAAACACGTTATCGTATACTTTGCAAGAGTATATCTTGCAGAATAGTATATTACTATGCATAATGTATAACTGTATCCTATAATGTAACCGCTTAATAACTATAAAGATATATAATTATATTTATACAGTTAATATTTCCTTTTTTTCCGATGTGATTCGTATCCGTAGGTTCATAGAGATAGTGTTTGTTAGGTAATTCGCTAAAGTTTTAAATTGGTAGTTTTGGTAAGAATAACTCTTATAGTGAAGTTTATTTCAGTTTTTAATTAGTTGAGGAAACAACCTTATCTTCATTATTATTGGTAGTACCAAACGCTTTATAATGTTGGTCGGAAAAATTGTTGATACTAATAAAGATATAATTGTAAAAGTGGAATTTTCGGTATTATATATTTTAGGGATAGTATAAGCAGATATATTGAAATCGATCCAAGTAAAACATTTGTTCCTTTTTAACGACGTGCTTTTACCTCAAAGGTAAGTCAGCAATTCATTATTTGCGTTAACATTCTTAAACTATTAGTTCTTGATAAGTTCTTCGAATCGTTCATATGGTTTGAATATTTAACTTTTACTATATATTAACCGAGTTTTAAATAAATACCGCGCAAAAATAAGTTTCAACGACGATGATTATCGTATTAATATAAATGTGAGAAAACCACCATTCCCGCCGCGGGCAACCTATCTAACTCCAACCTTACCAGTTTTAATAAAATATTGTTTATCTATATTTATATCTTCTCATTCTAAGTTGCCGCTGTTGAAACCAATTTCAATTTTCACCTCTTTTCATTACCCGTTGCAAACCAAACGTTTACCTCCTTTTTTTTTTCCACATTATCCCACTTCACTCTAGTTTCTTACCCCTTGCAGGGAACAGGAAAAATATTTTAAAGACACTAAATTTACATTTTTACAAGAGGAAAAAAAACCTTTTATCTATAACAATCACCTTTCGTTATAAATGTAATATTGACAATTTATCACGGATTTTATATTACTTATCTCTATCCCAAATTATTGCTTATTAATTTCTTGATAAACGAATTCTAGTTGAGGAAACGCGCCTGCTATCTCGAGCTACTATTCGCAAAGATAAGTTACGGAGCTTCTCAGGCGCGTAAAACTTTGAAAAAACGTACAAAAGTTCGCGTGCCAAAGCGGGTAATATATACGCTATATGTACCGTTCGTTAAATCCGCGGCCAAAGGTAAGTTAATTAACGCTTTCTGTTTAGGTGTTGGTTTGTTAGACTGTAGCTATTCTTAAAAACAGATTAGAAATGGATACACTCCATTCTAATAATTATAATGCCGTAGGCCAAAGCTTCATTACACGCGCACCACTTTTACAGTTAATGATCTCCTTCTTAAATTCGTAATTTTAATCGCCACTCATTCTTTTTAATATTTTCAATCCCTTTTCGAATAGTTACCGGAAAAGCCACTACTCTTATAATATTTACAACAAAACGAAAATAATTTGTAATAAGCGTTAACAAGCGACCGAAAGAGACGGAAACCGTTATTAACACCGGTTGGGCGAACCTACGAATATGATACACAGGTGAGTTTAAGTATATTATCGCACGTGTGTTGTTAAAAGGGTGATACTCCCCCACGGCCTTTATCCAAGAGTATGTAACCCAAAAATCGGGGCTCTCCTTATAGCGGAAACGCCGATAGAGTCGTTGACGGTGGTGCGGGCGGTAGCTATAGAAGCGATGTTGGTGAGGTTGACGAGGATAAAGACGAAGACGATAGCGCAGCCCTTTATACCCTTTCTTATTTGAACAATAAATGGATACCAAAACTTTATATAAGCTAGAAAAATCCGGCCTTTATAAAAATAGTGATAAAGTAATATAATTGTATTCAAAAGTCCAACGCAAACAATCAATATTTTATATAAAAAGAGCATATAATCCAAAGGCCTTCAAATAGCAAATTCAAAAAGCATCAATATATCAAAAGCGCTGCGAATACAAAATTTAACAAGTGATTAAATAGTAGAGACAACATAAATCGTAAATTCAAAAAGAACAATATCAAATATAAGGTGTGAAAGTCCTAACTGGTTGTAGGTCGTAAACCTTTTATAACAACGCATTCCAATAGAGTGTTTGTTGATATATGCGTTTTTAATACCCTATTCGGGGCGCCCTTATTAATCAAATCATCTTGGTTCACCTTTTCGTTAATCGCGTAACGCTCTTACAATTCAAGTAAAACTATAACATTAATTTTAACTTTTTCGTTTTCTAATTTAGAAGTATCAAAGGCATTCCTCAAGGGTAAATGAGTTAGTAAATGTTAACAGAAATATGTTTTTTTGATCGAGGTTCGAAAGTATTATTCGGACTGTTATCAAAATAGTAATTTAAGAATCTAATCTTGTAACCATTGCATAAATTTTATAGGTGACAACGGTTTATATACCCGGTTCAAATTCCGAAAAGCTTTAATAAATCACTTTGCTATGGAAGGAAAATTTGTTTCAAGCCAGTATTTCGTTTCTAATAATAATAATAAACTGGACTTTAGGGCTATAATTGTTATCATTGGTAACGTTGGCATCAGTAATAACAAAATGCTGTATTGTATGTATATCAAGTAATAGAAAAGAGGAAGCTATCATTGAAAATGTTAATTTGTCACCCAAGTAATGTGTTTAGTGTTTTCAATATATTCACCGATGGTTTCATTTTATATTATATAAAAATATTATTGTCAACTATCGTCTCGGGCTATTCCATCTAGGTACACTAAAATCTTATTTCACGTCATCAATTCTACTCGCTAACCCTGTTTTCATTGCTTAAGTTAATAAAAGTTACCTCGTCTCATTACCTTTTTAAATAAGTTTCCTAATATTGTTTAAAAACGTAACTATTGTACCGTTGGATGCAATCAAGCTCTGTTCAGCTAAGTATAATTTAGATTTTTCTCTTATACTGGTCATTCAATATTATTTATCCACCGCAAGTGAAAGCGACGTATTATACAAAAAAAATGTATTGTTTGATTACATTTTTATAAGTTTAAATCCCTTTAAAGCTGATGTTATAACCAATGTTCATAGGTAGTAGGGTAAATTAGCCGTTCTGTTACTCTGTTTTTATTGTTTTAACAAATATTAAACAAGTATATTTTAAAAATAGTGATAACGTAAAATAGTTTCGGAATAGGTATGATCGTCCCGGGTTAGTAGTATTTTCGGACGTTTTAAGGTATATAGGCGCGAATATGTCGTTCAAAATATTTTTAAACTATACGTAGTCTTATATAGTATCTCGAAATTTAATACACTAAGGTTAGGGAGACCGTAAAAATGCGACATACATTAAAACTAATCTGTATCTCAACCATTATAAAGTAGGCGATTGGGTTATAGTATTTTTATTTCTATCATTATCGTATGCCTTTAATGCAAGCCGATTTTCTACAATGAACTGCCCCGTTTTATCATTCACTTCTTGAATGAAACAGGAAGGGAAAATCTAATAGTTACCATAAATTTCTAAAGCCATCCTTTAAATCTGAAAGACGCTCTATTTAATTTAGACGGAGATATCCTCATTTGTTAATCCTTACAAGAGGCCTTTATAGCTATAATAATACCTTTACAGCGATCTTTTATAGTAAAATTACGGTCAGAGTTTTCTACCCACGTTATGAAATAATCTGTAACAAAGATTCCGTCAAAAACTTAGCCTATCGACTACAAACTAAAAGCAAAAACCATGTTAACCCCAACAGAACCAAGATTCAAACGAACCTGGTAACTGTAAATACTATTATAGCGATAGTGGTAGTCGATATTAAATATATAGCAAGTTTAACTATTAATTAAATCGAAATCCCTCCAATCAACGAAATAACAGAAAGGCAATTTACTATATCCAATACTCAAAAAAATCGTGATAAGACTACTTAAATCAAATAAAAAACTTCAAGGGCGACGAACCAACTAATAACAATAATTCCCTTAAGCAAATCAAATAACATAACAATACTACTTTTAATACAGCCAGGTAAATAACCGATCACGCCTTCTTATACCGTTTAGGAGATAAAACCCCTTACCTATACCCTAATCAAGCCCCTAACCCCTTATATAATTTTAATATTCGCAATTGTTACGCGGATTACACGTTTAAAGGCATCATGCCATACAAAGAGGCGATAGGATACTTATCAAAATGTTATTCGTAATAAATATGGATACAAAGAAAAGCTATAACTACTGGAATAAACCGTTACAATAATAATAAAACCAAAGTTAATATTAAACTATCTAAACGACAATGATTACTCAAGAAAACGGTAATTCAACCTATTATAGAAGCAATTACGTTTTATATACTTAGATCCCTACCCTTTTGGTCCTTGACATAAAAGATATAAAGACTCTCAACATCAAAGTAGACATTAATGTAAACGAACTAATTAAAAAGAACCAAAGGATTCCCATGCCTTCCAATAAAAACACCTAAAGTTTTATTTTTAAGGCCAGAAAGTAGGAGTAATAAAAACAAAAAAGCCGGAACTATTTTAATTTCACTGGCTCATAAATTATCTAATCATAGAGAAGAAATATAAATTCCTAAAGTCTCCTGGGCATAACGATATGAATTACTCTAACCTGAAAACTATTTAAAAAACTCTATTACCATTACGAAATGTATACCTAACCCCCCGTAAATTTAAATTTTTACAAAAAACGATAAGTATTTCAACTACGAGATCTTTATTAACTTATTTTGATGAGACAACAAGCTAATTCTTCATGTCATTAACACCAGAACATCCTTTTACGAAGGTAATTTCCGAAATGGTTTTTGGCAAATGATATGTAGAAAGAAATAAGAGTACTATAAATTTAAAATTGACTAAGACCCACATCATGTCGTTGTCCAAGATACTGTTACCTACTTCACGGAGGTAGAGTTCTAAGAAGCTACCAAAATAATAGGTATCTAATATAAACAAGTACTTCAACGAAACCACTAAGTCATCAGAAATGTAAAAAGTATATACTCTCTACTTCACCGAACGTATAATATCCTTCCGATAAAAATTTGAAGCTTTACAGATTCGAAAACACCCTTATACATGAAATTAAAGTGCTTAAACGACATTATATGCACAAATATCCTAGTACCAACTCTACTGGTCTTTAAAGAGTACCCGCGCCTGACGAATAAACCTCTTTTATCGGCAAGTACTTCAAAGCGTGAGATAATATACGGCAAAGTTCTAAGGAAACTACGAAAGGAATCGGTACCCCGTCAAATTAATAATACTCTTAATACTAGAAACGGCTTGATGACAATCGATATATTTACTTTTCCGTTATAAAGTAAAGTTCTTCTGTAGTGGAAGCCGGGTAAAGAGAGAAGGCAACATAGGATTTCAAGTATTAAGAACTCCGACATAGTTGTTAAAACTATAAACAGTTTGGTGTCTTTTTGAACCACTTAGATTAAGCCTTATATTAAGAATTCTAACGATAAATACCCTTATGCTAAACGACTGGGCCAAAAAAAACGTCCTCCACCTATTATTGACAAGCTGATAAATTGCCGCCGACGCAGACGACTACTGAAAAAAAAGAATTTTAAAAAGAAGAAATACATACCTGGTCGCATTTTGAATACTATCTAGTTAAGAAAGCAAAAAGGATAACAAAGATTGAACAATAAAGCTCCGAATACAAATGAGGATTAAAACCTTTGACAAACCTTTGAATGAAAACGATACGGTTGAAATTAATGACCTCCTAACTCGAATGGTTACATAATTCGTTTTTATAACCAATTTCAACCTTCAAAACCCAAACGATACGATCTGGAAATCAAGGATCATCTACGAAATTAAAGTTTGATCGATGGGGCGGCCGTATGAAAGGTCACGTCTAATAGTTGAAGGATACGTCGATTAAAATCAAAATCAAATCTTTACATAGATAACAACGATTTAAAAAATGAGTTAACAATTGGTAGTCGTTATGATAACAAGTTTACTAACTAAAACAAAGGAAAGTTTACGCTTAATAGACATAATATAATAGAACCCTATACATAATTAGTAACGATTCGAAAACGTATCGTATTACTAAAACTACCATAGAAACTACGTGTTATTTACCTTCTAAGGTTGGTAATACATTATATCAAACCACTTTACGGATTAATTAAAGAAGGAGTTTATTAATTATTAATGTACTATTTGTATTTGAAATCAAGATTAATGATGAGGTATTCAGTATACGACCCGTACTTGTTATTAACATAAAGAAAGGATTTTGGCGTAATAGGTATGTAAAAGAACGATACCCTTTTCATTAGAACGGCTAGTTAAATAACATCGGAACAACAAGCGATGGAAAAATTCAAATTATAAAATTATAAGCCGATAAAGACGTTAAAAGAAAGAAGTTAACTTAAATTTAACGAATCTTTACTTATTATACTTGGTATTAATGCTGCTCTTAGTTTTAGTCAAAGCCGCTATAGCACTATTCTGATTATAATCGACGAAACTAATATTGCTAAGGCTTAATGGTACTTCAAGTAACGTGTTTGGAGCAGATTTATTCTTACTTTATACCAACCAGAAGCCTTTCAAGACCTTTTTTTTGCGACAAAAACATGAAAGCTAACTAATGAAGACTTTCACCGGATGAATAGAAAGCTCGAAAAGGAGATGCGTAACCTATACCGCTAGATTAATATAATTTCAGTTAATCTGTGGAAAGATAAGTTCATAATCTTCACTAATAGGTCTTTCATGAATAAAACCGCCCTATCCTTATAAATCGGCTTCCTAATAACCCTTGTTAACTGAAATGGACGGGAATATTAATTCAGAATTATGGATAACCTAATCCACGAAACCCTCGTTAAATGTAAATGGATTACAGGAAAAGTATTAGTTTCGAAAGGCTACAGCATAAAAACAGGTTTCAATGTAAGGATCAACTATGGGAAACCCTTAACATCATTACCAGGCATTTAAAATTTCATCTTATCCCGGTAATAATTTGTACCGACTGAAACCCTATTTGAATAACTTTTAAAGCTCAGAACCACTAGTGAAAAACGCCTTGTTTTCAACCTAATAAAATAAAACTTCGAAAAGGGTATTTATGGAGGGATATAAAAGAATATAAATTAATGAACGGTAAGAATAATCTTACTAATACCATAACGAAAATATTACCAAATAAGACTTAAAAAAGATTTGTAAAAAAATAATAAATGAAACATAAGCATTGAAAGCTACGTTAATAAGCCACCTAACAAGCCCAAGTCACATGCCAACGATCATATTTATACTAGAAAACTAAAATACTGCTAGGGAAGTGGAAGCGAAGGCTAAGATAATGATATATTTAACTGATACGGCTAAAGTGAATATTTGTGATGGCATGTGGTGAAATAACTTTTTGTAGGACTTAACAAACTCGAACCTCGATGTAACGGAACAATCAAGGTGAGATGAGGTCGATTTGTATACAATTGGATCTAGTTTGGTATCAAAGTTAATCAAAATTCACAGGGTGTTGGATAGTTGAAAAACTTACTGTTTAACGCTAACCAGAAAAGATTGGTCTACTATAGTAACGTGAGAACAAAATAAAAAGCCGCCAATATTAAAATAGAAATACTTGTGGTGCAATAGGTCAACTTTACTTACAGTAAAGTAGACTATACTAAAATGTAAGTTAAGCTTTTTGTTAATATGAACTTTCTGTAATAGGAGTAAGTCCAGTGCAATACGCTGCACTCCACTCTAAGGCTTGGGCCAAGCCATTGGCCATACAAATTACTGTGCAGACCGGCTGGTGATCTGTCAAACCTAGAATAATACATCTACCACTGAACCAATGCAATACTACTGTTACTTCGACCAATCGAATCGACAACGTTGCAATGATCTAAGGCCCTACCAACACCTAATAATAACAACAATAATGTTTTAAAGTCTATCATGTAAAGCTTAACCGGATTGAACCGTATATTTACAAAGATTGTACCGAGAAACGACATCTTACCTTCATCATATAAAGCTTCTCGTTATTTTGTCATTCAATCGATTGTAAATTTAGAAATATTTACCGCGAAATCGTCGAAGTATCGGGTTTTGCGGTTGATATTACGATTAACCCTTTTTTTTTTAATAACATCCTACAACCGATTGCTATATCTATTAGAAAACGTATTTTTCGGATTTACTATCACCGGGTACTGCCTCTCAGTAAAAGAGCACTAGATAATCCGAAATAATCCTGTAGATACTGGCGGGAAATATCGTAACTCAGGCTCCGTAGAGGCTTTTATGGGCCTATGGGATCCTAAACTATCCACCTGATCAAGACCTTAGTGTGCCCCGTAATTTGGAGACTCATAGGCGGGTGAGTTGTAGTACTGGATTAACAATGTAATGGTGTTTTATTAATCCCCGCTTAACGCCTAATAGCATCAGCGATATAACGATATGTGTATTTTAAAGGTGCCCTTCACAAAGATGAGGTAATATGAAATGAAGAGGCTTGTAAAATAGGGTGGAAGTAATATTGAAATAAGTAAATAAGCGTTAGGGATCATACATAAATAAGGGTAGATAATAACGCAAACAAGTTGTAGCCCATTATTGTAATAACGTATATCTAAAGGATTCTTATAAACGTGTTAACCTGTATGATAAGTGCTTATACGAAAAGGGGACCTCTTGTTTAGTTAACCACTAAACCTATACATTCCTTAAAAATAACAAATTGCGTATGTATTATTAAGTACACTTATACTTCATGTTTGATACTATATGTGTTTCAAAACCATATTATTTACCTTGTCGTGGCTTAGAACCTTAAATTAACGATAATAATAGCTCTTTCGCGTGAAAAGCGTCCCCTTCGCACCAGGTGTCGCCTAGCTCGTTTTTCAGCCTCGCTTCAATGGTCGATAACCCTTTTACGAGATTTTCGCGCCCGCTTTCAAACCTGTTCCGCGTCTTTTTTTCTCCTGTGATGTCCACCTATCCGCTACCTTTACCTGCCTCCTGTAACTGCGCAGGGTATAACTCTATATAGGTTTACGTTTGGGTGTTTCTAACGGAGGCCTTTGAAAACGTTTATGTTAAAGGGGGAAGGTCGGGTATCTAATTCGTTTTTTACAACAATATGGATGCCTAACGTCGCGTAACAAAGTATAATTAAGGGTCGGATACTAGTTAGGAACTGTTGTTAATAATTAAGCGTAAAAGCGGGTGCATGTTTGTCGATATTAACGTCGCGAGGCTATCAACTGTTTATCGCATCACTGTCGTTGTAATGACGCCCTCCGGTTGTTCAACTGCCTTTCGGCAACTACTCAATATCGCCGTTAATGTAGCTGAAGACGGCACGGCGTAGTCGGTGGCCGCGGCATTAATAAGTCGGAAGGACCCTATTAGTGCCTAAAGAGATCCAGGGGTGAAAACGAGATGTTATGACACGAACTGCAGTTGGATCCTCTGACGCTGCATGTTCCCCACTACGCTTACAAAGCACATTTCCCATGTACGGCACGGCAATTGGACAACGGATGACTCAGCAGAAGTCACGTGACCTGGATCACTTGGATCACCTGGATCACCGGCTCACTTGGATCACTTGGATCACCACCAGTGATCCCGCAAACCTCATACTGGAGCACCCCCAGTATGGGTACCAACTGAAGGAACTAGATATAAGGACATGGTCATCACCACCTTAGATAGCTTCATTAGATAGTTCTTCAGTTGTCAATCTAAGTATTCAGTCTACCCTGAATAGCCTCACGGCTTCTGATCATCACTCGCACGAACACAGTCTTGATATTGCACCTTTTGTTACCTCTGCTACCTTACTGTTAACATAAACCCTCTGACACCTTCTACATACTCACGGGTATTTAGTGTGATCATTACATCAATCTAAGTATTCAGTCTACCCTGAATAGCCTCACGGCTTCTGATCATCACTCGCACGAATACAGTCTTGATATTGCACCTTTTGTTACCTCTGCTACCTTACTGTTAACATAAACCCTCTGACACCTTCTATATACTCACGAATATTTAGTGTGATCATTACACGAGAATGACAACCCTAATAACAGCAGGAACACAATATTTATGATTAATTAACCTGTTTTCGCCACTCATATCCTCTTGTTCCCCTCCTCTTTTTCCGTCAGACATTACTTCGCCCTCAAGCTGTTTCCCAACCCTATCTTTTTTTGCGGATAATGTTATAGCTGGCGGACGACACACGTAAAAACCTAAGTAACGGCGATATTAAAAACATTGCATAAATAACCTAACAGCTAAATAGAAGAAGGGGTAATTTCGGCGGAATTAAAACGTAAATATCTTCGGCGAGCGTAAAAATTTCGTTACTGGTGGGAAGAAAACGAGACCTATGTAAGTCAAAATTCTTAAATTTCTTTTTTTTTTAAGAAGAATTCGGAACATATAGAATTTTCCGTAAAAGTGTATGGTTTGCAAGGATCTTATACATGTATAGTTCGAAGACTTATATATTTAGGGACTTTTGAATCGGTTGAGGTCATAATTTTTAAACTTTAGAAAAATCTCACAGTCGATTTCATGGAAAACATTACGTTTCCTGTAGCATCGAAGATCAAATCCGGTTATATTATTGAGACGAGATCGTTGGTACAAGGAAAGAATATCCCCGTATTCATATTTTATAGGCTAACAGCGGTGTGAAAAAGATTGTATGAGTGGTAACGTTAGTTGAAATGGATAAGTATAATTTAACTCTCGGTACTTTAAATCAGGTCTAGTAGAATACGCAAGGCCCTATTTATTATATTAAGGGGGAAACGTCCTGCAGTAATAGCTATACTACTTTTGTTTCACCGTTTGTTGACGGGCATTAAAACAGGAGTTTACTTCGATAATTCAAGGTCTATCGTTATCGCTTAGGCTCATAGGAGACCTAGCACTATTATTCGTTATCTTATACGAGACTCCGTTTCCTTCTATATCCATAAACCCAGAAAGTTATTTTATTATGATTTGGGTAAAGTAAGTTTTCACTTTTATTTAAAATTACCTAAAATCTCATAAAAAATAATGTAATTGGGATATCTTTCAGGTTGCATATTATTCAGCTATCATTAAAAAATACCGTGATTTAATCCATAGTAATATAGGAAAACGTTTTTAAACCGAGAAACATATTAATAACCTCTGCATCGAAGATGTATATAGCATGGTAAATGCTGTCGAAAATTTTCCTTCCCGTGTGGCCGTGATGATGAACCTTGTACCAGTATCTATCACGTTGTTTCCTTTTAAGTATTCACTCGAAATCGTCGGTAAATATTATAGTATGGTTACTATTGAAGTTGAGCTACTATATCTAAAATGTTAAAGTAATATTGTTCTTCGTAAACCAATTTGTAAGCAAGTTAAAGGATATAATGAATGATGAAAGTGATAGTAAAATTATCCGTATAAGTCTAGGTAATTTCTTACCAGCTATAAGTAATTTAAATTGGGGTTCACTCCCCAGGCGTAGCCGTTATAAACGGAGGTTGTGGGGTTTAATCCGTTAAGGGTATTATGGTCCTTTCGTACTATTTGATGTCTAGTAAAACATAGGGTTTCTTTTAAGTTATGAAAGGCTTTTTACTTGCATGCCAAAAGGGTGGTTAGGTTATATGATAGGTTTGAGTGTTATCTTTTGACATCTACTTTCATAATTTGTGGCGTAAATGGGTTCCGGGTATCTAGGGATTTCAAAAGGTGTGCGAAACGTCGGCGCTGTTATTTAAAGGCGACTTGGTTGAAAGTTACTTCAAAATCCTTACAGGCGAAAACAATACACATGGTTTTATATAACGGGCGGAGTACCAATATCAAGGCGATTAAATCGATCGTAATCAGGTTTACGAAGAATCTTTCCCAATACACATTATACCAGTGTTCTGAGTAGTACATTATGATAGGTATAATTATAACGGTGGTAATGTTTAATAATAGATAAGATAAAGGCCACAATATAATCTGCTAAAAAATTATAATATTTAATAACCTTAAAAGCCTTTGTTACTCGTTTTCCCACGTTAGTCTTTCCTGATAAGACTTTATTATTCCAAAACCTAAGCGATCGTATAATTAGAAATCTAGTATTGGGGAAAAAGTTTGTAACCGGTAAAACCGGCTCCGAATCGTTCTGTATATGTGGATTAATTAGCTTTTTAAAGTAAATACGCACTCATCGTTTATGAAAATGTAATATTTCAGATTATTAAAATACAAATATAAGTTTGTTATTTCATGTCTGTTGATCGTGTTTTCGTAAATTAGCCTTAAGATCTTTCAAGTTCTATTCTAAGAAATTGGATATTTTTGGGAAGAATATGTTATCGATGTATATGAAAATACATTTTTGGTAAAAATTAAAGAGGTGCCATATATAGATTATAGAAATAACTGTAAAAAGAGAAAAGCGTTTTAAAGTTTCATTATCATAATCCAAAAAAACCTGTGGTCGTAGTTTAATATCAGACTTGTATTACTTTACGGTTTAATAAACCTTGAATAAAAGTAATTAAACTTCTGTAAAACCTTCAACTCTTTGTTTTTCGGATTAGGCAATTGTAAAGTAAGTCGTCAAACGCATCCTATTCGTTATATGATAGCATCCATATAATCATACTCTAGGCAAATACAGACTCAATGTCCTATATAAAAGATGTAACTTAGTCAGATGTCAATCGATTGAGGGTTTTTCCCCAGTTTTATAGGCTAATAATGCCTCATATAGTGAAATACTATAATATTCCTCATGCTACAATAAGATTCAACCTATTAAATCAGATCGGTATTAGTATAATAGATATCTCTAACCATGGACTAAATAAGTTTTCGTTGTTAAACTTCGGTTTTATGCCTATTAAAAATATTAAAGCGTAAGTAATTATTTTAAAAGGTGCGGAGGAGCCTTGCTATTAAGTTTCTATTCACTTTAAGTAGACGAATAGTAACGTATCCCGACCCTAGCACAGTATTACGGACTGTAATGATCACACTAAATACCCGTGAGAATAAAGAAGGTGTTGGAGGGTTTATATTATCAAGAAGATAGCAGAGGTGCTGAGTGAACAATATCGCAACCGCGCAAGTAATGATCAAAAGCCGTGAGGCTATTCAGATGTATAGACTGAATACTTAGATTGACAACTGAAGAGCTATGAAGGAAATACTATCCATGTGATGATAACCGTGTCCTTATATATCTGTGCCTTCATACCGTCTTCAGTACTGGATCTTTTGGATCAGTGCTGAGCCCGCAGATCCTGAATCACTTGGATCAATACTGATCCCACTGATCCTAATCACGTGATTGGCTTAGTCACTTCCCTGCTAACAAAGGAGAGATGTTCACCGCCTGATGTGTTGGACTTTAGGCTCTAAGTGGCTCAGCTGCATGTTGGCTTTCTTCCTGACCCGCTATCATGCTTGGGTAGTAACATAAACGTTATAAAAAAAGGCCTAATTACTAAGGGAAACGATAACGCCAGTAAGAAAAATATTATAACCTAATCGCCCACTTTTCAAAAGGTAAGCTATCGCTTGATTTTAACGTTCGCCGCCTTTCTACATATGCTTTACAGCCTTTATATTAACATTTGTTATATGAAATATGCTTCTATATAATCGGAAAAGTTATTTAAACGCCGTATCTACACTTAAATACCTATGAAGCTTCGGCAATACCATCTACCCAAAACGATTTTACGTATTATAAAACCTCTTTAAAAACTCATTACGACTAGTATGTATTGTTATAATACCTACTAAAGGCACTATAAGTAACGGTTCGAGACATCGACTTCAACTTTTGAACCTTATTTGCCGATTTTAACAATACGTTTTAAAGGATTTACATTAATGGGTATATAGACGAAAAACATATTAACACTGAATAACGAGTTATTTTCTGAATTTAAAAAGAGAAAGCTCTTTTCAGCCGGCCTAAAATCAAAACCCAAAGCTTACCTGACAGAGGGCTGGATGATCGACTTTAACGGCAGGAAAATAACTTTTCAGAACGGTGCTTTACACCTTACGAAAAAGGTATAATTCAATAAAGTTACCATGTTCGCCTTCAATAGCGTAAAACGAGCCGAGAAATTATAATGCTAGCGCATAAGAAGCGCTAAGGTTGTATGTATTATACAATTGTAAATGGCACGTAACTTGTCAGTCGTCATGTAGTACTAAACCAACCCTCCTTTCAATATATACAAAGTGTTTAACAAACGCCTTGAGCAGGAAATACATAATTAAAACCGCGATTAATTATTTTTGGACCTCGAAAAATATATTATAAAGCTTCTTTTTCATTCTAACGATGACTACGTTGATAATACCAATTTCAACTTTTAAATAAAATTAGTTCTTATTCTCGGCAACGAAACAATGGGTCGAAACGGATTAATAATACATAAAACTATTATCTGTTTAATATTAACTAAACTTAAAGGGATTACACGAAACATTTTGGCTTTAAAGATTTATGGTTTAGTTAAAAGCTTATATTCATGATTTAATAGTGCAATAACGATCCGAATAATCCCTTTAAACTTTAGTGCAACCTTCTTCCTTGATCTTTCATCATATAAACTAACTCTTTTATACTTTAGGAATACCCATTTCAACTAAGTACTACGAACGAAAAAAGCCTTAAAGTTGATATCATATCGTTACGTAAAAGATATAGACACTGCGAAGTTAAGTGGAGTAAAATGAATCGATGTAATATTAAACCCTATAAATATAATAATTAACGACGCCTCAAACAAGGAATTGAAAACGGTTGTATGAACAAACATGTTTTTCATAAATATTGTTAAAAAGGTTTTAAGACCTTCTACGTGTTAACACACTTCATAACTAATATACTTTATTTATTTTTGGCTTTACAAGTTTATATCGCTTATATCATTTTTATGAGGTTCGGATCTACTCTTTACATCGCTGTTAAAAAACGTTTTCTTTTTTTATATTTACCATTGAAACCGTTTTTTCGAAATTTTGTCTATTTAAATTCACTATTCCTACCGCTTAGAATGTTTACTCTTAGAGTATTTATCATCTATTGTTTTACAGTTTACGGATGTGTAGGCACATTTTTACTATTTTTTTATTATTTAAGATATAATTTCGTTTTAAAAAGGATTGTATCACTCTGTAGCGAACTATAATATAGCCGAGCAAATCCAATAGGTAAAAATAAGCAACTATTCGCTATTAAACGGAAAGGGAAAGGGTGACGTTGCATCACTACTATCCTCTTCTTCGCCGCCCTCCCCCTCTATACTAACGCCAAAGCCATCACCATTATCAACGCCACCGAAGAGGTGGGCCCACACCTTAACCTGTACACCATAGGGAAATGGCATGAGGGGTCTTTACTCTCCTTACGATACAACGAAATAAAGACGTCGAGCTTACCTACGAAATATATATATGGGCCCTTCTTTTAAGCGAAAATAATGGCTGCCTACTCGTTGGTCCGCCAGTTAGTACTTATTATTAATTAATATCGGTTTATTTTTGTTTTATATAAAAGTAATTGTTAGTAAAAAAGACTTGAACGGTATATTTATAAAAGTGAACGATTTGAGTTCGCGATTGCATTACAAGTTGAAACCAAGCTTATTATAAAGATGGCTGACGCGTAACATAACCTCAGCCTACAGAATTGAAACTACTGAAATAAAGGTATATTCCTTATCAATCCGTATTGACTATAGAAACAAGTCGATCAACCCCCTTTATATTAGTAATCTCCATTAAATTTGCTGGCGGATACAGACGCGATACATGGTATATCAAAAATATTTGTTAACGGCTCAGGGCAATGGAATCGTATCCGTAGCTATAATGCCTTACGCATTAAAAAGGCTTTTCAACTTATCTTAGCGATAAGTAATTCATGACGACGTGAGACTTTCACCTCGATTATCTTGTTTATAAGGATATTCGAAGAACTAAATATACGGGGAGGATTAACAATACGAATCGTATTATAACTCTATACGGTAACGCTTACGGAGGGGGGGGGGGGGGAGGTTATGAGTAATCAGGTTTTTATCTACAGGAAAAGGATAAGGTTTATAACCTCAAAAGCTTCACGCTCCTTCCACGATAAGTTAAGGGGAGTAGGATGGAGAAAGAAAAGATAAAAAGGGGTGGCGGCTTCGGTAACGGCGGCGGCTGAAAACAGGGCAAAAATAAAGGAAGAGATCAATAATATCGCGTTAGAGAAGGCAAAGTTAGCGTAGTCACGGTGGCGGCATCGACGACACGGCGGGTGATGATGGCAGATACCTTTACTCGTTTGCGTTTACGCGTTAAACTCAATTGAATGGATCTGTTTTTACATGGTGTTTAGTGATGCCCGAAATTAGTATATAGGTATTAGTTAAATAATATATATATCAAAGCAGTTTAAAATATGTAGTTAAAAAAATGGGTTAGGTTTTTATACGCTAAATAACTTGTTATGATTTAGGTTAGCTACAAGTACACGTTATGAAGGGGAAAAAAAAGGTTGTGCCTAAATCGATAGCGATATATCTTTTTATGTTGACTATAAAACACGTAATAATGTAATTACTCCTACATTATTAGACTTGTATCAGGAATAACAATAAACGATATTAATAACTATATCGATACCAATTACCTAAAACAACCATGTCTTTATCACAATTACTACCACGGCTAGAAACTATTAAGCTACACTTTTACAATTTTGACCGCAAAAACAATCACTCTTAAACCCTGAATATATGGTATATTACAACGAAAATATAATTTCAAAGCTACGTATACTGATTGCTTCAAAATTCCATTGTTATAACTAAATACCAAATATAAGCTGTAATGAAGATAGAGAAAATTATCTGTATGAATATTACCTCATATTCCTATATCGAATAAACGGCCACCTTTTGAAATGCTAAATTGCCAAGTACACGATAACGTACCAATTTATAAGGTGTATTCCTACAAAGTTTTTAATAGCGTGTCACTACCTAGAAGTGATATTTACAAATTGTATAATAACGTGCCACTGCCTAGAAGTGGTATTTATAAAGTGCACAATAAAGTTTCAATACTTAAAGGGGAGATTAGCAGAGTGCATAGTAAAGTATCACTGCCTAGGTAAGAGATTATAATCTCTCACCTATAGAGTACACTGTCCGAATGCATCTTCCCTTATCATCTTATATTTTACTACTATAATACCAATCTTTCTGATTACTATTCTACTACGTTAAAGTATATAGACCTTACCGAGATATTTAAAGCTTCGATATTAAACGCTTTAAGGTTTTATTTTTGGTATAAATATTATAATGCTTCCGTTTAACGAGGTATTTTGCATAAATAAAAGCGACCAAACGGAAACCAAAATCCTATCTCAACATAAAAATTAAACAAACCCTTTAAAACTTGAGTTCAATTATAATGCCATCAAAATTTCACCGGTTACGAGCGCTTAGGTTTACCCTCAACCTCGTTTAGAAGTTTCTTGCGCATACTCAAGATAAACCTTATTATTTCGATCTTTAGCGTATAATGAACACTCTAGCATGGCTTTATTTTTGTTTTAGACGTAACTCCAAAGAAACATACTACTTAGAATACCCATAATATTATTAATTTTGAAACGAAAAGTATGAAACTGTTAATAGATTTTACCGAATTTAATCTTTTCAGAACCTATATTCATCATTTCCATAAATTCTTGTTGACCTTTTTACTAGCTGTTCCTTCTTTCCGAATATAGTATAATCTAATTACATAAAAGGAAATTGTTATAATCATTTTGATCATTTGATAAACATCAACAGAATTTTTTTTAACCAGAATACACCATACATATTGTTATAGAATGGGAGGATGTTGTAGTAATATAGTTTTTATTCAGCCATTCGTATTATTCGCGTCGTATTATGTATAATCTCGACTTTAAATTTCGATCAGTATATTATCAGGGTTTTTGTAATATATTTCGTGTAAAGTTGATCATGATCATAACTTGTTATTCTTGAGAAGACAGTGATGTGAAATAACGACTTAATATTGAATCTCGTTTTATGATAACATGTGGCTGATCATATTGATTCAATAGGGATTAATTATATTCTCGTATTATCTTGGTATCTCCATAACATAAATATTTGAATTATGACGATAAATTTGTATAAGTAGTTATTCCAATTTAAATATTATATACCTATAAATCATTTCATTCGTTTTTTACTTCATAAACACTACCATATTCACTTGATAAAAAAACAATCGGGTGAAAATATTTAATTGATTATAAATATCTAAATTTAAACAAACTTAAAATGGTACAATTACAAATATCTATAGTATAAGTTTAATGTCAATAATCAAGTCTAACTTGAAACTAGTTGAATATACAAATTTCTTCATCGAAAAGAAAAACTCGCTCATCTTCGACGAAACTCTTTTACTTTGATGAATAAGGTTGGAAAACAGATTGCTACTTTGTATTTACCTGCGAATTTAAAGATTTATCTGAACTTCAACATTTCATACCCCTTGTCTACTCCAAATGATACAACTTTTAAAATAATCTCTCTGCCTCTAATGTTTATCAAATACGAAGACGATAAAAATAAATAGGAAGTTGAGGAGATATTAGATAAGGGGTTTAACCGTCACGGAAGTACAAGTCAATAAGTTGAATACATTTTGAAATGGATGGGATTTACAGTAAATCATAACGAATTGGTGAGCTTCAACGACCTGTAATATTACCAAATAATTTAAGGACTTAAAAAAAAACGAAGATGAAAAACTGTGCTTTTTTTGTGAGTGTTCTTTCTCACGAGTATTGCTTTTCGTAAGCATCTCTTCACGTAAGAGACTACACTCACGAGACGTAATGAAATTCTCATACTTGTTCATAATAGATACATCATACTTTCTTTTTCTCCCGACATTTGTTAGACCTAGGTGAGGTAATCTGCCTCTCCTGCTCTTTCTTTATTGTTGTTGTACATATTTTACCTGCCTTTGGTACAAACTCTGCAGTTTATATTTACACTTTGTTTCTTCATCCTTTAATACACTGCCAACACTATCACCACCACACCATTCTCATAGTATTTTTTACCCCCTAACTGAAATATCTCAAGGTTAAACCCATGTACAATGCCGCAGAAATAGGATATCGTTAGTTATAACGAATAAGTTCACTTCAAAAATGGTAAATTTAACATTTCCATTTCTTGGAGTAGGTTGTAGTTCTGTAGCTGATTTTGGTATTATTAAACTTCAAGACCTCTTTTTCGCTTTCTTCTTGAATTTCAATAGTATAAAAGTTGGTTTAGGCTTGCGTTGGCTACCTATTATTTAACTGGCTTGTTTTTTTATTCTTAATATCATCACTATTGTACAGTTATATTGTTTTAATTGGTCGTCGTGGGGGGGGTTGGGTTGGCTTGATAATATGTTTAGTCAGGTTTTTTTTAGAATCTAAAACTGATTTAACGATGAGTTCGTGTTAAAATGCACTTTTAAACTAAAATACGCTACCTTAAAGCTATGGGCATGCTTTTACAAAACAATGTTAATTAACAAGTCGTAGTTATTCATATTTAGACGGAGCTATTAAACGGAAGACAGGGGTATATGGCGAGCTGACCACTACTACGATAGTTGTGATGGTCCCTCATCATGCCGTCAGTCCCTATTATCCTTTATGTTTTTTTTTTTTTTTTTGTGACATATCAATCAATCGTTTGGTTAGATTAGTAAGGCTTTAATTCTTGTCATTTGTGTCCTTTGTTTCTAGTCCGTTTCATTACAAACTTTTTGTTTACTTGTAATTTAAATGGATTGAAAGCTACAAGAAAAGGTTTACATACTTTGATTACATTTATAAGTGGATATTGCATTCGAGATTTTGCGAATCTTGAAATGATCAAATACGTAATACAAATAACATGGGTACAAAAGGCATAGGCCCATTCTAGACAATTCAATCATGTCAAATACCTAATATTCAGTGCTAATATTTGCATACTCGAAGTACTTGCGTGTGAGGACCGGGTATTTCCTTATTCTGTTGATGGGGGTAACGGCTTAGTCTGCAGTACGAAACTCTTAGGTACAAATCCAGGTCTAATTTTGAAGAATTCAATTCTGCCAGACACTCAATCTCCATCCATAGGATGATTAGTCATTTAAATCAATGTTTCTCCCATGTTTGTAAATCATATCAACATCGTGTCCCTCACTCCATGTGGCCGATATCACATAGAGAGTCTTATCGGGTGGAACACCCATAGTTGCCAATGTATGGTGGACTGCAGATGTGAGAGAGGTTTCTTGCAGTTTTTTCCAACATTTGGTCTTGGGTGAATTTTCATCCTTTCCACGAATTTCATCAAGACCGATTTTGAACCCCCGCTTTTCAAGATCTGTAAACAAATGGCTCCTACAAAAACCGACGGCTTCAATGACGTCCTGTTCAGTAACTGACCAAGCCTTGATACTATGAAGACTAGTCTTCCGACGCTGGGTGATCTCCCAACATTCGAACATGAGTTGACTCAATACGAGTGGGTCCGGTAGCTGATCCAGGTCGTTATCAGCGGCGTGAATGATGATTGCCCCATTGTTGTTGATGAAATCAACAGTAATGTGGCTAATCCTTGGTTTGGCATGCGACTCCTCCACTTCGGAAAACACTTGGAAATCAAATCTGTCCAAACGGTATTTAGATTTTGTTCTTTCATGGACGGCCGAAAGTAGCGCGGTGTAGCCATTCGATCCAGCGAAATTTTGGATGGTTTCCTGAGGTCTTTCTTTCTTGTATTCTTCTGCTGCATATGGGTATGGTTCGGGTGGTATGGGTGGTCCGGGTGATATGGGCGGTCTGGGTGCAATGGAAGGGCCAATCACCATGGAGATAAAAAGCAAAAGAAGAGGGAATGACCGTATGAAGCACATGTTGTGAGTGTTTAAAATGGATCCCGGTAGTGAGTGAGATAGGAAAATGGTGTACAAGGCTTGAGTTCCAGACCATCACATATATATAAGCAAATTCGATCTGCTAGACCGAGTCGTGTCAGAACGAAGACTCTGTATGTTGTATGTCTGATGTGCGTGGTTCTTTGCATTTCGGTACAATATTTATCCTAAAGAACGTCATGCACGAATTGATGATCACATTTCATGCGTGGACACCTATTATTTGTACTCGGAAATTAGGTGGGAGTTAGGAGGATATTCGTAATACTGTGGTATGCTCCCCATGACAAGTACAAACAGGGAAAGAATGAATGCACTACAGTTCAGGTGGGTGCATAGACCATAAACCCATGGCATGTGTATGTTATTTGCCCATTCCACCATACTTAGTTGTAGTGCATACCTATCATCCTTTCTGACACATCCACGGGCAGCCCCCACAATTGTTAGTGCTGCCACCAGGCCAGGTTAATACCCCTAAGAAGATCATAACTTTATATAACTATACTTAACTACATTTGAGTTTACGTGAACACCTGCAAGTACACGGGGTTCTGTGTCTACGTAGTGTGGAAATGACAAATTTGTTCCGCATCGAATTGTATATTATTCGACACTACAATGGCCCTTGTCATACACAGTCAATATCCCTGTTTTCTTGGATAATTAGCAGTCTGGCCTGGATCGATTACTTCGGGACTGTACAATAAAAGTTGTCAGGGACCTACGAGAACAGGGATTCACATGCTTCCCTTAACCAAATATGAGTGGAGTTTACTATGTATTATGGGGGTATTGGTAAAAGAATGCATGGTTGTCAAGTATGTCATCCTTGCGCCATACTCGCCAAGAAAGCTAGCCCCTACCAAATTGTACCTGACAGGGGAGCATTCTAATGAGTAGGGTCGCGGGTGTCAGCTGACTGTGAGCTTACTTAGCCCAGTCACAAGTGACATCCCTGTGTACCCTCCAAATGATACATGCAATACAGCTGAACATGATAATTGCACGTACATAGTACGGCAATCGCCGCACAGCCCCGCACTGCTTTGCTGGGCTGCGCGACAGCGCATCGCAGCCGCGCACGATAGCGCATTACAGCTGCGTACGATTGGTAACGCGGGCAGGTAATGTAGTTTTCATGATCGATTTGATTTTGTTGATGGAAGGACAAGTTTTTCTATATATAGATCGTGATGATGAAAACTCGGAAAAAAAAGTTTTTGTGAAGGGCTTGTCCCAAGAGGAATAATTACATGGATGTATAACGTATAATGCACATTGTTGGAGTGCCGTATGCTATCTTTGTACTTGATGAATAGATCAGAAAATGAGCAGTTACATACCTGGGCCCTGTCTACTATATGCACTATGGTGGTAAGTGTAAATGATAGCATCCTAGTCAGGTCTTAGATCTGTGCGACATCTCGTTTAGATCTATACGTCATCTCGCCAAGAATGCTAACCTCACCCAAAATAGTAGGCACTCAACATATTTACAAAGTTAATTCAACATAGCCTTCATCATTTAATATGCATTCCATGAACAGTGATGATATTTTTACGATGTTACGGCTAATATCATCACACACTACTTTCGGATAAAACCTTACAATATTGTTAGATAGCTTTGCAACAAATGTGTCATAATCCTGTATATAGCCCATGATCTTGTTTTAAATCGACTAAATAGGATTGAAATCTGGAGAGAAATACGACTTTTCCATAATATATTGTGCGAGTAACTTTCAAAAGCAAAGCTCAAATTCCCATTCGTTTTTAAATGGTAAATAATTTTGTATAATCAAACTGTAGGCCACATTCAATTGTTGAGGGCACCGTGGCTCTGGCTATACATATAACAAAAAATGCGTCGTATAGGTAGACGTGTCACAACAGAAAAAAAGTTCGGTATAGTAGGCTAATTTGGGTTCAGTTTATACTGTAAGTTGGCACAAACCAGTTATTTCGCAGGGATAGTATTATTTTAGTACAATACTTTCTAGTATGTTATCTTCAACCTGACATCAACTGTCTTGGCATGGGTGCACGGATCACTTTGTTAAGAAAGGTTAGATGCCTTTATTATAAACCCTAATAGTGTGCACCTTCGAGGAATAAATTTCAAGTCCAGCCGCTTTTAACACTATCTCTTTACATGCACCCTATTTTACCATAACACCAGTAATCGGCTTTACCACCACTTGAATCTTTTCCGGCGACCCTTTTTTGGCTATGAAGATCGTCGTCGGCCCGGCGCACCGCCCGCGTAGCGGTGCATCCAGAGAACAGCCCTCACAAACAACGATTTCGTCCTTTGTTACTTTTGCCAACGTAGCCTCCCGAACTTACACTTGTACCACGGTACAAACAAAGTCTGGTTTTTGCGTTTGAAGGCCTTAGAGGCCTTTATTATGGACGTTTGTATTTGACGGTTTTATTTATTCATGTTGGAATAGTAGTAATTCAAGTGCAGTAAGTCAACTTTATTTACAGTAAAGTTGATTATACTAACTGCAAGTCGAGTGTATTGTTGTGTGGGTCTACTGTAAAGTCAAGCATAGTACGTGCCCACTTCGCACTAGGGCACGGGCCAAGCAATTGGAAATACAAATTAGTGTGCAGACTGGCTAGCGGTCTGCCAAACCTAGAATAATACATCCACCACTTGACCACGCAATACTATTGATACTTCAACCACGTCTCGAATCGACAACGGTGCAACATTCAAAGTCCCACGAACAATTTATTTATTTATTTATCCGAAGCCGTCGTCACTTACCGGCGACGCGCTCGTTTCGCGGGGCTTTTGCCTTCGACTATACTTGGGATACTTATTTGTCCACAGAAGACTTTTTTCGGCACACTACCCGCTCAGTGATATACCTTATTTTACGATTTTCATTCACTTGTGTTGCCGGCCCGTAGCAAACAGGTGGTCAAGTTATCCAGTATATCTTCTTTATTGCCGCGAGCTTTCGAATATGATATATGTGTTTTATAAGCCCTTTACTCTTTTTAATCTGTCAGATCTTCGATACGAATAGGCGACGAACAGGGACTATGACGGCCGTATATCACGGCCCGGCCAAGGCTACAGGTTTTACGCCCGTACAATGTTGCGGGTTTCTGAATTGTGGAGTACTTTAGGCCCTTGATTGGAAGGTTGATGTAAGGAGCGAGTTCTCGTCAAAGGTTTCACTCGATAATTTATTCTATCGGCAAAGGCTCTATTTTTTATATTACGGATATAGTGGGTTGATAACTAAGATTCGTCACACTTGATTGTAGGTTTTTTCGCCTATATAATCATA
The DNA here is from genome assembly GCA_038502455.1 of Anisogramma anomala. NCBI lineage: Eukaryota > Fungi > Ascomycota > Sordariomycetes > Diaporthales > Gnomoniaceae > Anisogramma > Anisogramma anomala. The sequence continues at coordinate 244,436 of JASMMZ010000007.1, forward strand.
TGGAGAAAGGTTTTAAAAATGCAATCTATATTTATTATAAAGGAAGGCTTTTTATATGAAGCGGGGATGTATATGTATCATATAATGTCCCTACCGCAAGTTCTTGACAACTACATATAACGCAAGGGTCGGAAATTTGCCACAGTTGTGGAGAATACGTTTTTAATTTATATATTTGTATTGTATGAAATAGGGTGGTTTGTTTAACAGGTTGACAGGTATAACTTAAAAATGAGTAATTGAATACGGTAGTGGTTGGGTACGGTGTGTACAGTCAGGTTGTTAGCCTTTCCGCTGGCATATGAAACTTAATATTAGCGAGCGTCAAACTATACTAGATATATGGTGGGCACTGCCCGGGGACAAAAAAATAAAAAAATGAAAAATACTACAGTATGTTTCGTGTTATAACCGAATCCACACATATCAAAGCCCATAACTTTCTTCATTCATTGATTTAATTTTTTATAGAACAATTAAGTCGTCTCCTAATAGGCTTTTCGACGTTGCAACGTTGTCGATTCGAATCGGTCGAAGTATCAGTACTATTGCGTGGTCAAGTGGTGAATGTATCGTTCCAAGTTTAGTTGACCGCGAGCCGGTCTGCACACTAAGTTGTTTGGCCATTTGCTTAGCCTGTGTGCCACATTAAATTTGGCACTATACTACAATTAACTTGCAGTCAGTACAGTCGATTTAATTATACTACAATTAATTTAACTATACTACACTTGAATGAAATTCCCATACTGATGGCTGTTTGATTTGCGGTGTTAGTGCCGGTAACAATACGGTTTATCGGAAAACTTTTTGGTTACGCAAGTCCTTCCATATACAAACTCCATTGCCGTTTGAATAATGGAATCATTTCTCAGCATGTGCATTATCGACGCCAAGTGCTATACCCACTTTCACACATCAATTTTTCAATATATCCACAACTATATTTCCAGCTTAACCGGACCAGGTAATTAAGTTCTTTTTAATAGCAGCCTCGACCTCTTCCCTGTTTTTTAGCTTGTTAAGGAACCCTTATCCTCTTTTTTTGTATTTTACTATCACCGAACAGTGACAACTTTATAGCCCGTATAGTGTGACCCTCGCTAATGTTAAGTTACATATGCCGGCGGGAAGGCTTGTAACCTGGTATCCTTACCTTCCCCAACTACCATCCTATTCAAATCCCCATTTTTAGGTTTTACCCTTTATGTTGGAATAGTAGTAATTGCAGTGCAATAGGTCAACTTCAATTATAATAAAGTTGACTATACTGACTGCAAGTTGAGTGTATTGTTTTGTGTGGGCCTACTGTATTGGCTCCAGGTCAAATACGGTATGCAACTCTCCCGACACATTCATGGGCGGACCCTACATTTGTTAGTGCCGTCACCAGACCCTTATACGATATTTTAACCTCACATCATTTTTTTTTCTACAATGGCTGCCTTTATAGCTACCGCCAAAAGGTCCACACCGACTAGGCGTACCCTTAGTACGCCTGTAAAGGATGCCCAACTTTTACAGACTTTTCAAGGACCTTAGCATAAGTGTTTGGAAACTCGACCGCCCCCGGCGGAAAAGGATACTGTTACGTACCGATTCCAACGTTTTAACGGCGAATTCTTATATAAGGCACTCGATACGTAAAAGCGCGACCACGAAATCCGCGAATCCGTTACATGGCGTATAAACAGACTATTAACTCCTTCGTCATTCGTTACAATAAACTTGACTTTACCGAGCATCTCGTATTAGCGTTACGTATCGTAACGTACGCTACCGAACACCTGGCTAATAGGGGCTTAAGGACGCGAATTTCCGAAGATAAACCTCTCGTAAGCCAACCCCTTATCTTGAATAACCAAGCTTAAAAAAACCCTTAAGGATCTATTCGAACCCCCCTTTCTACTAATTTACGATGGCTGTAACTTCGCCCACAGTTACAGCTAATAAAGGTATTACTCCTATCATATTACCCTTACCAAATTTGAATATTATGAGGGCTAAAGTAGTAGGGCGAAATAAGACTCGTGTCTTTTTAATATCGTGACGTTTTTTGAGGCTTACGAAATAACTTTAAAGTCACGCTTTGAATAAGTTAAAGTTTTACCCTATATAACGTATTATATGTTAAAAGGAAACGGGAAAGGTTAATTAACGGGTTTTTTTTAAAAAGTTTCAAATTTTGAAATTGGACGCCGAAAGGTTTTACCTTCGATATACTTGTGTTAAAAGGGTATGACTCAGCATATTTACAATTTAGTTGGTAAACAAAACATTTATAGTGTTTGTCATACGATACGCGATTTAAGGAATTATGAATAAGATTATTTTTTCGATAAAGACTTTACCGATATTATTATATTTTTTTGGCGATACCTTCGATATATTATATTGAACGTAATCTATCTATGTGATCAATAAAGATTTTGGCGTTATCCATATACCCTGGAAAAATATACCAATTGAGGTTTCAAAGTTAATAGATAAATAGATCGTTACGAAGGCTAGAGTTTCTCGCATTGATACCTACCTACTAATTTACTGTTAAACTATAAACATAAGCATAACAACCAAAATTATATCTTTCCTTAAGCCCATTAAGTTCTTTCGCCTTTTTAGCATTGACAAAAAGGAACGAGCGATAGATAAACGATACCGACTATGATTTTACAACGACGGATACCTAAATTATGATATTAACATACGATACGTTCAGCTAATTCGATACTACAATTACTTGATACCTATTGAAAGTTACGTTTTCAGGGCGTAATTGACGATTTCATAATAATATAACTACTATAATTCCATTCCCTCAATATACAAAAACTACCTAACGGTCGTTAAGAAAAAAAGGAAAATATATACGCGTATTAAATCATCGACTTAAGAAAATCAAATATTTGGATAAAACCAGGTAAAATATTAAAGTAAAAGTAAAAACCTTGGTAAATACCGCTTTTAATGCGTTTAAGCCTGAGGAAACTACCATTTGCCCGGAGAAAAAGGGTAGGGAATTAAAACCTTATTATATTAACATACGGTAATATTTCAGCGGAAATGAAATAACGCGACTTATGCTCCTTTTATTTAGTTACGAAGCTGGTAATTATATGATTCCGCTTCCCAATACTGATGTATTATATAACGTATGCCCTTTAGATATTACATTATATGGGAAAGGCGATTTAAAAGACGCCCAAACGGAAACTATATTACAAAATACCACGAGTAAATACCAAAAGTTTTACATTATAATTATACCAGTTTAAAAGGAGTTAACGTTTATAAACCAAATATCCGACCCGTAAATAATTAGGTTAAGTAAGTTACAAGTTTTAGGTAACGCGCTTCGGGACTCCTTTCATTTAAGGTTAAAAAATGAGGTTGAACGTTTTTAGACCATTGGTTACTAGAGAACAAATTTTATCAACAGCTTTTACTAAAGCCTTTAGAGATATTAGGCTAAATATATTTAATTTAACGAAGTTTTTATCCGAATCCAATTTCCCGTCGTTTATAAATACTAAATCTGAGTAACTAATTCCTTAAACCCTACATAACAAAACGATATACTGCACTTCTACCCTGTTATTCATGAGGGCTTAATTATTTGTAATGGCTTTAAATACTAGGTACGTAATTTAATAAAACACGTAAAATGACTTGGCGTTACCAAGCACCGGAAATTAATACAGGACTTACGATTGTTGAGGTTAATGTAAGTAAAGTAACAACTATATACCAAATTTTGCTCATATGTAACGCGGACGAGTATTTAAACGTTATTAATATTTAAAAACTGGAGTATGTTAGGAATGATAACAGGAACAAATTTACGTAACATTACCAAACGTATAACTTTTTTTTACCGGTTCGTAACTAAAATGGTTTCACCTTGACTTAGGAGAAATGACGTAAACTTTGAGTAAATACTCGGCTTCGGGTCATAATATACATCTAAAAAAGGGTTTTTTTTACCTTTACATATTTAAAACGAAGTTACAATAGGAATTCGTTATAATTAAGCCATAACGGAATTTATATTATTAATATTAATAACGATGAATTTACCGGAGAGATCTTTCCTAAATTTCAAAATTAGATATCCGGACCTTAAATCATTGTAAAAAGCTACTTTAACTTCTTATATAACTATACAAAACCGACATAAAATGATACTCAGGGAAAATGAGCCTAAAATACTTAGGTATATATTACCGGTATATAGTTTAACGAAAGGGTAAGAGTTACTAAGTATCGTTTAAAATGTATCCTCGACCTTAACTTTACTAATATCGCTCAGGCTGTGATAGTTATCCGTATTAGTTTAAATAATAGGTTTGATTATAAAGTTTTACTAGTAGTTTTATTTACTCGTAAGTCCCCTTTTACCGCGCATTTTTGAATGAGCATATCATAAGTTATCCTACTTAGGTTCGGGGATTTAATCTATATCATTATAGCGTTTTTATCTAATGCTTCAGATATATCTAACGATGCTATAATATGTAACTAGGCGAGGGCTTTTATACAGCTATATTTAAACACTCTTTATATGATTAAAAACCCTTTTATGACGTAGGTTAAGATTACTTAATAGTAAATCGTTAAACCACATCAACTCCGATCTTATATAGAAGAAGCGAACAAAATCCAGATTTAGATGACTGTATTTATTAAGAGGAGTAATTTCCAAGAAAAGGTACGTAGAATGCGAGTTGACCTTAAAAACGATTGTAACGAATCTAAATATACGGTCTCGTAAAGGTTTGATATCTTTAACCAAAAGATATAACTGAATTCTATAAGCGTCTGAAGTACGTCCGCCACCCTTAACAATATAATAATACGACGTTTTGAGGCCTATTATGTATATATTATAAGGTTTCTAGGCATGTTTTATGATAAATTCCTTCTCTTTATCGTCGATTCGTAGGTATAACGATAGTTCAAGGTATTTATAATAGTTATACTAAGGAACCGTGACATATTATAAATATTTTTTTAAAAGCTAATCGTACTGATACCGCTATATTAAAATGATTTAAAAGGTATTATAGGTTGATGGATATTTTAATCACTTATTACATGAGTTTCACTCAACCTTTAACAAAGACAAAGGATATTTAAACGGTTTAACGCCGATTTAGTGGCAGCTTTAACCTATGATATAAAATCTGTATTGACTCATGGTAATATTACGTTTATCTTTTCCAAAAACGTATAAAAAACTTTCGACACCTTACTTTATAACCGGCTAACATATAAAATTCAACGTTTATGGTTTTACCATAATTTGTTTACTTATGTGAAAGTCTTTATCACTGGTAGGATGGTAAAATTACGATATTAGTAACGACTAAGGTTTTTTCGAGCCTTAATTAGAGTACCTCATAATACTTATCACTTTATTTAGTACTTTATATTATTTATCTATCTAAAGCTACCTAATATTATATTGACCGTGTTTTCATTTTCCCCAATCAAATGTTTTTTTCTATAAATTTCGGATAACTTAAATTCAATGCTGTAAGCTTTATAGCTAACTTATGAAAGGTAGAAACTTAGGTAAATAATAACCGATGAGGTTTTACCCTAAAAGGGTCGAAAACACTACATAATATTAGGTGCTAAGGTTTTACAAACGTTTTCAAGCGTGGTAATCCCTTTCATTTTACCTAATTGAATTGAATCAATCCGGTTTCAAAGCCTTCGCTTTATATGAAATTTCAAAGTATATTATAGTTAGGGTTTGAATTTACTCGCGTTCTGTTAAAATAGATATATGTTGTCAAGCGAATACTAAAGGCTTTAAAGGTTACCCGGTAATACAAAAGACTTCTACAAATAAGATACGGGACATTATCCAATATTTTACGTATAACAACTACTGCTGCGATTACACTAATATTTCTTTATTACTTTATAAGTTGATACATTAAATTCTAGTCAAAGGGTTTAAAAAATAGTTTACGAACTTTCATATCGTTATAACAAATGGGGTTACCCCATAATATAGGATTACGCTAAATATCGTCGCATTTCGGATTGCCGGGCTACCGTTTAATAAGGTTACTTTAAAATAATAACAACTTCGCTTCACTTAACACTTAAGAAAAATTAATTTTAGGCACTTGTTTATATAAACCGTCGAAATATCGTCTGCAACGGAAGCTACTAAGAGTAGTAGAACCACCTCTATTACTATGATAACTAATAAAGTAGGGATTACGTATAACGTTTTAACTCTTAGGATATTTTTTGGACTTTAGGTACCCTTGGCCTATGTAGATTATAACGACCTCAGTAACTTTCCCCTAATAACATAAATGCCTGAATAGGCTCAAATTCGTTTATTACTTTTTGTAGTTAACGTCAATTTTTTCAACTTTTAACTGCTTATTTTACTTACCCCATGATTGACATCTAATTCTTTTGCTAACTCTATTACCGGTATAACTAAGGAGAAATTAACATTATCCTTACAAATTGGATACATAACCTAAACCGTTACCATATTATAATCTGTACCGATGTGTTCAAATAGCTTTTCGAAAACCAACTATATATCGAGTACGGGTACGTCATATACCGGGATAGGTGAATGTTTACAAAAACATCTGATAAATTATACCCTGATATATATATCTTTGACGCGAAGGTTTTCGGTGTTTTGCATAACCTTGAAACTATTTAACATGATATTTTAAGGCGAAATAACATTTTACGAAAATAATATCTGCGTAATTTAAGGATTAACTGGGGATTCTACTACATTTTGAATGGATTTTCCGGGATTTTCATACGGTAGTCGAAATTTATCCGGACATTATGAAAGTTAAATAAAGTCTCAGATACATAGAGATCGTCGAAAACGAAGTCTCGGATAAACTTACTAACTTCATGGTTAAACCCCTGACTCATTACGAAAATAATGGCCTACCCTTTATGATTAAGGTAAAATCTTCATGAAGATTTAAATTTAAAAGCGTGAAAATGAATTAATACATTGAAAAATAGGCTAACTTATCTTCGGAATATAAGGAGTAAGGACTTACGTATGTTATTAGTTTTGTACTTAAATTTGACACGATTTGTAAATCCAGTATTTTCCCACCTATAATGCCATTATCACGGCCTTTTTTTTATCGCTAGCTTACTATAAAGAACGGATATGGGGACTTCCACCTATACTTTTGAAAATTTTCGCTTTTTTAAGCGAAGAGAAAGTATTAACATAATAAAAATGAACGTAACACGGCTTACCTGGTTTACTATCCTACTTCGTTAAAAATCTAAAAGCTTTATCTAAAGTCATTTTAAAAACATACAAATGGGCGGACACGGGATTTTCATATAAATAGGATCCTCGAAAACCTTGAATTTTAAGGGGATTTCTCCTACGTTACTAATTGGGTTTTCAAAGAAAAATGTAATTTAATTAAGGTCTTATTAGGCTGTGTTTACCTTTCGATGGTAAAAACTACGTTTTACGTACGTCTACGATTACGTATAAAGCCAGCCGGCTTATACCACCGCCATTAATACTATTACTATTACTACCACCACCAATACGAAAAAACTTATCATTTATTCTATTTACTTCAACCACTATTAGGGAATTTACGGCGACTGACCTTTGAGCTCGTTCTTTTCGGAAAGTAGTTGTTGGTTTTAAAAAAGGATTTGAGGTAACGACAGAATCGGGGATTTGGGGGTGGTAAAACCGTCTACAAGAAAAAAGGGTAACGGGCTAATTAGAAATAACCCCCCCCCCCCATCCGTTATTAGATTCGTTGTCATCTCCAGTACCTGTTTAGACTCCCCTGATAATGGGACCCCGTTACCTTAGTAATACCGTTGTAACGGCTTACGTCGCGTTATCTTTCGCTTCTTTTACAGCGACTTGTAAGGGTTGTCCTAAAGTGATAAGGCGTTTAAAAGGCGCCTTCGCCGTAACGGTGACGTGGTAAACTACCAACGGCTTAACGGCGTTAAAGGCGATGGAAATACACCCGCCTTTACTCTTAGTTACTATAGTTAAACATTGGATCCGGTTACTTGTAATTTGAAAGGTAAAGTGGTTATACCTATGTAATGGGCGTATTTTACGCTCTTTCCTCTCATAATATAGGCCCCATTACTAGCCCCTATTAATAAAAACCGTACGTAACCCATATAAGGTTACGCCCTGTTAGTAATTAGTCAAGAGTTAGTAAGGTAAGTTATGGGGGCAGAAATGAGAGGCAAGGAGAAAACAAAAGAGTAGGTAGAGGGTTGTGCTAAAGGCGCATTTAGCGCGTTTAGGATGTAAAGGCTCCTTAGCCCTAACGGAGCGAGCGCGAATACGAGTAATACAGCCTTTGGTATAATTATTATTAAATGACAAGGTTAGATAAAGCACCTTAATTAAAAAAGAAACAGGATATAAAAGGGGGAGGGGGGTGAATAAGAGGGTTTACTATTACTAGTTACTTTAGCAGTTATTTAAAAAATGGGTTGAAAAGAGTAATCGTGTTAAAAAAAGGTAATTTTTATATGTCGTAACGACATAAAAACTGCCGCGTATATATAGAGAGGTTTTTTGTTAGTTAAGAACTTTATTTAACATGTAGGTGACCTTGTATACGTCTTTTATAGCTACCACTTTGTGGAGCTTTTACTACATTTTTTCTGACTTTATAAGGTTCCTTGTTTAAATATACCAGGACTGGTTATATCCCTAACGTTATTAGGCGCTAGGAAGGAACTGAAATATCTACGTTACATACCCGTACAAGAGCTATAGTTTATACGCTTACAGGTTTTAAACTGTAGGGCACCCTAAGGTCTTAAGTGGAGTAGTGACGAAGGATATTAACGGCTCTCTACGGATGTATTGGCACATGTTACTACTCCTCCCGCCGATATTGACAGGTATATTTCGTAGCAGCTAGTGCACCTCTTTATTCGAATCACTGCCCACTGATAGTGAAATATATATATATATATATATATAAAGTACAGCACGCGCCTACTTCACCCTAGAGCACGGGCGAACAATTTGCTAGAAAAATAATTGCGCAGACCGGCTGGCGGTCTACCAAACCTAAAACAATACATTCACCTCTTTATGAAGTAATAGTAATGTTACTTCTACTAGTCGAATCGATAACTTTGTAGCGTCTAAACTTCAACCAATACAGATCATAATTTATTAGGTTAAGTACATGTAAGTTAAGTAGAAGAAAAGGCTATTTTTTTGCTTACGCTTGGTAAAATACTAAGTTAAAGGAAAGATTTTTACGAAGGGACTTTGCTGTTATGTCGTTAACAACAGAAGCAAGTAAAAAGGATTTTTAAGTTTCATTAGTTTTTACGTCAGTTTAGAGGTTGTAACGGTACCATTATCGAACAAAATGAGAAATCATTACAAATACTTTTTAAAGACGTTAAAATTAACTATTATAAGTTGGAACCTTAAGTAAGTTAGTAAACGGCTAAGTCAATACCACTAAGTAAATTACTACTGTAAAGTTACTAAATCCTACCGCTAAATAACAAATAAACTTCGATAATTACTTTTAACAAACAAAATTTAACTATCTTTTAAACTAAACTTTTGCTCCTACTTCATTCTTTTTCCCCCACATCAATTTAATTGTTAAGATTCATTCATTATGCGAAAATATCAAAAATCGTAAAGCTATGCCGAGAAAATCATATCGCGCAACCTAACATCAAGTATTTAAGTTTCTACGCAACTCTCCGTTAAAACACCAAGTGTGTACGCCAACAGATATTTAAATTCCTCGCTTATTAAACCTTACATAAGACAGTAATTTATTCAAACACAAAGTTAAGAATATATAAAGGGAGTTCAAGACTTTGAAACTGTTTTCTCCAACCACTATGACAAATAAATTGGAGTTAAAAGTGTTAACAAAAAATCTTCAAAACCTTATTAAACCAATTACATTAGCCAATGTATCCTCGAATCGGAATTTAACGACGAATACAGCCGTAGCGCACGAAAATTTTAAGATTTCCGTAATTTTATTAACTACTAGACTTTTGATATGGCAAACATAATCTAGTTTACAGTTAAGCATGAGTTAAGAAAGTCAATCGCTGTAATTTTTACATCCTGAAAAGACTCCATTAGAACTCGTCAAAATATTTTTAAATGGAACCAATAAGAAAACCACTTTTAAATTCCTAATTATTAAGCCTCTGGAAGGAAAGGCAAGCGTGTTATGGTATGACCTATAATGGTAAGTCAAGTAAGTGACAAATGGGGTTTACTATTGAGGTAAAGCAGAAAACAAGAAGAGGCTACTGTAGCCCTTCGTTCAGGACCTATGGGGATGGCCAGTGCTCAGCCCATTACGTGTCCTCGTACATTCCATGTACATACCGCACCCGGACCGCGCCCAGACTGGGTAATATATATCCTCTTACGTGTATAGTTACGTAACCTATAAACTTAATAGTTAATGACCTATATTTATAATATGTCCTTCTCCTTTTCAAATATATTAAAGTCCGCGGTATCCCGCTAATTAAACGTAAGACGCAAGCCTCGCCCGCTTAATACGCGAACCGTACGCCAGCCGGAGATGGGCCGGTAACATAACTTTTAACGAGCCATATAACGTATCGGCCAGTGTCATCCTAAAACGAAGAAGCAGTATAACGCTCTCTTTTACTATATAGTATAATATATCAATCGGTTGAACCCCAGGCTGTTGGCGCCGTATGATGCGTTCTTTAATGTAATGTATGAAGTATCGCTTTTATTATCAACACCATATAACGAATTATTTAAGGTACAGAATAATATATTTTTTACCGCCTGTATATTGCAACAATCTCTTTTACCGTTCCGTATAATATATAACATTTATCGAATCCGATTCACTGGTAGTAAAAAATACGGATTTTAACGTGATTCCTAAAACATTCCTCCCTCTTCTTTTCCTTTGCCAATCTCATTTTAATGTTTTCTATTCCACCATATCTCTTATAATTGCTTCTTTATAATCATTGATATTTTAACTGTTGAATAAATTCTAATATTTCGCAATGTTTTTTCAAAATCGTTTACACAACTAATATTAAGAATAGATCTAACCTAAATTTTACTGTTGTAAACGCCTTTAGTTAAAACAATTAAGTGTTACATAAAATACTTCGTCTTATCAAATATTAATACCTGATAGTTATTTATATATTGCAGCGTTTTGACGTTAAACAAACCTATTCGGTTTTTGTGATAACGAGGATAAAAACTAACTTCACTCCTTGTAAGAGAAAAACGCATGTATATCATATATTAATCGTCTCGTTGATTCCAGCGTTCCATTCATTGAAATTCAAATATATCTTACGTGAAATCATTGTATATATTGAAAGATTCAAGATAACTTCAACTGAAAAAATAAGTTTTGTAAACGACCTGATTACAAAGGAAGCCCTTTTTGTAATATATTTAGAAGATAGTTTTATAGACCGCCTTAATTGATTTACGCGCCCTATTACTAAAGTTCGTTATGGGTATTAAAAAAAGATATATTTAATGCTTCATTCGTCAACTTTCCAAAAATATTACGAGCTACTGGCTCCTTTTTACTTTCGTATTTCTTGAGTTGATTAACTAGTTCATTTGGCTTCAAAATATTACCCTAATTTGATGATTTTTCAACGTTTCAACAATATAAACTATTACCCCTATTTCTATACGAATTTGTCGTCTTTTTCTCCCGGGTCCTCCTTTTCAAAATAAAAAAACTCTCCAGTCGCCCTTTATGGTTTCACCTATTTATCATAAGAAGATATTTTTGGCTAACCGTACATTAATACGTAATTATTTTACGCCGGCTATTTCCAGTAACCGCCGTATAATATTTCGTATGTGTAGCATAAGTAATTAAAGTAATATAGTTACGTAAGTTATATATTTTATAAATTATATAGACTTCAGTTTTTAAAAAGTAACTTAGAATGTCCAGGGTTCAACCGTACTAACCACGTTTTTACTCGTATTCTATTTTTAACCCTTAATTAAAAAGAAGATTAATCGAGTCGACCGAAAACAGGGCAACAGGTTGTACTCGAGCCGATTACATCGTCCGGACACAAAATAATGTATTATAATCCCTAATATCTTATCTAAAAGATCACTTTTCCTGCCTCTCCCTTCGTTAACTGTTATTGTCGGCATTTCCTAACGTTCGTCCCGTTTAAGGTTAATTTTTATTATCGACGTTGTCCCGCGCCCGTCTCATTACTCGTTAACCCCCTTCATTAACGTTAATTAACACTCGCCCCACCTCGTATCGCCCACCCCTACCGGTCTTTCCCCATATTCGAGGTTAATTTCAATAATTCATTTAACATCAATAACGTTAGTATTCATGAAAAAAAATTAAAATAACGATATCGAATAGGTAAAACTTTAATAAGTCGTAGTAAAATCCGTTGCGTTGTCAGATATCTATCCGAAGAAACTAGTTAATATAGTTCCGGCTTTACCTATTATACGATACCATAATGATCATAAATCATCCCTCTTTTCAATATAAATATAATATTATTTTCCAGGTGAAGACGATTCGCTCTACGTAAGTTACCTCATATATATTTTATACTAACATTGAAATACTAAGTTATTATAAGCCACGTATTCACCGAATTTCGCCTGGAATTTATTGAAAGTTATAATATACTAGTAGATTCTCAACAATTTATACTCAGGTTTATTATAACCCTTCTACTTCACTAATATGACGCGAATATCGCGCCGTCTCGTTTTTACCGCAAAATGTCTTATATTTCAATTTCCTCATATATATCTTGCTCTTCATCGTTTACAACAAAAACTAATTCCGGGCGAATATAAGATACTATTCATGAAGGAAAATAGCTTTTTATTGTCCGTTTAACCAAATTTACGTAAAATATAAGGTATCTACTAAAATATTAAAAGTGATATTTAATCAGTTCGAAATATTCACGACTTAATACTTATTATTAAATTGATAGAATTTTGTTTTCAGGTTGTCAATTTTAATAGTACGTAAATTAAGCCAAATTCTACTATTTACTATGAACTTGCATTAAGGTATCGTTTACATCGGTATTCTAAATTTATTCTTTATTGGAATTAACGAAAATAAATCTAGAGGCTTTAACATTCCTTTATATATATTCAATCCAGTTTTATCTCAACGTTATAGCTTGTACTGGTTTTGGTAGACGAGGTTCTTAAAGTTTGGGACGTAAAGTGTGGTATTTTGACGTAAAATCACGTAGAAACTTGACGATTTGACGTTTAATCTCGCGACCTAGTTTTTTTATCACAACTTCATTATTTATGGTATTTTCGCTTGAGTTAACCATTTTGACAACGAAATCAACGTGGGAGAATAAAAAAAGAGTGATATAAAGCAAAGAAATGAGGCAACAGGTAGGATTAAAGGTCGTTTATTATTAATAAATGTTCAGGGTTATTTGTTGTAATAATTTATCATAGCATTGAATTATTTTTGTATTGATGAAACATATAGGAGTAATAAATTATCCGTTTACTAACCTGTTGATTCATGATATCTAGCGGTTAATTTCAACACTTTTCTTTTAGAAAAAAACGGATTTATGAAGATTTCTTAGTTTTTTAGATTACGATACCGTTGCTCCCTCCTAGCTACCTTATAATCCGATGAAACATCAAAGTCTTTTTTACTTACTGCTATAAAAAATGACGTAACAGTAAAGTCACTTCGTAATATTATTTCCTTTACCTTAGTCTTTATAAAGCGTTACCGGAAATAAGATTTTTTTTTTCACTTTGATTATCTATGATTAACCTAATAATCACTACCTTAAATTAGTAGACATTGAGTCATTACAATTTTATCAATTCGATAGGACGAAGTAACAGTAGTAATATGTTCTCAAGTGATGGATGTGTGATTTTAGATTTGGCAGACTGCTAATCGGTCTACACAATAATTTGTATGGTCATTTACTTTGCCTGTTCCCTAGCATAAAGTGATCGTATAATTTACTTGACTCGCCGCCAATACAGTAGGCAACAAAACAATAAATTAAACTTGTAGTTAATGTAGTCAAATTTATTTTCAAGTAAAGTTAACCTGATGTATTTCAATTACAGCTATTACAACAACATATCCTAATCTGACTATCGAATTACAAGCAATTGTTTTAAGGCCGTCAAAAGCGTGAATAACTTTGAAGTCGAAAATATATGAAATAAAGTAAGGCTGATTAAATTCTTTTATTACTATGTGGTTATTACGATAAACTATGAAATCATACCAAACGTATCTTTACCCCCTTATGATGATTAAAAATTGATAATACACACTATAATATGGTTTTTATTAAGGTTAACATAGAATAAGTTTGATATAAAAACGAAATTCTTCTTCATAAGCTCTTTTAATCGGAAGTACATGAGCTGAACAAAGTATTAAAGGGCTAGTGTTGGAATAACAGTCCAATGCAGTATAGCCAAATCAATTTTACGTGCAGTAAAGTGGAATGAACGTAATTTAATTTGGCTGTAGTTTGTGGTATTTAACTATTCTGCCTGCAGGTGTAGTGCAGTAGGTACTCACTTCAAAATGGGGCATAGGCTAAAACATTTAGCTATAAAAATCAATGTGTAGACCAGCTAGCAGTCGGCCACACTTAGAAATACACTCAATTTCAATGCAGAACTCGTAACTTCAAATACTGTGATTCCAATCGACTGCATTGCAACAATAAAAGCATACCAACACTGATTAGTACTTATTAGATTAAGCATAAACTAGCTAAGTAGAAGAATAAGTTGTTTTTCTATTATTACGCTTTATTTTTTGTAAGGTAGAAGAAATACTTTTGCATAGAGATCATACTCTCTTTGTAGTTGTTTGCTGTAGAAAATAGGTAAAATTTATAGGCCATGTAGTTATTTACAGCATTTGATAAGTAGGCGATGGTATCTTTATTCAAAAATTTAAGAAATACTCAATTATCATTATTAACCTCCTAAAAGTTTTAAATATTATTCAATTGGCAAGTTGGTAAACATTTAAGTTAGTACTATTGCGGTTACTACTTCTTCGTGCATGACCACTATAAATTTCAAATCGCAAAAACAATTAAGTCCAATGACTTTTAACTAAGATTCACTTTAACGTCAAACCAACTACATACTACGTAATACCACTTCTCTGTCCATTAAAACCTTAATTCTTTATTACAATAACCTTAGGTAACGATAAAATGAATGATGTCACCGATATTTGTCAAAAGGGAAGAAATATAAACCTCAGATTTACGTTTCTTATGTATTTCGACAACGACATTTCATAAATTTGAATGAATGAAAACTTCAACCCCAAGAATCTAAGAAACTATATCAGCTACTTTGTATTTAATTTGAATTTTTCCTAACGTAATATATAACCGTTCCCTTCGATAACTTTTCCCAAGAGTTTAAAAAATGGATCTTGGATAAGTGATAGGCGATAGAGAGGTAAGTCAAGATAAGGTCAAAAAGCAAACTAGGAGATAAAAGGGTCAACCTTCTTGTAAAAAAAGGGAAAGATGACAATCTTTTCAACATGTTCTATTAATACGTAACAAATAAAGACCTTTAATTGAATAGCAAAAAAGGTATGTCTATCTTTAGCAATAGTATTTCTTAACCCCATATATACGTTTGAATTCCTGACGAAAATTCAAATGATTTTTCCACCGCTTTATCAAAAATTGACTGTTTAATACCACTATTTATGAAGTATTAATTAAAATATACGCTGTAAACCCTCCGGTTTACAATTCAATGAAACATGAACCACAACGTATCTCTTAAAAATAAAAAAATAAAATTACCTAGTCACTTGCGGCGGAATTATTTAATTCCTTTTCCTTTAATCACTTCAATACGTTCAATCAATTCATATAAATCAAATAATACATGACTTTAATCACGGGCATACTATGGGAACGACTTTAAGAATTTTTCCTTTAAATCCGAATAAAGGTAATTATCCTTCCAACTAGTATAAACCCCAGTAACAGTCGAGTGATTCGAAAATATTATGCAACTAGAATATTACCCTATCCCCTAGCCACGTCCCTATAGTAGACCCGGATTACACGGCAATTATTACATTCTTTAAGGTTTGTAAAGGAAATGAAAAGTGTTACAGTAAGCCGTAAAACTTTCTCAACGTTAAGTTACACTTGTTTTTTAAAATATTTTCAACTAAAAATAGGTTAAACTATTTGGGTTCTACTAGTTATTTCTCAGTATTCTTAAAAGATAAGCCGAAGTTAATTACCTACAGTATTTAACGAATTATTCCTTTTTTCGCGAAATTTACGATAATTTTCAAGGTTACTTAGTATGATATCCAACTTGCTTAATATTTCCAATACTACAATGAATGGAATATTATTAAGTAATCTTATAAATAAAGTAATAAAAAAGATATGTAAAGTACGATAAAGATCCTCAATTAAGTGCTTAAAAAGGTAATGCTCTACCAATAAGTAAAGGCCAATATAAAAGGTGTCAAAAGATACCCTGTATTCGCAGATTTAGCGAGTCGTTACAGGTTATAAAAAGTTTAAATGCGAAATATAATGCCTTAATACCAGTTGCAACGGTTTTTCTTAGTTATTTACATTCTTTATATACGACCATAACAACTTATGTTTCAAACTCGACTAATATATACCGCTCAACTTTAAAGTTTAAAGACAATAAAACTTTTCTATACATATAACATCGACCGTAAGTATAAAAGGCACAACTATTACGACGAATAAAAGGCCTGGACCTAAGAATGGAACCAAGTCTCGTACAAAAAAGGGTATTATTCTTCTTTAAAACCTTTAAGCCAAATACGCAAGTTGAATTTAACCTTAAACACCACAAAATATTGGGTTTGGGTAAAATTTGGCTACGAATTAATCATTGGAACTATTGCCGAGCGCGAATGAAAGCTGTTAATATAACATATATAATTTCACCCACTGCTAACTAGGATTGCGTTAAATAAGCCACAAACTAAAAAGGGAAGTAAATTAAAAAGGAAAATATAAGCGTAAGGTTATTGGTTGATATAAAGATAATAACACCGGCCCAAAAGCAACGTAATAACTCGGCGACCACGCCTTTTAATACTACCTAATAAGTAAAAACCTCTATCGTACATATAAAGACAAAATCTTGAAATATATATATATATATATATATATACCATTTAAAATCGAGATGCAAAACAAGGCCTTTAAGGTATTATGTTGGATAGGAAAGTGATATAATATTTGATAGAAGGCTACTCGTAATAAGTTGGGTTAAAAATTATACGAATACGGTTACGAAACTTAACTATACGGATACTAGTAAATTCAAAGTCTTGTTTAGCCTTAAGGAAAAATCTTTTTCTCTTGGATCGAAGAATATTACTTTTATCGTTTGTTTTATAATTTTATGAGGTTCAAAATCCCCTATCCCCTTTCGCATTTACCTTGAAGACATAAAAACCTTTTTATTAATATTATTGTTTAAAATGACGAATTGGTTTAAACTAAAGACAGTAAAATGTGGTTAAATAACCTTAAGTAAAAGGACCTTAAATTTCGTCTTTAAGGGCTTAAAGTAATGATATTAAATTTGAAGAAGTTAGAACTTCGTAAATTAGACAGTAGGTATAGTTACCCGGCGACTAAAAAAATTTATGAGGTTTTAAAAGTCTCTGGTTCTAGGGATATGGATTTACAAACGTTAAAGGTAATACAACAGCTTCACTTTTATTACTAAATATATTCCCAAGCCCTGTTATAAATGAGGTTCATGTTGAAGAAAAAAATGAAAACTTTCATTCGAAACTTTTCGTAAACTTCTTTTATCTGTACGGGAAGTCAATACTTTAAATCATCAATGTAGCTACCACTTTTCACGGCATTTAGTTTCTTAAGATCATTACGGCGAACTGAACTTAACAGGTAATACGTACATTGAAAATTAATACGTATCTCCGGCTATTTAATATATTAGTTGCCAAAGAAACCATCTTTGTTATGATTAAATTTACATTTAATATTAAGTCTATGTTGAGGGCTTAAGACTAGAGCTATCGTTTAAGGTGAACGGATTCAATCTCTATATCTCTAATAGAAAGAATAGAGAAACCCTTGTTGGGAAATCGATAAAAAGGTATAGATAAGGGTACGATCCAGATACGTAACGTATAAATATATATTCTCATGTTATGTTTAAGCGGATTCAAAGCGCTAGAAAAATAAAAAAATTAACAGGGGTACATTCTTGGTAACAAATATCCAAGTACTAGCCTATAATATTACCATTTAGCGTACCCCCCCCCCCCATGGGAAAGGTAATAAAAGGTGTTGGCGAATTAAAAGGGTAATAAGTGCGAAAAAACAGTTTCGGACCGGCTCGAAACGTCGTAATATCGCGTAAATCGTTCAAGGTTATCGACCGATGGAATACTACGTAAAAAGCGTTACAGTGTCCCTATCGCTAAAATTATTCCGTAAACCCCCTTTTTGAAAAAATTAAAGCTTTTCTTTTTAAATCGAGTCCTTATCAATGCGTTAGTACCTAGCCTTATATATATGTCGCATAAAATGCCTAGTCAAAAAGCAAAATTTTATGTTTATATTTCTTTTGGTATCGTTTACCAACTTCTGAAAATAAACCCTTATTAAACTAAAAACGCGAATAAGACTGTTAAAATGGAAAGGATATTTGTTTAAAAAATGTTTCGTCTACATCAACTAACGTGTAATTTCTTGCCTTACGGTTATAAATATGTATCACAACAAAATACTTTAGTAGACGTATTATGACTACATAGATCGTAAAATATATAATTAACGAAAGTTTTAATAGAAAGTTGAAGATAAGTTAAAATCTTATAATTTTAACCAATTACTCAAAAACAGTTTCACACTAGTACCCGATATCGCCTTCATATTATCGGTTTGATAAGAAATAATATGCTTTATATTAATACTTTAAGTAACTGAAATTCTAATATAAACAACGTTATCGCAAATCTGTTCAAAGCTTACTTAGCGATCGACGCTTGGGTCCGCGACAAGTTAATTATTCGTAAACTGATTTTTAGACGTTCATGAACGGCTAGAGAACGTGTAAGCTTAGGGCATCACCGTAAAAAAAGTTATAAGGGGTCGGCATACTATATAAAAGAAGATCGATACCAATGGTCAGACGAGTTTAATACCCGTTACTCCGAATCATTCTGGCGGACTACAGGCCGCATAACTTCGAAATGAAAAGTAAATTGTTTAAGCAAATTACCGTTTGAATGAGAAACGTGGATATTACGGCAAATACAAGAATGAAAAGCGTGAATCAAGGTCACAAAAAAACATATGAAAATACCAAAACGTATTTAATACAATCTAGGCCGTATTGACGTAAAACTTAATGATTTAACTAAACCAAGTAAATGGTTATTAAGCGAGGATGAAAACGGCTATTTCTAGAATAAACTTAAATAACTTGTGTAACTTGAGACGTTTGTTGATACAATTATGGTTAGGTTTATATTCAGTAGCCTTCAAAAAAAAAAAATGACCCTCACATCTTTTCGTAATATAAAGTGTAATAATAGCAACCCGTCTACGAAATAGGCGTAAATTCACGTTATCATACTAAATAGACCTAAAAATTATTTCGAAAAAAATAAAAGCCTTGATTTTGAAGAAACTTAAAAGCGATTTATTAATTAGATATACGTAATGTAAATACTATTATATATCACTATAGTTAGTATATTTTGGTGGAAATACATCACGCTACATAGTGTACTCCTGCAGCGTGAACGATAACGTAGCACGTTGTAGACTGCATTTTTGCAGATTGTATAATAACGTGACACTTTGTAGATTGTACTTTCAGAGTGAATTATGCGTGGCGAGGTCCATAAGGAGCGTTCCAAAGTAGTATGCTCTGGGGGAAAGCTTATAAGCTTTCACATGAGACGTGCACTCTTTGGATGCTTCTTTTCAACCCATTTATTCATTTACCTTTATTAAAATATTAATTTTACTATAAACCTTTATTGATATTTACAAAAATGAAGACATTACCTATACTTATTAGTAGTCGATTAGATCCATTATAAATAGCTAAAAAGATAAATCGAAGTTAAATTCATATAACGGGATATTGTAGTGGTTTTAATTGTTTATGTTTTAACATTACATAATATAAGAATTATATGGGAGTATGAATTTATGGGAAAGTGCTTTGGGAAACCCAAATCATGGTAAGATAATGAAATTCGGAGTAAATGAAAAACGACAACTTTAATAAATTATTATTCATTAGTTAATATTCAATTCATTAAATGCTACGTTAATTCAATTGTTGATTTGTGTAAGCGTTGTTGTTGTACCCAGACACTTTTTCAAAATTTATTATTAGGTACTAGGCTACGAATGCTAAGACTATTAAATTTCGGAACTTTTCGTTACAACACATTCAATTTCAATATATTATTTAAATCATGTACAAAACCTCAAAGCGGTTATAAACATAATATTTATATCGTTTGCGAAACCGAAAAGCGGTTACGAATACAACGTCAAAACCGCTTACAACAACCAGAATCGGCCATAATACGATAAACCGAACCTTTTACCAAATAAAAACCTAGAACTATATACCGGATTATTTTATAAACTTATATCTATATTTATTTCTCTTTTTCTTTTAATATGTTTTTACTTTTCCATTTCCCCTGATCTCCTTATATCTCATATTTTAAATTTGTTTTTTACGACATTCAAATTTTCCTCGTTGTTCAATTAATATAAAGTTATTAAACGTTAATTAAAATAATTCCAACAGTATTGTTAGGTTATGGTCCTGTTTCATGTACGTATTATTCAATAATTTTTCATTTTCGTTAACGTTAAATACCTTATTTCGTTTTTCTTGTTGGTGTATTTGTACGTTTCCTTTCAAACCTTACACCTACTCGAATCTTAACTACAATACAAGACCAATAATTTAAGTTGCTTTAAAATTACACGAATACGAAAAAAACCACTTCCTAAATTAAAATATAACCGTAATAATAACGGAATTAATAAATATTAACGAATATATAAAGTATCTTTTGATATATACGTTATTTCCTAATGATACTTTCATTCATTTAGTCATGAACTTGTAAAATACTAAAGTTAGGGTAATAATAAAAGAGATAGATATTTTCATAGAAAATAGTAATATTATTAATATATTTTTTAATTATTGTTTCGGCAAAATTTGAAGGCGAGCTTGATTAGATGATTTTGAAAACGGGTTTTCAGATTATGCGCCTGATATAAAGCGTATTGTGGATAGTTGTATTTTCAAAATATTACGAAGATAACCACTAAACAAAGTTATTGATAAAACCGCTAAAAATTAATGCTGTATAATAAAAGCTTTGTTAATAACAGTTCTATTTATATAAATTTCCAAATAAAAAAACGATGAAGTGATAAAAATTAAGATTAGAAAAGTATATTGGTTTTGAAAACGTTAGGAACGCCTACTTAAAGTAACAGACCGGGAACGAAAATAGCCTCGATAATTAAAGATGTGATTTTAAAAGAAGAAAGGTTTGAATATAAAGTTTGGGATGTGTTCTTAGTAGAAGAAAGGTATGGATACGTAGTCCGGGCTGCGAAGTTAAGAAAAAGAAGGTCTGGATACCAAATCTGGGCTGCGGCTTTAAGGGAAAGAAGTTTTGGATACGGAATCCAGGCTACGGCCTTAAAAAAAGGAAGGTTTTTATACGTAGTTTTGGCCGCGACCCAAAGGAAAGAAAGGTCTAGATATGCAATCTGGGCCGCAACCTTAGGAAAAGAAAGGCCTAGATATAAAGTTCAAGCGGAATTTTTAAGAAGAGGAATGAATTAATACTTTATGTAGAACGAAACTTGAAAGGGACGGGACTTAATAGTATTTTAGAACGCAACTTAGAAAACTAAATGAATAACAATTTCATTCTAGGCCTTAGCTCCTAAATATTAACACACGTTTTGAATATAGCGTGAAAAATACCCATTACAATTGAAAAAACGATTGAATATCGCTCTTGTGATTATAAAACGCTATAAAAATCGTTTCGAACCTGCTCTTACAATAATGAGCCCTTTAGAAATATATATTGATACCGGGTTTTGTGAATACTACTATATACCCTTACACATAGTATATATAGGCAAAATGGTAGTGCAATGTATTGCAGGTGCACTCCTGCAGGGTGCACGATAACGTGTCACGCTACAGGCTGCACTCTTCCAAGACGCAAAGTGCATCATACATATATCGGTCTGGAATATTATTCCAGGCCGACGGCAATGCGTGGATCGGTTTAGAAGGAGTTTTCCAGAGTAATATGCTCTGGATGAAAGGTTTATAAGCCCTTACCTGTAGTATATACCGTGAGATACTTCTTTTGACAAAATATATTGATTTATTTCACTATAATACCAATTATGTTTTCATTACTCTTTTACTTGCCTTTTTTTACGTAAACAAGTATTGAAACCTTACAGATACTAATTAGTAGCCGATTCTGTCGAGTAAAAATGTCTTCAGAAAAAGATATAGAAATATGTGAAATACTTATAACGGAATATTATACCGGTACTAATTACCTGTGCTTTCATACTAAACCCTATAAAAACTATGCGGAAGTGTGTAATTACGCGGGAATGCTGAGAAACCAGAAGCGTTACAGGACTCTAAGATTCGAAGTGACTTTCAAAAGATTAGCCTTGTTGTGTTAGCCGCCAACTTGTATTAGCGTTTTGAACGATTAACTTATATCCTTTTTAAAGGGCGTTTTATCATGTATTAGGCTACGCAAGCCAAAAATCACCAAGTTTTTCGGAACCCTTTACTAGGACCTACCTAATACCAGGCCACGTAAGTTAAAAACACCGAGTTTCAGAACCTTTCGTTGGGATCCACCCGATTTTCGGCAAAGCCAACATCGTTTATCCACCAAACAACTAACCGATATTTCCTTCAAATCCTGCTACTGCACGCCAATAAGGACCGACCACCAAACACTAAATCACATAAATACATTCTCTTTACCTTACTCACTTTTACAAGTTCGCTCTACGTATTTTAACTGTAATACCTGTAACGTTTTAAGTTTTGCTGTTTATTTGGCTAATATAACTTTACTAACGCTAATAAATCCAATTTAAAACGCTTAATTAGTTTTTAATTACACTTTACTTACGTATCGTTCAAAATTCATTTATACTAATAAATACTAGTAAACTTTATTCTGAATGTTTTAATTCCTATATTTCATTTCATATTTACAATATTACCCAAACTTTAAACTACACTAAATTATATACGAATTGCCCTTTATACATATATTATAGCCGTATCAGTAGTAGACACGGTAAAGACTCACGACTATATAAATTACCTCGTTAAATACACATCTTTTCGAAGCACTATTTTTAAATATTTGTACTTTAACCTTTTCAATAATATAATCGAGGGTTTATTAAATGATTTTAATCCCTATACGGTAAATAAATATGTTATAAATATAATTTTGGATTAGTATATTAGCGATATCAAAGGACGTAAACTATTCGATGATTTTATAAAACATTTGGCGAATCCAACGATAGAAATATAGTAAATGGTAAGTAAAACGATTGAAAATTCCTTCGGAAACAATTTCGAAGTAAAGGTATTAATGAACCCAGTAAAAGTAATAGCTATATCGTAAAATCTTTATTTACAACGACCTAACTTATGCATAAACCCAAATAAACGAGCTGAAAAATCATAAAATAAAAATTTATAAAAGGATACTATTTGTAAAAGCGAAAAGAAAACCTAATTTGGGCTGTAAACAGAAGCAATAAAACACCACTACAAATAGGGATACAACGCTCGTCGAGACTAAACGTCCGACGAAAAACAAAAATTGAAAAATGAGCAAAAAAGGAGGAGGTACAGAGAATATTATCTACAACGAGGGTCGAATACAAAGCCTTCCTAAAATATAACTTCAACCCGATATAAAGACAGAACACACCCAGAACGCTGGAAACAACTCGTTCAGCTATAACAATATCGGCTGAAACGTAAATAATAACCCGCTTTAAAAAGTAATAATCGGCCGGAATACGGAAAACACCCTGATTTAAGAGGTGATACGCAGCTCCAAATGCTAATACGTACCGTACGGATTTATACACTTTAACCACAACCTTTATCGCAAGCTCTTACTATATCACTTTCCCACAGACAAAAGCGATCTTACGAAGTCAACCAACTTTACTATGTTATGAGATAAGGATAATAATTATAACGAAGAGCCGTACGGTGTACTAAATAACAAAATACGTGTAATGCTAAACATATGTTAAAGACTAAATAAAAAGTTATTATAATTTTAAGTAATCTTACCTAGTATATTTTCCGGATAAACTAAGTAATATTATGTATATATTACCTTATATAAAGAAATATATTCGTAAATCATTATAACCGCCCTAAATCCAATTTTAATACCGAGATTAACCACGAGTCTTACGATAAGTAGTAAACTGGTACGATGCAGGAATTTGTGAAAAACGAATAGGAAAATAGCGATAAAAATCCTTACAAAATCATTGCCTCCCTATTGGCAAAATTCCAGAAATTTTAAACAGCTTTTGGACCTAAATATAAAAGTGACAAACTATTTATTTTAATAATGATAAAAGCCTATCGTGAATACACAGATTCTAATATTATACTTTTCAAACCGAAAATAGACTTAAAAGCACTTTATATAAACTTTAACACATCGCTAGAAACCTTTATACACCGATAAACAAGCCTCGGATTAGTATTCGTAGCTAATAGAACGAAAAGCGAATCTTATATCATTAAATTAAACCTTATCGAGATAATATACTATGTTGTGAACCTGAGATTTAAGGTTTACCCAAGGCAAAACAAGAGCTTAATGTACAGATACTAAGGAGAAATCATTAGCAATGAAAGATAAAAACGATCGTTCTAAAATGGAAGAAACGTATCGAAATTATAGTAATACTTATCAAATAATTTACGGTTCCTTATAGGTTTACAAAAGCAGTATATAATGTACGATAAAATAGGCTATTAATTTATTAACCACCACGCCTATAAATATATTTGGATTGAACGACAATTTTAAGCCGAACTTGATTTTAGGATCGGATAAAAGCTAATGTTATAACATATATAACCGAATATATAGGTATAAATAATAGACTCGACGTAAACATTTAAGAAAACATATCTAAAAAAGACGATCTTCAATAAAAAGATGCTTACTTATTAGCCTACGATGATAAAAACGTTTAACGTATTTTTACTGGCTTACAGGATACCTTATTTTTACTTATTATAGGCCTAAGATAGGTAAACAAAGTACTTCACGTTAATATAAAGTCGTAAGTAACCTTTTTTAATAAATACGAAACTGAATTCTAGGGAATTACACCTAATACTAATGTAACCGAAATCTTGACGACCGGAGGACGATAATTCGACGTATTTACAACGAAATTTACGAAGTTTCGGCTAAACCAAATAGGATAATACCGAAAAGTCTTATTTGGTAAAGGTGAGGCGACGTCGTTCGAAACGGTCGTTATAAATACGCATTTCGAACCGATTAAATTTTACGTAATAGATTTTAAAACGTTATTTCTACTTTTATTAGCTGATATAAATAAGTTCAGAATCAATATCCGGAATACGACTAATTAGTTTGTTTGCGTCCTAAATAACGTATTCGTACCAATTAAGTTTAATTTCGGTTACTTATAGTTTTTCCTGACAATGCGTATAATTATAACCATTTATTTAACCTAACTAAAACTACGAAGCTTACACCAACGATTCAGTTACATAACTACTCAACGACATTTACACCTACTTCATGCCGCTAGCTACATAAATGTAAGGAAAACCGTATAGGAAGCTATCATAAAAATATTAGAAATACCAACTTTATTTATAGGTCTCACGACAGTTTGAATTCTGCATTTAAAACAATGTAGGCTTTGATTACACAGTAATTATTAATATTATATACCTGAATAATTAACCGGTCCTTCACATCATCGATACAGCTATATCATTGTATGACGTTAAATTTATACGAAACTCTTTTACTTTCAATTATGAGAACGTTTTAGTTAATTATAGGTTAAATGTTTACCGCGAGCATTTAAATTGGATTGCATACGATGTCGACAGGGCTTTCAATTTTACCAAGTAATGTACAAAAACTCGAATAGCCGGTAACGAGTATAAACAAATCCCAGTAAAATCCCTATAGAGTATTAAAAAGAGTAAAATATAGTATATATCACTAAACAAAGCGTATATAATATTGGTAAAAACCTAAAGGGTATTAATTTTTTTTAAAAAAAATATCCTTTAAATAGCGATTAACACAGTTAACAACACTTTTGGCCTAAATAGGTTTATCCCTACGCTTCTTGTTTCTGGTACCTACCCGAGGATCCATATAAACTTTACCTCATTACTATTTACAATTTAAACGGCTAATATGATACCTGAGGCTATAACGGCCCTACGCGTACTATGAACAAAAAATATATATTTGAAACATTAGTTTTAAAAAAATTCATGGAAAACTAACGTATTAAACCTACTATTGTAATTTAAAGTTTAAATTTGAAAAAAGAAGGATATTTAAACTGGCCTTTATAGAATTAACAGATATAGGGTATAAATGTATTTATTAAGTTACCAAACGGAACGAGTTCTTTTCAATAAACAACGGAACGAAAATATAAGAAAAAGATAAAAAAAACCATCCGAACGCATAGGAAGAATAAAATCGCTAAGTATATATTACCCAAAACGAATAATTTAAACTAACTTTAACGTAAATATTACCCTAAAACGCAAATCAAACCTAATCACATTAAATCGAATTTGCCTATTTATACTAAACCCTTTAAAACATCGACGTCGAGGATACCCCTTCGATTTCAAAACTAAAGAACGACTTAGGAATTTTGTTACAAATTTTTTATCACGTAAGAAAATGACAAATGACCAACTTAATTTTAAACTTCATCGCGAAAGAATGATCATTACCTTAAGTTCAATATTTATACAATTTACTTAAACGGAAATCATAACCTTTATCGACTAAAGTGTATTTCGCTTTAAACTTTTTAACTTAATCGTTTACAATACCAACAGTATTCTTTCAAGCCGCCTTATTTACGAAATGAAGGATAAAACCGAAAACCCTTACGAAAAGACCTACTTACTTATGAAGGGTTATAATGACGAAAGTAAAAAATAATTATAAATTAATTACACATGTTATGACGGGTCAATCATTATTCAATATTTAAGTTTGTTTTCTTTTTTTAACATTTTGTATAAATTATATATTAAACTTGGATATATAATGTAGGCCTCTATTTATTCTTAAAAACGGTTAAAATGTCTGATTTACGTCAATATACCTAAAAACCTTAGGTAATATTACCTACTCTAAAAAAAATTTACTTATTTTTCAACCACTTTACCACTTATCCGAAGCTAGTATTTTTTGGTATAATACATAGTAAAGGAGTTATAAGATACGGCTCGAAATAACTAGCTTTACTTTCAACCCATACCTTTTAGTATTAAAGGCCTATTCGATGGGCTTTATATTAATGAATATATAAATAAACGGCACCTGAACGTTAAATAACTTTTCGTTTTTCTCATTGAAGAAAAGAAAAGTTTTAAAAGCCATTTTAGAAGCTAAACCAATGATGTTACAAATTAAATACATCGTAATAGACTTTAATAATATTACGATTACCCTTCAAAACGGCATTTTAATACTTACATAAAAGGGTTAATTAGGGAAAATTACCCTCTTTACATTAAATGATGTAAAACGAGCCGACAAATACAAATATTTAACGTATACACGACGTTGAAGTATCTTTTATAGTATAATGAGAAATATTATTAAACATTTTTATCACTGTATAATGTTAATCCGACTTAACAAACAATATATATTAAACGTTGAGCAAACGCCTTTTATGGTAAATATATAATTCAAGACGAGATTTGTAATTTATACCGTTCAATATACATATTACAAAGCCGTGTATCTTTAATAATAGCTCTTTCACCAGAAATAACGACAATAATTTACAAATCGTCTTCTTCCCCGTATTTGGTAACGAATCGCCGTCTTGAATCAGCTTTTCGTTTCATAAAAATATAATTTATTAAAGCTTTACTCAGTATAAAATGGTTGCGAAAAACGTCTTCTCTTTTAAAATTCATAATATGGTTAAAAGTTTCGATTCGGGTATTATTAAAACAAGAACAATCCGCATAATTATTTTAACTTTAATTTATGTTATATTCCTTTAATTATTTATACTTATTTTTCATCGTTTGATAATTACTCGATTATATTAGGTATTACGAACGAAAAACGATTTATAATCGATATTTTAGAACTACTCGAGTTATATAAACGCCGGGAAATCAAACAATTAAAAGAAATTAAAAATAATTTGAACCTAGTAAACGTGATGATGAAGGTAACACCGAACAGCGCTCTAAAAACACTTATATCGAAAAATAATTATTTATTAGGGTTATTAAAAAGTCCCACAACATTAATAAACCGTTATACTAATTTTTCGACAATCAAAATCGGCTTATCGACATTATTCGCGTTACTCTATATTTTACATTTACCTAATACGATTATTCGGTCTGAATTTTACATATTACCTCTTTTGTTTTATATTCTATAAACTAATTCTAATATATTACATCTTTTAATTCATATTTTTTATTTGATTGATTACCTTAATTATTTAATTCGTAAAAAATATAAAATCACTATCTAATATATTATTTTATATCTGAATACGCTGGCGCGGCCGAAGGAGCATTCATTTATTATGAAAGGGTAAGGACGACTTCACCGCGTCTCCATTATCTTCTTCGTTATTTTTCACTTTTATATGAACGTTATCGTTATTACTGATAACCATATTATTAAAGTTAATAAGAATAAAGCCTTATGCTTTATTAATTATTAATTATACCTTTGTATTAAGGTAGAAGAAAAGGATTACCTTTTTTGCGGCGATGTACGATAACGTCTTCTTACTCTCCTACGTAATATATACCTAAGCCCTGTTTCTAAACAACGATGGCGGCTACCGTTTTTTTAGTCTGCCGGTTGGCGCCTATTACTAATTACTATCGGCTTGTTTTGGTTACATACAACGATTTTTTTCGATTCGCTCCAAACGAATATTTTCGTTAACAGTTATTTCAAAAACTCGGTTGAAACTTATTAAAAAGCCGGCATGCGCGTAATACGACTTCGGTTTCCGGCCCAAAAAACATAGTAAAGGGGGCGTACGAGTTACCAGTTTATTCGTAACGGTAATAGCAAACCGAGCAGCCTCCTCATTCATAGCAATCGCTAATAAACTTGCCTGCGGCCGCGAACGCGACATACGATACGTAGGGTGTATTTATTAGAGGCTTAAGGATTGGGACTCGAGTACGCCGTTTTAAAGCTTAACGTGTTACAAAAGCCTTACGGCGTAACTTAAAGATATGGAGCTTAAAGCGGCAGAGGAAATCCACTGAATATTTTTGATTTACGAAAAGGAAGCTTAAAAATATATAAATAGAAAGATTAGGATAAACATATCCTAACGTAATTACGGCAGGCTACGCTCATGACGTAGAAGGCTTCCCACTGGTAATGGTGGTTTTATCCGTGTTGAAAATGTAATTTTTATAACCTTAAAGTCCCCCTATTCCTCTCCTTAAAATCTGGGATATGGGGAGGTAAAAGGAGGAGAGGAGGGCGTGGTGGCGACGGAAAAGGCGGCGATGGCGGAGCTTAGCGGCGTGATGGCGTACGAGATAGCGAGGGCTAATATCGTAATGGCGATAGAGGAGATTTTTTCCATCGAAAGCGGATTACTATTATTAGTAGTGGACGAAGTAGACGTAACAGTAGTTGTAATGATGGCGGCGGCGGCGGCGCGCTACCGCTCGCGTACCAAACGACTCTTTATAGTCCTTTTTTTACGCGACATCTATTTAGGGAAATAGGTTAGTATATATATAAGCTAAGTGACCTACATATTAAAGCGGCTTAGTTTATTTAAATAAACCAAAAGTTAAGTTAAAATAAGGACTTATATTAGCTAAGACTACGCGCCTTTTAAAAACAAAAGTTCTCCCTAAATCGATAACGACACATCTTTTTATACCAACTTACGACGTGATTACATCATTAATCTACGTAATTACCGCTACGTAATTACACTTACGTAGCTACCCCTGTTAAAAATAATAAAAGGTGCCATTACTAACCATATCGTTTCCATTTAATTACACTAATTAAAGCCGATTTTCAATCACCACCGCGGCTAAACTTTACTAATGTTAGCCGAACTTGCTAATTTAAACCTGTTACAATTAATACGATAACAACATTATTACTACTGTTAATTTGAACCTTTTACAATTAATACGAGAATAATACTATTATTAGTACTAATTTGGACCTTTTGTAATTAATACTATAACAACATTATTACTATTAGGTCATAGGTATGGAGTATACAAGGAAGAAAAAATTGTCTGTGTGGATATTACTATATATCCTTACAGATAGTATATATAATCCAAAGGTAAATACACTATATTACAGAGGGCACTTCTACAAGATGCACGATAATGTGTCACGTTGCAGGCTGCACTTTCATAAGACGAAAAGTGCATTATTTATAAATTGGTCTGGAATAATATTCCAAGCTGACAACAATATGTAGATCGGTCTAGAAGGAGTATTCCAGAGTTATCCGCTCCGGATGGAGGGCTTATAAGCCATCACCTAGAGCGCACGAATCCGGATGCTTCTTCTGACAAAATATTATGACTTACTTTACTACAATACTAATGATCTTTTAATTACTCTTCTACTTTCTTTGTTTCATGTGAACAAGTATTTAGACCCTACCGATAGTTTTACTTATATTAAACGCTTCGGAGTACGTATGAGAACAGCCCCTACTTACGGTAAATGTTTTAAATTACGTATTCCAATTTTAGGCTATACTTTTAATAGTTGTTATGACTAATAACTCTATCAAAAGGGGTGCATAATCGAATTAGCGATATTACTACTTGACTTAATGAAATCAAAGGGAAAAATGAAATTTTGTTTAAAACTATAGTATACACCGTTATTATTATTAACTGGGAACGATACTATATATTATTGTTATTACCAATTAAAAACGAAATTCCATCATTATTGTTATTCAACAACTAATAAAAACTATATGACAATTATATTATTATTATTGTATTACAGACACAAATCATATCACGGCTGCATTATTATTACTACAATTTTAATTCGAAATATATGAATAAATAAGAAAAGATTCTCTGTATATATATTATTATGTATTACTATAATTAGTATATTTATGTGAAAGTATACTACGCTATAAGGTGCACTCATATACCGTGCCCTATAACGTGGCACGCTATGGGCTACACTCTTGCAGAGTGCATGATAACGTAACACGCTGCAGATTGCACATTTAGAGTGCATCATGCGTGGTGCGGTCTATAAGTGGCGTTCCAAAGTGGGACGCTCTAGGTGAGAGCTTATAAGCTCTCACTTGAGGCGTGCACTCTCTAGATGTTTCTCCTTGACCTATCTATTTATCTATCTTTACCACAATATCAATCTTACGATTAGTCTTCATTTACATTCACATGAATAGAGACCTTACCGAAAAGTAACCTATTTATTTAATTGAAGCCTACCGTTTAACTAGGTCGTTACGCCGGAGATGCCAGACTTAGAGTTTGCTTCGAACTCGTAGAATACCTTTAACGTGGTATTACGGCTCCATTTGACCGTCATTGATTACAATATAAATAAGTTATAATGAAAAGTCGCGGGTTTGTTGATTTGAAAACGGGTCCAAAACAGCTCAATTAAATTGATTCACATCAAACCGGGAATATTTACCTCGGGGAACGCTGAATTCAACAACGTAAAAATTAATGATACTAATTATACGATACACATTGTAAAATTAATTTCATTTTTATGAACTATCTATCCGATCTACGATTTTCAAAAAAAAGAATTCAATGTCGTTACCAACTCGAAAACTCTCCAAGGGGAAATGCTACTTATTTGCAACTGTTTGTATTCGTTATTACGTAACCATTATAACCTTTCATTCGAATTTTCTAATATCACAGAAACGTGAAATGAAATTCAAGGCATTCGAACGTACTATCATAAAATAAGAAAACGTTATGCCGGTTATATAAAGTTAAGGAAATAACTGTAGGTTATAAAAGTGGTTAAAACTCGTAATAATTTTAAATTTATTATTTCACCTTAATTAATGACCCTATTGGTAAGAGTTAGACGTTGTAAAGTTATCGATTCGATTGGTTGAAGTGACAGTAGTATTAAAGTCGTCAGATAGTGGATATATTGTTTTAGGTATAGCTGACCGCTAATCGATCTACACTGTAATTTGTATGGCTAGTTGCTTCGACCGTGCATTAGAGTGAAGTGTAATGTATGACACTCGACTTAGACTTAATTCAGTAAATCCGCACAAAGTAATATACTTAACTTATAGTACAGTCAACTTTACTTACAGTAAAGATGACCTACTATATTGAATATAGTACTATTTCAACACTGGCGGCTTTTTAGTTTATACGCGCACGCTAGTGTTTCTAACTAATCTTTTCCGGTTACTATTAAATTACTTACTCGTCAACTGACCAGACACCCATTAACTTCAGTTCACTCACATACTAAATTACACCTAATTACATGTAAATCAACCCCAATTAACTTTAATTACTCCGTTGCTCCAAAGTTCGAGTTTATTCACTCCTACGAAAAGTTTCTTCGCCATAACCCTTTACAGACCTTTACAAACCTTCACTTCAATAGTACTACTCAAACAAATCGCTGTTATCAATTCTCTAGCAATCTTCTAGTTTACTGGTACATCCCTGCCCGCCGTCACACAATCTGTGCTGTCTAGACGGTCTATCAAAGTATCACTCGATTTATATAGTCAGCTTATTACTATCTACAAACCTTTCATGGTCTTTATTCGGCGATAATTTATTATGGCGTTAGCAGAGTTATCTTTACCATTGATTCATCGGAATTCCTCAATCTCCCTACCTTCGTATACTTGACAAATTGCCATTACATCGATTATTAGGCGTATTTCAATCGCGGTCCCTAGTTTCGAAAGACATTCGAATAGGCTCCTCGATTAAGTTCAAATTATCACCAGGATAGGAGGAATATTTAGCTTCATGGTAATGACGTTAAAATTTTTCTATATTGACATGTCTAAGTCGAAGCCCGCTATTATTCCGTAGACTTTTAAAGCCAGTATACTTCGTATAATCCTTTTACACTTAACGGAGATCCAGTAAATCATGTTGCAGATAATGCTAAACTAGTATTCCAACCTTTTTTCATTAACGAAAGTCATTAGGAAGCCGATTTGTAAAGACAGAACGGAGTTGTTTAAAAAGGACCCCTCTGTAAAGATCATTAACTTTGCCTTTAAAAGATCGATTAAGATCATATCAATCCCGTGGTTAAGATTTCGCATTTATCACTCAAGCCACTTATTCAGCTGGTCAAAGTCCTCATCCGTTGGTATTTATAATTATAATGCGATAGATAGGTTGTAAAGGGCTTTCGGTTGGTATAACGTAACAATATAGCTACCTCGAACACGTTATTCCAAGTATCGTTGAGCCTTGTCCTCGTCAGTCTTGTTAATTGTAACCAAAACATCGCTCAAGCCCTTCTGGCGAAAGCTGAATCCGGTGTCAACACCAAGCATGCGGATTGACAATCCATTGAAGTCCAGTTGGGTGTTTCCTATCAGCGTCATCACCGGCTTGACGAGTGAATTACTGAGGGGCGACGGGTACTTGAGGGTTTTGTGAGGTTTGACGATTCTTCTCAATTGATTGGTAGAGATCGCCAATATCAATATCTTTGGCCGCATTTGCGGCCGCTGCTTCTCGCGCTGTGCCGTCGCTAAGGGCGTACTCCGCGCTATCACGTAGGGGTACTAAACTGCCGAATAGGTTAATAGGTTCCTTATCGCCAGCATGTAAACAGGCTTCACTTAACTGAGGGAGAATTAGGGGTCTCCTGGATCGCGTATAAGGTCGGTAAGGTTCCTTAACCTCTTTTCCTTTCGAATAAGGGCCTTGAAGGTGTTCCTAAAGCTGGACTAAGTCAAAGATTTTTTACGCTAACTTTGTAATGCCCCATAGCTATACGTAAACTCCCTACCGTTTAAGCTTTTCTTTAACCATTTACTTAACCCTTTTTTAAACTGAAGTCTATATATCAATGATCCTGTCGCTAAAAAAAAAACCAAAGTTGTAAAAAAAGTTGTTAAAGTCTTCAGTATTACTGTAGTTAAATATATAGTAGTCGATAAAGTTAATAAGGTGTTTTCCCGTGAATTTTTCGTTAATATTTAACGCTCAAAGGTGTTCGTCGTAAAACTTGGTCAAAGCAATTCCGAAAGCATCAATTCCCTTCTAAATCTATAGGCTAGGTACTATCTTAAGGTTTAGGGTGATATAGGACTTGTTAAAGCGTATATGGCGAGAGATTTGGTGATCTTAGGTATAAAGAATTGGTGTTTTTAACATGAGTTTGTGCGATGTGGCTTTCGTAACGCAACTTGGCTATTTTCGATATTTTCGCTCAAATTAACGAACTTAATAATTAGTGTAACATAAGGAGTAAAAAAGAATAAAGAAGGGAAAATATTTGATGTAAAGGGCAAGGTCTAAATTAGTTAGGTGTAAAAGGCGAAGGTTATTTGTTATAGTTGTTTAGCATAGGGACCTAGTTGTTTTTCTGTAGTAGTAACACCTCCAGTAGTACTAACTTAGCCGTTTGTCAAATTGCCGAACTTTAAGACTTTTAGCGGTTAATCTCAACTCTTTTCTTCAAGAAAGATCAATAAACATTCCTTGGTATTTTTAAGTAACGATACCATCACTTACTTTAACATTTCCGTTGTATGACTAATACAACCCAGAAGTCTTCTTTATTTTCCTAACGTTATAAAACTGACACAGTACTAATAAAGGCCATTGGTAAAAATATTTCCTTTACCTTAGCCGCCGTAGCCTTAAGACATAACTGGAAAGTAGCTTCTTTTTTTCACTTAGCTTATTTGTACTTAAACTCATAGGCAGATAAGCAATAATCAATATTGGTAGGCTTTAAACGTTGCAACCTTATCTATTCGATTGGTCAAAGTAACAGTAGTAATGCAGTAGTCAGATGGTGGATGTATTGTTCTAGGTTTTGCAGACCGCTAGCCGGTCTGCACTGTAATTTATATGACCAGTAGCTTCGATCGTGCCCCAAAGTAAAGTGCAGCGTATTGCACTCGACTTACGCCTAATTCTGTAGGTCCGCATAAAGAAATACATTCAACTTACAGTACAATCAACTTTACTTACAGTAAAGTTGACCTACTTCACTGCATGTAGTAGTATTGCAACAGACTTGGTAATAATTTATTTGAATTTAGTAAAATATTAACAAAAAAAACGTACGTATATTACAATGGTATAGTCAGCTTGTTTGTTCGCGACGTTAGTCTCAGAGAAAAAATTGGTATTTAAACAATGTTTTACCATTGTTCATTTGTAGAGTGGTTTTGAAAACATATTGGTTTCATTTGGCTCTTAGTTGCGAATAATCATATAAAGAACCTATAAAATGGTTGATACAAATGTAAAACTATTTTGTACGAGTTTTGGTATTTAGAAAAGTTATTACTTAAACGGTAATAACTTTACTTCAACGATTCATATAAATTGTAGATAACGTAAGTCTCCTGCACATTCCTAAGGTTAATTCACTATACAATCGATAAAGAAGTCATTTCAACGCCGTTTAAAAACCGAATCAAAAACTAAAAAAATTCTTTCCGACAATATTTCCAATAGGCTTTACGTTTACAAATATCGTTATTCTGGTGAATGCGTTGGATCACTCGGTTTCACTGGATTGAAGTTACGCCTTAAAAAGAGTAAAGATAGAAGCGAAGCGGCCCATGTTACTAATAAGTAATAAATAGTAAGTAAATTATATTGATACAAGAATAAGCGGCCTGTTTACGGGTATCGAAAGGTAGATACAAAACCATAAAACCTTATAGTCGTTTACTAAATATTCCGAAATTGAAACTTTAACTACTTAATTGGTGTTCATACAATTATTTATAGTCAATCTCCGGTTGCTTCTTTGTATTCGCGAATGAGTTAAAGGTAAATAATATTACGTATAATAGCAACGTCTAAACTACCCTAAAATGAATATGAGGAATTATTTCGCTACTTTTTGGAATGAATTTGCCAACGATGGTTAACCAGAAAACATATGTACGTAAAGGCTATTCGAAAGCGTCTTATTCAGGGTATAAAAACGAAAGTTTCCAACTAAAAAAGCGTAGGTTGGGAAACCATTTTAAACTATTCTAGTTTTTTCTTCTATGACGCGTCTAATCGTATATAATTGACAGTTTCGTTATAAATACATTTAAAATAAAACTAAGAAATATTTTCAGATTGAAGGAACTATCGTTAGGAAAACTGGCGTAAAATTAAAAAAGATTCCAAGTTTTCATCATCCATTGGAATGATAAATGAACGTATCATACCCCTAAGTTCGGTGATTAATTCTTTTCAATGTTTTATAATCACGAATAATTCATTATCATTAATTATGTAATTACATTCGGCAAACGACAAAAACCGAAAGTAATATAATACTAAACGTAGATAACCAAAACTATCGCGTTGGAAATAATACTAATCCAAGGTTGAACTGAAGTAATGGGTTTGGGAAAATATATCGACGTCGAAATCATATTAAGTTAAAAATGGCTCGAAAAAAAGTTAAGTTTAAGCTATTCGAAAAAGGATTTTTTTTCGAGCCCTTAACCAAAAATTTTACTTTTTGGGATTAGGAAAATTAATGGTCTTATAATCGTAATATGATGTTAAATAAAATATCGATAAAAGCTAATGAAGCCGAAAAAAACCGTTAACCCTAAAATGAACGTGAAATCCATCTATTATCGGATAACGCGAAACTTTTGCGAATTTATATAGACGTCGACGTCGGATTCAATTACCAATCCTAGGTATTCAGTATTTAAAGAGTCGTATTTATATTTTAATATAATAAGGTTAAGACTTGTAGCGTTTCAAATGTTTGATATCGACTTAACATTGAAGATATGATTGTAAAAACTTCCCTTTCAATATAGTAAAATATCTTCAAGATAAACGAAGTAGAAAATTGATAAATTTTTCTTAATGTATTATTAATGCATCGTTACAAGGATACCGGTAAACCAAAAGCCTGAAAACAGTTTATGTTCTTAGAAAAGTTTAAAACATATACGAAACACGATTGTCCATCCTTTTTCTTTTTTATACAAAGCTCGAAAAAATCAAATTAACATATAATTTAATAAAATACTTTACCTGGAAAATATTAGTAAGTGATTTTCGAATCAGTAGGACCTGATAACAATTTTCTTTCATAATAGAGTTGTATCGAAGGTAATCGATATTAAAACGTGACTTATCTCGGAAATTTTTAAGAAAAGTATGGGCGCACCCATAGAAAAGTTACTCGTACGAAAATAACTTTAGTCCAGTAACTTAATGAATGTCTTCCATAATATTAGGAACTCTTTTAGCGATATGTTGTATAACGAGCCTCATAAAACCTTTAAAAGTTTTCGTTCCTTATAGTTTCAAACAAAAAAGTTGTAATTAGATCCGGAACAATAATTCGGTAATTTATGTTTATAAAACTCATGAAATTAAAGGTTTATTTTTTTAAAGAAGTCAGAGAATTTATCATTAACGAAAACGTGTGGTTTCTTGGAAAATGCTTTGTTAATATTTTCGAGGAAAATGGTAACAATCCTCGTAAATTCCGTTTGATCTTGACGGTTTTGGTTATAAATAACATAATATATATTTACGTCGACCCGCTTAGGCGTCTTTTCAATTTTCGAGAACCCTCTTTTCCATAGTCGATGATTACCCGTTATTCCTAAAACTAATTCGTACTTCAAAACAGCGTAAATTACCTGGGTATATTTCACTTCATAATTACGTAAAAAGATACAATGAAGTAAACTCGAAAGATATAAAGTTATTTACGTTATCTAAATATTTAAAGGCTAATGTTTCAAAAGGTTATGAAAATTAGGTTTAAGGCGAATCCGAGTATAGAGTATTTTGTTTTGCCGAATTGTTAACATGAAATCAGAATAAGCGGTAACTTTAAACGAATGGTAACTTACTTATTCGTGACGTTATGGTATTTAGGAATTATAGTTGTCAAAACGTAGATAAATTCAATAAAACTGTAATGTTAATTTCCATGAAACATGCAAATATCTAAAAGTTCAGTCGAAGCTACCGATTCGAGTGAAATCCCTACCAACTTTTATACACGATTATGAATAAAGAATACTCTTTTTCGTCGTTAAAGTTAATAAATTTTACGGTTATAATAATATAAATTCTTATAATATCCTTAAAGTTGAAGCTGCTATAGCGTAACGTTAAGTTCAATAGATAGTTACGAATATGATAACCGTAGTCATCGTATTTCAAATATAGCTTAAGGTTCCAATAATGAGGGAGTTTTCAATAGTTAATCCAGGTAACGCGCTACTTGAAATTGGCTCAAAAAGCGTTTAAGCCGGTTATAATCGGATCTTTCTAACTATTACAAAGAGATATATCGCAGCTATTTTTCCTCTAACGTAAATCACTTCTGAAAATAACGCCTGTATAATTAGATTTATTGTAACAAACACGAATGTTGTGAAGTTATCTATAAATAAATTAAGCGCTGTCGACTTACTAATTATAATTCGAAGGTATATAGAAGGAAAGTAATGAGTAGTTTGATGTATCGTTAATACCTTACTTTAAAATAGCTAGCCTAGCAACAAACTTATAGGCTTTATCGTTAACTTTCGAAAATTTTCCTTTTGAAAAGTTAAGAACTCTTCAAATAATTTATGGAATTTCGACTTTATACTTATAAAAAGAACGATAACGGCTTGAGCCACAAAAAAAGTATCAATAGGCGCTAAATATAGCTATAAATGAATTAGGATTTTTAATGCTGCTATCACAATTACAGATTTAATAACCTTTTATGACGATTTTCGCTGGTCCTTTTCATTATTGAGAAAATGAAGTAAAAGTCATTTGGAATACTAGAAAATTTGTTTTTTTGACGTAATTAACGTAAAATTGTATTTTTTCATGATAGAAATAGTAATTCAACGTTAAAAAATTTAATTTAATCTTTAAAAGATTGAAGTATAGGCCGTTAACACTTGTTAAATAAGGAACTAATATTATGATTGAAATCCAAAAAAAAAATCGAAGTTGTTATTATTAAGGAAATTACCGCAGTTGCCTAGAAAATCAGCTTAATAATTACCATTTTTTGAAATAACGTGGTAAAAACCCCTTGAAAAGTTTGTCGTGTTAAAGACGTAAATATACCAATAGCTCAAAATTACCAGATTATATCTATTAACGCGGTTAGTATATCGATATTTCGTTCTTTGAAATTTAAAATATACTCTTTAGTAATTTCATTTTATTTACCAAGATTCATTGGTAAAATGTCGGAATAATGTTCGTATTAAGCTGTATGATAATCATATTAAGCCATGAAGGCGTTTTAAAACTACTTTCTAATGCGTACGTTTAGGAATTACTTTAAAGCCTAAGGTTTTAGATTCGAAAATTTGGAGAAAAAGGATATAACCTTAACTTATAAACTTTACTAAAGAGATAAAATACCGTTTAAGAAAAGAATCGAAGTTTATATATAGGGGAATTAAAACCGGAGTTGTTGCCTAAGATGATCGGCTTTTATTTATAAAAAGTTTTGGGGAAAAAAAGAAGATACCTCTATTAGATTGCAATTACAACTCTATGGAAAAGGTTGCGACCGAATTACGTAACATGTAAGGGAATATTTCTTTTCAACTTTTTAACGGTTTCAAAATAGTGAAAGAATATGATAACTACCAGAGCTAGATTCATGGTAACAACTAATCAGATATTAACTTGTGATCATCGATAGGGATTTAGTATAAATAAGTTCCTGTTAATGTTTACTGAGATATTCACAAAGTTAAAACGGCTTATGTCCGATTACGAATGGCCTTTTTTATTCTTATTCTGGGAATTGAAAGCTTCATAAATTAAAAAATACGCTTTTAAATAAAGGTCAACAGCCTTAACAATAATATCAGCACTAACTATTCCAGAGTTATTTTCTGGTTTGCAGGGTCTACCTACGTATAACGACTGAATCTTCACTATATATAAATACCTAGAAACATGTTATAATATATAATACAGCCCTAAAAGAAATAAGTAAAGAATCGAAATTCCGTTAAGTTAACAAAACCTGAAATATCAGGAACGAACCGTTAATTATCAAGGCGTTATTCCTCTCACTTTAAAGTAAAACCCATACATGGTAAGATCAAGAAAAATGGGATAATACTACAAGATCTTAAATATTATCAACATAAATATATGAGTTAAAATTGGTAACGAACTTATTACCTTTTGAGTTTTATATATTAGATCTTATAAAACAACAATTTCATCATAACAAAATGTTTAACATTGATAAAGTTTGATTAGAGCGGATAAAAGAATATGATTCTTCCGATCCAATTATTAATAAACTAATCTAAAGTCAACGACATAAAAATCATACAAGGAGAGAATACATACTATAAAGAAGGACATGAATCGGAATAAAATCCCTTGTAGTGTATGAAAAATAGCTTCGGTACCATAAAATCAAATGTCCACCAGAAAGCTTACTATTAGTTTCTGTTTAAGGGACTAAATAAATATTAACGGCGTTCTATTATGAAACGTTCCTTAATTCATATATTTTTCGTCATTGAAAAGCCAAAATTGAATTAATTTAAGTCTAACATAATTTACGAGGTTAATAGTAAAATCAAGTACCGGTTATACAAAAAATTACGATTGATTATTGAAGGATGCAGTAATGATAGTCAAGTCGAAATCCATTTTCAATTATCTAAAATCCAGAAACTAAGCCAAAGTTGAATCTTGAAAATGACAGTTATTTTAAATATTAACGTGAAAAGCTAATTTAAATTTCATAGACCAGGTCAAACGTAAGCATACACGTAATCTACTTCTAATTTTACACGAATTATATTATTGAAACAATGAAAAAAACTCAGGGATAAATTTCCGACTAGTATAATATTACGTTATAGCAATCCCCCATACGTGTTAGCTGAAGAAAACGTTTATTAGATACTAATGTGCCTGGTATATTTTCTAAATAAGCTAGGTATGAACATTTTAACGTTGAACCTGTTGTATTAGTACTATATCCAGTGCAGTAAGTCGACTTTACTTACAATAAAGTTGACTTTACTGCAAGATGAACTTATTGTTTGTGGACTCACCGAATTAGGTGTAAGTTGAGTATAGTACGTTGCACTTTACCCTAGGGCACAGGCCAAGCAATTGGCTATACAAATTACAGTGCTGAACTGCTAGCGGTCTGCCAAACCTAGAATAATACATTCACCACTAAATCAATGTAATACTACTGTTACTTCGACTACAATTCGAATAAATAACGTTGCAACATCTAAAAGTTTATTAGATGATGCCTACCAATACTAATTAGGGCTTATTGGGTTAATCACACATTAGCTAAGTAAAATAAGAAGCTACTTTACGGGTATTATGTTTTGCGTTAACGTTAGGATTCAGGAAAAAATCTTTAGAAAGGCTTTTATTACTTTATAGTCTTTACGGAAGTACGTAAAATAAACTTTGGACTACGCAATCTCTACGACAGACCATACGTAGCGACGGTATCGCTATTGAAAACACCAATAAATCTTCATTAATATTTCTTTTAAACGTTGATATTAACTGTTCGAAGTTTTCAAGTTCGGCAAGTTGGCAAACGGCTAACTCAAGACTACTATAGGTGCTATGACTCCTTATCCTCTACACTAAACCTTTACTCCTACTTCATTTTTTTCACTTTCCCCACGCAAATTGAATCACCAAGATCGCTCCTTTAAGCGAAAACTACAAAAAATATTAAGTCGCGCTAAGAAAACCACGTCGCGTAACTTCATGCTGAGTTACTAAATCTCTGAATCGCCAAGTTCCTACGCGACTTTATCCCAAAAAACCAAGTTCTACAAATGCCATAACCTTAAGATAGCTACCATAAACGATCTCTTTAAAGCCATCACCGACCCTGCCATCAAAGAAGTAATTAAGGTCCTCAGATACTTTTTTACCAAACATTACAGCTATAACCTTTAGGAATATGACGTTTATAAAAGCTCAACCGAAAAACACTTTACTAACTTCATCGGCAACTATATTATTGAGCACTATAATGATAACAATCCTGATAACGCCTTTATCAACTTTCGTAACCTTTTCAACGACTAGACCATAAACATGTGGATCTTAGTTCAAAAACGAGCTACAATGAAGTTCAAAATGAAACTTAAGCGGTAAAATGTTTACTATCCAGCTGAAGGTAATATAAAACTGGTATAAAACTCCTTAACCTAACACAGTTTTAGGAATACCTTTATGACTCATATCTTAGAAAAATGGATATGAAGGAACCTTATTGCTATTATACGCGATTTAGGGGACCACCTCTTTATCCTTAGCTAAGTTAAGCCTCTTTACATGCAGGCGATAGTCTATTGACTTGTTCAATAGACCAGCACCTCTACGTGACAACGTGGAATACGTCCTAGGTGGTGGAAGAATACGTAAAACAAAGGCTGCCAACGCAGCTAGAGGTATTAATGTCGGCGTTCTACACCAGTCAATTAAGCAAGATCTTTAAGCCTTTTCAAATTTCTAGGTACCATTTGCGCCTTAGCATTTTACTCAAAGTCGCCAGGGACCTTAAAAATCTTCCCCGTTTAGATTTATCTACACGCGAAACCCTATCACGAGACTTTACCCCTCAAGCTATGCGACTAGAAATTACCATTAAAACTATGCCTAAGAAACTTCAAACCTGTAACTACTAAAAAAACACCATTTAAGATTGAGATAACTATTGCGAACTTTCTCCAAGATATTTTAAGATGGTTAACAATAACTATAAGCTGTTTACTAACTCTTCGAAAATTCAAAACGACGTAAAAATGTATAACGGAAAGCCCTACAACAGTTTTAACACTAAGATAATGCCTTTCTTAAATATTTACAAGTTAATAGAGATTTCCCCTTCAGGTTTTTACTTACTGTTCCCCGGAATCCTCACAAAACGGGATAGGTACTATTATCTGACCATAATTACTAAAGTTACCACATTCCGCAAGATCTATAATAGCATGAAAAGTTACTTCGAATACGATGTTCACCTCGCTTGATAATATATACACTGAGCTACCACGCGGTGAACTACAATAATAGCAAAGAAAAGAGAGTAGGAAACGCTGATAAATTTCCTATATTAAAAGTTCGATAAGTTAATTCTATGTTAAAAAAACATAGGGAAAACCTATGGTTTAGCGATGTTACACTTCGCTATGAGGTACAGATAGCAGTTACAGGTATTAACGAGTTTTAATGTACCCTATAACTTTCAAATACCACTTGCGAAAGCTTTCTAATCCAGTTAAGTTTCTCGTTTACCATTGTAATAACACGCAAACTGAATTATTTTGGTATATATTCCAAAGCCCACAACTTCCCTAACGTAAATCAAAAAGACGTTATGGTAATTAACCACGTCGACTATAAGTACGACTAAGGGCGCCCTTAACACCCAAGGTTTGACCCTCTAGCTACAAACTCGAGGCTATACTCATGTTAACGCTAATAAGGCCAAAATTTAGGCGAACCTGTTAACGGTAAGTACTATTTATGGTGATAATAACAAAGGATATTGGATTTGTAGCAAGTCTAGCTATTAGTCGACTCTCCCCCCCCCCATACCGAGCGTAATAATAGGAAGGAAGTATATTACGTCTAATAATCCATTGCTTTCAAATAGGATTACTTAAACCAAATCGTCAACTTCAAAGAAAACGAGCTTATTAACGGCAATAATGTCTCTAAGCAAATTATGTAGCACAAAGATATTGTTTTTAGCGTGGCTTAGTAATTAGCCGACGACGTCTTTTTATACCATTTAGGTGGTAAATACCTTTACCTTTACCTTAATCAGGCTACTAACTCCTTATACACCTTTAAACTCTGCGATCGTTATGCGGACTACGTATTTTAAGGAATTGTGCCAAATATAGGAGCAATAACGTACTTAATAGGAACGTATTCTTAATACGTGGTATTATGATGGGAAGGTATAAAAGTTATGAAAATTGACTGTTATATTTCTGGTAAAGCTTAAGTTAGCTTTAAATTAGGCGAATAGCTATTGTTACTAAAGATAACGGTAATTTAAACTATTGTGGAAACAATTACGTTTCACATCCTTAAGTCTCCTACCCCTTTCCAACCTAATTCAAAGGATAAAAAGACCTTCGATGTTAATTTTGACGTTAACGTATACAAACTAATTAATAACTGCTAAAGGCTTTTCCTTA
Source organism: Anisogramma anomala (assembly GCA_038502455.1). Classification (NCBI taxonomy): domain Eukaryota; kingdom Fungi; phylum Ascomycota; class Sordariomycetes; order Diaporthales; family Gnomoniaceae; genus Anisogramma; species Anisogramma anomala. The sequence continues at coordinate 289,340 of JASMMZ010000007.1, forward strand.
TCTTTAAGTAAAGGCATTTATAGTTTCATCTTTAAGGTCTGGATATAGTAGTATTAAACCAGATAAAGCCGGAGATACGTTAATTACACCCGTTCTTTAACTATCTAGCTGTTAATAAGCTATATAAATTCTTAAATTCCTCAAGGAATAAAAATATGGATTTTTTTATACTAAAATCCACTAAAAGGCTTGATCACAACTTCTCACAGTATATATAATCCTCTTGGGGATTTAAATTTATATTGAAAGATGATAAAAACTTGAACTATAAGATTTTTGTCGATATAATTTACTTAACTAACAAGTATATTTTTTACGTCCTGAATTCTGTAACATTTTTTACGGGGTTGAGTTTTTAAAGTCTTTATCGGCAAAATATACGTAAAAAGGCTAAAGATATTGTGGATAAACACGTATCTAAACCCACTTAACGTCGTAGTTTACGATGTAGTTACCAATTTTACGACGGCGGAGATTCAAAAAGATGTCAAGATAATATGTATCTAGTGTAAACAGATAATTGTTAAAGTATGCCAAATCATTGTAAAGGTTTAAAAGGCACACGCTCTACTTTGTCGAGTGTACAATATTTTCACATTATAAATTAAAAGCTTTACGGATCAGTAGACACGCCTATAAATGGCAATAAAAGGCGTAAACTATACTATGGGACCTAACGGCTTAATACTAAGGCTACTAGTCTTTAAATCGTACCTACACCTAACGAGTAAATCTCCGCCCTCGGCAAGTATTTAAAAACTTGCTGCGGCCTACGGTCAAACTTTAAACGAGCTACGAAGAGAATCGGCACACCGCCAAATCAACAAGGTTTATAGCACTAGAAACGTCTCTATAACAATCGATATACTTATTTTACCGTTACAAAGTAAAGTCTTCGAATAGTGGAAGCTGGGAAAATAGGAAAGCTTATACAAAATATTAAATATCGCGAACTTTGAACTACTTATTGAAACTGCTAACACTTATTTATCTTTCCGAACCACTTAATTTAAGAACTTTATTAGGGCTGATAAATATAAAAAACCTCAAGTTCAATAACCGAATTGATACGAATCTCCTTTATCCGTTCTCAATAAGTTGATAAAACTCCACTGGCGCAGATGACCCCCAAAAAATCATTATAAAGAAGAAATGCATACCGAGTAAATTCTACAATACTACTTGAGTAAACAGGAAGGAAGTATAATAAAGACTTAGCACTAAAACTTGAAGTATAAGGAATTATCAAAACCTTTGGTAAACCCTTTAAAAAACGACAAAGTCGAAATTAATAGTTTATTAACTCGAAAGGTTACACAATTCGTACCGAGAACCGATTTTAACGTTTAAAACCTAAAAGTCACAATCTTTTAATAGATTAGTTTTTACAAGGTTCAAAGTAAAACCACGGGGTAGCCGTATGACAAATCATGCTTAATTACTTAAGGATACAGTAACAAAGGTAAAAACAAGATCCTTACGTAATATCCAACGATCGAGAAAAGCAGCTAACTTTCAATAGATACTTTAGCCGTAAGGTTATCATTGAAAACTGAAAGAAAGTTGTTGTTTATCAGCCGTAATATAACGTAAGCGTATTCGAAATTAACAACGTATTTATAACAAACCTTACTACTAGAACAACTATAAAAATTACATGTTGTTTATCCTTTAGGTACGGTAATACGATATATGAAACCACTATACAGATTCGCTAAAACAGTCATTTATTGGATTTTTAGTTGCCGGTCATACTTTAAATTACAAACGGCGATGAAGTCTTTAATTTACGACCCGTACTTACTAATAACATAAAAAGGGACTTCGGCGTATGAGGTATACAAACCAACGATATCCATTTTATCAGATAGGCTTACTTTTTTTATTAGAATAATAGACGAACAAAAATTCTAAGTTCTAAAATTATAAGTTAGTATCGACGTTAACGAAGGATAGTCAACTTAACTTTAATGGATGGTTAATTGGTATACTTGGTATTAATACCAGCCTTAGCTTTTTCCAGAAGGACCAAGACATTGTTTTGGCCATTGTTGACAAAAAAGATGCCGCCAAATCATAACGCTACCTAGAATAACGTACTCAAGGAAATTATATTGCTATTTAATGCCACCTAAGGCCTCTTACGACTTTATCATTACGGCATAAGCATAAGATTCGGTAAATAAAGATTTTAACTGCTGAAAGAAGGGCTCGAATAATATATACTAAACTTAGACCGTGAAACTCATATGGTCTGAATTAACTTATCGAAAGACAAATTAACAATTTTAACGGACGGGTCCTTTATAAGTAATACAGACTGGTCTTTACAGATCAGATTTCAAATAACTCTCGTTAACGAAGACAGGCGGAAAATCCAATTTAGTATTACAGGCATCCTAATTTACTTAACCTCCGTCAAGTGTAAAAATATTAAAAGAAAAGTATTGGCTTCGGAGGTCTACGGTATAATAGAGGGCTTTAACGTAAACATAATATTACAGGAATCTCTTAGCCTCATAACCAGAAAGCTAAAAGTTTCTAATATTCTGGTAGTAGTCTATATCAACTTGAAAAGCTTTTTCAAATACCTTTCAAAGCTCGGAACCACTAGTGAAAAACGCTTAATAATCGATGTAATAACACTGCTTAAAACCTACGAAAAGAGTGAGATTAAGGAATTACATTGAATTAACGGCAAAAACAATCCCGCATATATCATAATAAAAGTAATACCAAATAAGGCTCTGAAAAGTTTTATAAATAGTAATAGGCTAACTATACAAATTGATGGCTACGTTAAGAGATCGCCCGAAAAGCCCAAATCACGTAACAGCGGTCAGGGATATGGTAACAAATTGTAAGACTATTAGGAAAGTGAAGGCTGCAATGGCGACCTGTTTAACTGGCACGGTTGAAGTGGAGGACTGTAAAAGCCTATAGCGAAAGAAACTTTTTGTAGGAGTTGATAAACTTGAAACTCAGAGCGATGGAGCAATTAAGGTCAAATGGGGTCAATTTACATATAATTGGGTGCAATTCAGTATGAAAGTCAACTGAAATTGATAGGAGTCTGACCAGTTAACGAGAAGAGAATTCAGTGGTAACCGGGAAAGATTGATTATCCATACTAGCGTACGTGCATAAACTAAAAAGCCGCCAGTATTAGAATAGTACTACATGCAGTGCAATAGGTCTACTTTATACACAGTAAAGTTATCTATACTGTAATATGAGTGTATTGTTTATGGACTGACCATATTGGGTATTAGTCAAGTACAGTACGCTACATTTCACCCTAGGGTACGAGCCAAGAAATGGGCTATACAAATTACAGTGCAGACCGTATAGCGGTCTGCCAAACCTAAAACAATACATCTACCACTTGACCAATGCAATAATACTGTTACTTCAACCACGATTCGAATTGAAAACGTGGCAATGTCTAAAGGACTATTGGGCCAGGCCTACCAACACAACCTATGTTTATTAATTATCAAAGGCAGAAACGTTAATATCGTATATATACAAATTGAAGATACGTTTTGTCTTGCCAATAACGAGTTTATAGCGTGGAAATAACGTATTTTCAAATGTTGAATTCTGTAAAAGTATACGCCAATTGAAACGTTGACTAAATGAATAAACCTAAACTCGAATAAATCTTTAATCCGTATTTATAATATTAAGGCTAAAAAAGATACTTATATTATTGTAGGTCAATGAGGGCAAGTAACGAACTTGACAACAATTGATAAGGCCGAAGAGGCATGATTTCAAGATACCTGAAAGAAAGGGCACTTCAGGCCTCAATCGTTATGCTATGTTAACCAAAGATGTCATATGACCTATCTATTACGGAATATGTACAAGACCTATAATACGAGGACCATAATAGGTTAAATAATAGGATTGAATATCAATTGAACCATTCCAAAACAGTAATTAATATAATGTTAGAAAATTTAACCAAGGCGAAATTAATAAATTATACGAATGAGTCATATATTGACAATACTAACTATGTATCGTAATTCGGAATTTTAATAATATTTGTTAACAAAAAATATTTAAAGGCTAGATGATAATTACTGGAAGTCGCGTATACTAGATATCCGTGAAGTATAAGAATATAATACGAAACGTATTAGCATCAAGGTTTACAATAGAATAACGAAGTTTAACATCGCTATAATAACTAATGGCACGTTAAGAATTATTATGGAATAGTTGAAACTATCTTTAATACTGGTGATAGTATATATAAACTCCCAAAAATTTACGAATACTTATTAAAGTTGGATACGACTAATTAAAAACACCTAATAATAAACGTAATAGCTTTTATTAAGATAGACAAAGCTTGCGTAATTGAATAAATCCGATATATTAACGGTAAAAATAACTCTACCAACGCTATAATCATGGCTACGTTTCATAACGACCTGAAAAGGTTTTTAAACAGCCATATATTTTCCGTATGAATTAAAGACTATGTAAACCGCCCAGCATGAAACGTAAAGAAATAGGATTACCCTAGCGAGGTTAAAAACTGTTAAGGTAATAGTGTTAATAACAATGGCAGCAAAAGTAATGATAACAATACCAGTAAATTAAACTACTGCAACAAGGGATGTAAGTGAAGGAGAATGCTATACGTACAGGTTTATGGTAAAAAACCTGTACACTGGAGTTAAAGAACTAATATTTCGGGAGAAGGGACTAAAAGGGCTACAAAAAGCGGTAATTAATATCAATTTCAGTACGGATTAATCGAAATTAATAGGGTTTGGGCTTGTTAATCAAGAAGAAATTTCAGAGGTTGCCACCAATTAATAACCAGCCACGATAGCATACAGACAAAAAGCTAAAAGCCGCTAATATTGAAATAGCAGTCAAATACAGTACACCCAAGTTAACTTTACTTGTAATAAAGTTAATTATACGTACTTCGAATTGTCAGTAATTTGTGAGATTTGTATATACTAACTGCATATGCAGTACAGTAGGTGACCACTTCAAGGTGAGTTATAAGCAAAAGCATTTGGCCATACAAATTAACGTGCAGACCGGCTAGTGGTCTGCCAAACTTAGAACTACACAACCAATTTAAATGCAGCACCAGTTACATCGACCACACAAATTCGAATCGACTACGTTCCACCAATAAAAGCCTACCAACACCTAGTAAAATCATCGTAAAAAAATTGGAAAATTTCTTATCAATTACAAGTAAATGTAGTTAAATTTTACTTATCAGAAGTAATATTTATAGACGATAAATATTTCCAAAATCAGTAAAAACGTTAAAAATCATAAATATTATTCAAACTTAGGCAAAATAAATTGAAGCCTCAATAATAGAAAGAGTTACCTAACTATTAACTAGTAAAACCACCGGTATTTGAAACGAGGTCGTAGGTGGTATAGTGGAGGTTGCCTTTGTAATCTGATATACAAGCGGACACCAAACGTCGAAAGTCTTTAAACGATAAGCAAAACAAACTTATTATTATTTAAAGACGATTTAATGAAAGGAAAAGTAAAATCCTTTATGGCGACGACGTTAGCCAAAATCTTATATAATGAAACGACGGCCCTTATCGCAATGGTTAACAAAACCATACATTTGGATTTCGAAACCCTATTACTTCTACCTGTAATACCAATTCTCGACGTAATAAATAAGTATAAGTATAACCCCAGTAAAGGAAACGATACGTAAAATGTAGAGCGGAAATCTGTACCTCGTATATAAAAGTCTCTTATAATACACCGCGACAATAGCACCCTCGGCACGCGTTTTTTAACATAAACCCTTTTGAATAAGGATTTATTAAATCAAAACCTCCTTAATCATCGTATATTGAAAAACTCAATATTTTAAAACAGGTTTATGAACAAAGCAATCAGCCTCGTATTGGTCATATTACATGGATTTCTCCGTTTTAAAATGTTGGAAGAAATTTAGCGTCCAGTAATACATAATACTTAAGACTTCTCCAATACGAATATAAACCTATTTTGATTTGCTTGCTAAACAACTTATCGTAAATAAAGCTTAATTATCTTATTATTCAACTTTAAAAAAATTTAAAAACCCCGAAAAAATATTATCACCATTTTTAAAAATTCAACCAGAGAAAATCTTAGCTAAGTTTAAGATATGAATTATGTAAAAGATCAGGGAAAGGTGGAAGCCTTCGACATTCTCGCAAGTATGATTTAGAAATACTATAATCGTCATCCAATATTAAACTATTATTATTATCTTAGGTCAAAAGTCTTTAAAATAGATAAGTATGCTTCAATAAACCCGTAAGTATCTTATTATTTTTAAATTTGGTCATTGTAGAAGAAAATAATGCATTTACTCTATACTTTGCGTAATAAGATCCACATATCCTTGTCGCCGACAAAAGCGGATTTGAAATCATATGTTCAAAACATAACTTAATCAGAGGTCAATCGTTTTAACATTTGTTTCCTATATTAGTGGCTAATAAGGTCCCTAATGATAAACGGCTAGAATATCTTCTAGGCTACGATATGTTTTAACTCTTCAAAATAAACGGGTATTATTGGAATAAAATTTCAAAAACACGGATTGAACAAATTCCGGTTGCCGAGTTCCAGTATTGTAAATACCTCCAATTATCACTAGACCTGTGAAAATTAATATTTATTGAAAAATGTACAAAGGAGACCTATCATAACGCCCTGATTCGCTTTAAGTATACTAACAATAAGATGGTTCGACCCGGATAATATATTATAGATATACATAGCATTACACCACACCTTCTTTATAAACAAATCGTACCGGTAAAAAATGATATATGTGAATATTTTTTTATTACGTCAAGTGTTTTTTGAAATTCCCTTGAAAAAGTATTTGGAATATTTTTGCTCAGAATTTAGAATAATGACAGAACGTCAAAAATGACTAAATAATTTATTTTAAAATCACAATTTCGAGGTAGTTGGGAGCATTTACAATAATTTAGAATTCAATATAGAGTTTGTGAATAAATTATTTCATTTAAATCGAAATTTAAAGACCCTATTTATACCTCTTACGGTGTGGTAGGGAATGTTAAACGTTTAGTAAACCTCATATCTCACAAGCATACTACATTTACCGTTTTCATATATTCGCGGAATCAATCTAACTTAAGGGTCCACTGTTCCACCACCTTTGCATATATTATTACAGGCCTCTCAACGGAATTAAGTTTCTTTTTGCATAGACAAATTAATGTCCCTATACACTTGTAAATTATTACTATGTACTCAATAATTTCAATGTTTAGTCCAGACGTTATACTATCAACGATGGAGTTGTCAAACATAATGAAGATTTTTGATTCGTATTTCAATACGAAAAATGAATTTTACATGAAATTTACCCGTTAGTAGAGTCGTTAATAATATTTTGTAGTTTAAATAGCTATTTAGGGTTAGGACTAATTACCGTGGTAACTCAAGAGATATTGTTAAAGGTTAGGTTGAGAATGTGGTTCCAACATTATATAAGGACTTTTACTTCTCTATTAAAGTATATGACTATCTTCAAAACCAAATCGTTTAAAATAAGACCTTTAAAAACATTTTTTGAAGTTGGTTTCACCCGGTTATATATTAGATTAAAATCCTTACCAACGATATTTTAAACCCGGGGTAATTAAAAGTCAGTCTCCGTAGATACATCTTCGTTGAATGAATTCTGACATACATTAATAACGTTGATACCGTTAACAAGTACCAATAGACAATCATTCTGAAAACTCATTCGTTTTTGATAACTATTAGAAACGCTATTTTTCAAATATAGGAAATTATTTGGGACCGATTTACTAAATTTAATCCGCGCTGGCCAAAATACAATGAGCCAGACCTATTCGAATTAAAAATTGGTTGAAAAAGAAAACGAAAAAATCATAAGTCGGGTAACGTTACATAGAACCCTGTCCGTTATTGATTTTACCACTCCAAGGGTTTTATACATTAATAATATCAACGTTATTGTCCGTGATAACAATTAGAATGATCTACTAAATAGTTTCAGTTTTTGACTACGTTTATTTAATCTATCATAAGCTTCATATTTGTTTTCGGCGTTCGATAACGCCTAAATGTCCTACAACTAATCATTCTAAGCGTACTTAATATTCTCCAACTCTAACGTTATGTAAGTTTCTAAAGTCAATAAAGTACCTATTTGCGATGTTAATTAGATACTTAAAGTCGGTAAGGGTCTGTTTATCGAAAATAATATTAAAAAGTAAAGGGAACTTGAATTTCAAAATGAATATAACCAAATATACAGTCGGAGAACCCACATTATAGAATATGTTATTCTTAATTGTCCAAATGAATTAGTTACTTAATATCAAAGACTTTAAAAACATAAAGCTAATTCTCGTATCTTAAGAGTATTTCACCCTAATTATATTCCATTTAACTCTAATAGCCGGCTTATCGACTAACTGAGGGCCAAAATTTCCAAAAATAGTAAAACCCACCTGTATCGCGGTAAATTCGAACCCTATAATGAGAAAGAAGAATCTTTTATCAGGGGAATCCCGTATAGCTTACTCCCTTTAAAGAACGATAGTTTCGTCTATTCTGTTCAAAACGGGCCGTGGAAGAAGAAATTTACGTAACGAGGTAGCTCAAATTTGTAAATTCATATAACCTTCGGTACTAGTAATACGGACAGGAAATTCGGGTTAAGCCGAGGTTTTTCCGTAAAAGTATTATAGAATATTAGTGGAAAATATTTTATTTAGCTACACCTTTTCACTAGGCGGATCATTTATTATATTGGTTTAATAGCTATTGTTTTCTGAACCAGAGCCTCTTCTACCACCTTTATATTGTAATGACTTTCACGAAGAAGTTGGCTTTCTTCTAGTCGTTTTTTTTCGAAACATGGAAACATTTTCTACCGCTTCGCCTGAAAGCAGTTAGGTGATTTTGATAGGTGAAAGGGAATGGTTCGTAATAATTCTGACTCTGGAAAAAAGCTGTGTACAGCTTTGAAATATAGATTTTCATCGGGAATGTATATTTAAAATACCGGGCCCATCGGACGGAATATATATCAATTAATCATTCACATCATTTATTGTCGTTGAATTACCACCAGAAGCTTTGGTTCACTACTTTCATTCGTTAATATATACTAAATATGCGAAAAAAACTAAAAAGTCTTAAGAACAAAACGATTTTAGTTTGGAGTTCCGTATTAACAACCTATCCGTATATCGAAAAACAAACATCGATTAACACGGTTCAAGCCTAAATTACAATTTTTGTTGGTAGGCTTTGCCTAATTGACCTTTAGACGTTGCAAGGTTATCGATTCAAATCACTGTGGTTGAAGTAACTAATACTGCATTGATGTGGTTTAAAAATATTGTTTTATGCTTACGTATGCCAATATAATCGCTTTTCCGATTGCCACTAAATTTTCAGGTCGTCAACAGGCCAGACCCTATAAATTCTAGTAAATTTATACTCAACCTAACTTTAATTACGCCGATTTTATCCATAGTCACAAGTCCCTCGCTATAAATTTAACCTTATTACGCAATTTACCAATTACGTACCCTTTAATAGTAATCTTAATGACTATTATTTCTACGGATACTTTTACACTGTTTCAGTTTTCTAAAATACTCCTGTTTGTTGACATGTAACTTGGCCTTATCAATTGGAATTTCCACATATAATTTTAATTCACCAACCCTTTTAAAGTGTATATCTTGTCCTTAATAAGTTTGCTAAACCTGTCGGAACTTCTGGGTTTACCAGGCCTGGGGGCCTTAATAGTCTTGTCAGGCCTGCTAGCCTTACTCAGCTTGCTAGGTCTGTTGACCTTATTAGGCTTGCCAGGTTTGCCAGCCCTACTTGACTTTCTAGGCCTACTGTCCCTTCTTAACTTACTAAGTCTATTACAATTATTACGCATTTACCTTGGCTTTTTTAACTTATTTGGCCTATAGTGCCTGTTACGCCTATACTTTAACCTCTTAAATTCGCTAGGTTTGTTGTTTTTATTACGTATGTACCTTAGCTTTTTAAACTTGCTGGTCTTGTAGCACCTATTACGTATTAGCTTATTAGAGATTTTTCGAGGGCAGGTTTTAAAGACCTTAAAGATCTTCGGCTTGAAAAAGGTTTTAGTTTTGATTTTCCGAAAAGTCTTGGGCTTCGTTTTCAGGGTCTTCGACGTAAGGATTTCAAGATCAAGGGTCTTAGAGGCAATCCTTAAGTTAATCCAAGTTGAAAATGATATTGAAGTGGTTAGTTGAATTTTAATTTATTATATAGATTTTTCATCATTTAATCTTCATTTTCTGTTTAAAATTAATACCTTCTAAAATTTGAGTTTTAATATTAACGGTTGAGTCGTGAATTGGGTATCAAAAAACTTATAAAGTATGGATGACGCGACCGAATTCTTCTTCAGTATCTTAGTTAAGGATATATTAATTAACGTAATCAGTTGGTTATTTTTCAATACAGGTTTTGTTAACATTTTTCCCTTCATGGTTTTCTTTGAAATACCCAACTAAACGGGGTTTAAGATCTTGAATCGCCTCCTTTCACTTTTAACTGGGTGTTATTTTGAAGTTTTTGCTAGCGTGAAACTTGGTGTTTCAGCGTGAAGTTGTGCAACGTAACTTTTTCGGCGCAACTTGGCGATTCTTGGTATTTTTCGATCAAAAAAGCGATCTTAACGATAAAATTGACGTAGTGAAAGGGAAAATAGTAGAATTTGGGTGAAGAATTGGTATAAAGGATAAAGTCGAATGTCGTTTGTTATTTAGTCTTAGGATTTATTGTTTTTACAATAGTAACATCCATAGTAATTTGAACTTAGCCGTTTACTAATTTGACGAACTTTAATACTTTTGGTAATTAATTTTAACTTCTTTCAACCAGATTTTCGTAGATATTTCTCGGTATTTTTATGTAACGATACCGTTATAGACTAACGTAACCCAAAAGTCTTCTCTGTTTTCCTACCATTATAAACTGGTGTAGTAATAATAAAGGCCCTTCGCAAAAATCTTGCCTTTACTCTATCAGCTTTTTGTAAACGTAGAACGTAAGCGAAAAGTAACTTTGTCTTCTACTGTGCTAACATGTGCTTAACCTAATAAGCACTAATTAGTGTTGGTAAACCTTATCTAATGAGTCTTTAAGAGTTGTAACGTAATAGATTCGAACTAATATAGTCGAAGTAACTTGTGCTACATTAGTATTGGTTAAAAGTATTATTTTAAGTATAGCAAACACCTAGCCGGTTTACACAGTAATTTGTATGGTTACTTACTTAGCCCGTGTCATAGACGACATTGGATACTAGGCAATAAAAAAACTTATGATGAGTACAATTAACTCGACTAAAATTGAAGTTTACTGACTAAACTACAATTAACTTGCTAAAAATATCAGGTAATGTTTTTTCAATACTAACGGTTTTTCGTTTTATACGTATATACGCTAGTATCATTGACAAATATGTTATAGTTACATTAAATTACCTCCCTGCAACTGGTCAGATAACGTGTTAATTCTAATGAATTTATACTAAAATTAACTTTCATTACTATCATTTTCCTTACAGTCCCTAGTCTTTCATTTTTCATTTCTTGTATAATTTTTTCTTCGTTACAGACTTATGCGTATTACACTGTTTATTAATTATTTACCCTTTACCAGTAATTTCAAATCTGATCATCGCTACCGCTACTTTAATAGTCGTTCAATTTACCTGGGTACCCATATTTGTTAGCTCATAAACTAGCTTTATTAGGTGACCTTTCTATGTAAAGTTTCAATCAACTAACGATTTCAACGTGTATATTTCAACATTAATGGTTTTGCTAGTTCTGCAAGCCCTGCTGGGATTGACAGGCCTATAGGTCTTGATAGCTTGTCAGGCCTACTATCTTAACTGGTATTTCTATGTCTATTGGCCTTACTAAGTTTGCCAAGCCTACCGGCTCTATTAGGCTTGCCGGACCTGCTGGCCATACTTAACTTACTAGGCGAATAGCACCTATTGAGCTTATATCTTAGTCTTTAAAATTCACTTCATATGTATTGCTCATTAGACCTATACTTGAGCCTTTTAAACTTATTAGGCTTATGGAGCCTGTCATGCCTATACCTTAGTCTTTTAAATTTGCTATGATTGTAACGTCTATTTCGCCTTGACTCTTTGAAGATTTTTCGTGGGTAGATTTTAAGGATTTTAAAGGTCTTCGGCTTGTGGAAGATCTTTTTCTTCATTCTTTGAAAGGTCCTCAACTTCGTATCGAAGGTTTTTGGCGTAAGTATCTTAAGATCCAGGGTTTTTAATATAGTTCTTAGGTTAAGTTAGATTAAATGGATATGAAACATGTGCGCTAAGTTTTTATTCAATACGTAAGCTTTTCCTCGTTTTGCCTCTATTTTTAGTTCAAATTTCATAATTTTGAAATAATTTTCCACATATACATGATTTCATCGTAAAATTGGTATCGAAAGTTTGATAAAGTATAGACGCCGCGGCCGAATTCTTCACCGACGTTGAAGTCTAAAATATACTAGCTAACGTAATTAGTATCGTATTCCTAAGTAACGGTTTCGTTAACATCTTCACTCTAAGGTTTTTCGTTTAAATACCTGACGAAAAGGGGTTTAAAAGCTAGAATCATACCATTTTTTGATTGGATGTTATTTTAAAGTTTTAATCAACGTGGGACTTGGTATTTCTACGTAAAGTTGCACTACGTGGATTTTTCGGCGCGACTTGATGATTCTTGTTGTTTTTCGTTCAGGATAACGAGATTGACGATTGAACTAACGTAGAGGAAGAGAAAATGATAGAGTAGATGTAAAAGTTGAATATAAAGGGTAAGGTAGAATTTCTTTTATTATTACGTTTTAGAACTTACTCTTTTTTATAATAGTAATAACTGTAGTGGTATTGACTTACCCGTTTGCCAACTTGTCAAACTTCAAAACTTTTAGTAATTAATCTGAACTTTTTCAAAAAGGATATTTGTAAATATTTCTTGGTATTTTGAAGTCGCGATACCGTTGATTACTTTCTAATAACCGTTATAGCCTAGAGTAACCGGAAAGTAGCTTGATCGTCTCCTTAGCTTATCTGTACTTGACCTAATAAACATGAATTAGTTTTGGTAAGCCTTCCCTAATAATTTGTTAAACGTTACAACGTTGTCGATTCAAATTAATATGGTTGAAGTAACTGGTGATACAGTGATGTTGGTTCAAAGTATTGTTTTAGGTTTGGTAGTCCGCTCGCCGATCTATATAGTAATTTATGTAGCGAATTGCTTAGCCTGTGCTCTAGTCAGAATCGGGCACTCCACATTCAACAGACTTCCAGTTAGTTAATTTAACTTTACTATAAGTGAAGTTAACTGACTACTCTACAATTAATTTGCTAAAAATAGTAGTCGATATTGTTTCAATAATTACCTTCTCTATTATTTGAAACCCTCGATTAGGTTTCTCAAAAAAGAGGAGAACATAATTTTTTGGATACCGTTTGACTACGTACGTATATTAAGACTGGGAAAATATAATAAGGTACAATTGAAATAAATTAAGTAAAACATGCATTGTTTCTTTAAAAGTAGTTTAACCCAAATCCAAATGTCTGTATAACAAATAAAGTACCTCGTAAAAATCTTATCAACCAACTCAATAATAAACTAATTTCATTATATCTGTATAAAAAGGGTATATTAAAAGGAAAATCGTGTAAAATTACATTTTAAATCCTTGAAAACTTTGATAAAAACCAATGAGTTCTTCACATCAGCCACTTTTGTAATATAATAGGTAACATGGGGTAATATTGCAAGTGATTACATATAAAGTCTTGACGACTTTTAATATACGTATAGGATTTTTATAATTTAAACCGAATAAGAGTCCTATCACAACCCATTACCGTAAACTATTTAGTATTTAACATGAAAGATATGAAAGTTTATGAACCTTTTTTTACTAGGGCGTCCGATAATATAGAAACCGTTACATAAAAGGTAGGAAAGGTGTATAAAATGTTACAGGCTTTTGCTTGGCTAGTATTACCAGGGATCCAACACTGGTAGTTCTATACGCTCCTTCAATGCTCTAGAGCCAGGGAGAGAGCCGCTTGAGAACACATCACATGACTAGGGAGAGGTTTGAACCATTTTAGCTCTATAGCCGCTCCCTAACAGGGACTACTTTTTTTTTTTTTTTTTTTCCTTCAAGAACTATACAAGAATCCAACCACCCTAAGTGACAGTTTAGGCCCCAATCCTTTTACATATAAATTTTGATTTTCTTTTCGAAAGTGTTTTAGCTGCTCCTCATCAGATATCGCCTAGGGCTATGTCTTTATCCTACGAACCACCGAATTTGAACCCCTAGTCCTTAGAGAAATTCCTTAAGGCTAGCGTTTTGTAGTAGATTTCAAACACATTAGCAGATTAGTAAGATTACCTTACAACTTAATACGAACGTTTTACAGACAACTTATATGCGGAACTTATCGAGTGAGACCAAACAGATCGAGAATATGCTTTACATTTAAAATAACGAAATTCCGATACGCTAAATATTCTATCGAATATAATCCGAAAATTAGAAATTGCCGGTACGCTTACGTCTCCGGGTTAACTTTCACTTTAAAAGGTTCCCCTTTCGTACTCCATAAACAACGCCATTACTATACCTCTCTTTATTAGGAACCGCGTCAATTTCCTAAATAACGACGACTTCTTTAACTTTAACTACTATATTAGCGCCCCTTTTAGCGGACTTTATTAACCTAAATGAGAACCTTTTAACTAACCGGTAAAGTTTTTAGGTATTAAGCTACGATTTCCGATATAGAAAGCTACGATAATATATAAATTATGTCGGGTTCGAAAGTTTATAAGTATAGAGTGAGACCACTTTTACGTTATCTTTCAATAGCTGAAAGGCCCTGTGGAAACCGCTATAAAAAGCTATTACGTCCGCGGAGGCGACGGCTGCACTAGCGACACCGGTGCCTTGATAGATATACTTCGCGTTGATTATCATAACCCTAACGCGGCTAAAAAAGATATCGTTCGGCTTACAAACATAAAATAAAGAATTCTTAATCGATTTTACGTTTTTTAACGTTTAGAAAGCCTTATTTGTGAAATCCGGCAGTATAACCGGGAAATCGGCCATTAAACTTGCTATCTTAAAAGGAACTATTAATAATATATTTAATAATACGTGACTACTCCTCGACATACCGGCGGATTGTAATAAATGAATTGCCCGCGACTCATTTATCTACGGGCGCTTTTATAATATCTGTACTCGTTATGGTAGTATTAGTATTATCTTTATCGAAAGCGCCTTTCGCGGAGGGAATAACAGCGGTAAGCTATGTTATAATAATTGAAATAAATACCTTCCGAGTCATTCTTTAATGGCGCGCCGCCTAGGTCAACTACACGAAACTCTTCCATTACAAAAACCTCGGGTTATACCTAAGTTACGAAGGGGACGGATACCAAATCCATACTTGCCTATAAAATCTGGCGTAACGCCCGAACGACTTTAACGGCAAAGCCGTTATAAAAATACATTTCACTTCGGCTAAAGACCTTATCGACTTCGAGAAGGAAAAAGCGAAAATCTTTTATATAGTCGCGTACAAGAGTTGGCAAAACTTTAATTCAACTTGACGGTTTCGGCGCAACTTTTAAACAGTTTTCTATTCATAATATATTTATCTTACAATTTCCTTCGGTTTATTTTTATTTTGATGAACATAAGTTAAAATATTATAACGTCACTAATAAATAACTTAACAATTACTTAAAGTTATCGAGTTTTCCCATTCGCCTACGATAATTCGGCGAAGCTACGTTTTACACGTCCGGTTTTTCTTTAAGACTTATTTCCTTTATAATCTTTTTAAACGTCACCCTCGATAAATACCATTACCTAACATAGGCTTGCGTCGTCCTTTTTTTACAATATGACGTTATTTTAGGTAAGCCTTGAATAAAACACTAATAAGTTACCAACGACCTTACGAAATATATATTCATCTTAAGGAAAGTCGTTATTCACATTATTCAGGAGTGATGGTCTAAGCTCATTTAAAACGTGCCGAAAGGGGTTAGCGCCGCCACATTCCACATTATTTTACGATAGGCCCGCAAAAACAGACCCGCTATTAAATAACTTGTCGCCGTCTCCTTCGAAGATATTAATAAAGTATTCGCCCCGAAACCACTTATTTCTATTTACGATAAGCTTTCCATTGGTTTTAAGGAATCCGCATTCCTGTTCAACAAAGCCCTCGATAATAAATTACCCCTTTACCCCTTTGAGGCGGATTACGAGATCGCTTTTCGTACCTACAATTAAATTTAACTTTTAAAAGTATTATAAGTCCCTTTATACAGAATGTCGCGTAGGGAGCTTCTAGTATTACGTAAAACGTTAACCGAACTATTTAACTAAGGTTATATTCGAATGAGTAACTCCTTAACGGGAGCCTCAGTTCTTTTCGTTACGAAACTCGGAGGAAGTTTACGATTTTATATATATTATCGCCGGCTTAATACTATTACGCAAGTATATAGTTACCCGCTCCCTCTTATTAAAAAGACGCTCGTACATATTTCGCAAGGTGAGTGATTTATTAAGTTAAATGTTAAAACTACTTTTTATAAACTTCATATCAAGGAGGGAAATAAATGGAAAACTTTATTTTGTATATGTTTCGGAGTTTTTAAGTGTCTCTTCATTCCCTTCAGTATTTTTAACGCTTCCGCTACCTTTTAACGGTATATTAATAATTCTTTACGTTTTTTTTCGATATTCTTTGTTTTGATTACCTTGATAACGTTCTCGTTTACGTTAACTACACTTTTAACGATCATAAAACTAAATTTAAATAAATCCTTAACATATTAAACGTCGCGAAACATAACTTGGACATTTTCAAATACGAATTCGGTATTAAGAAAACAAAGTATCTGGGATTCGTTGTCGAAATTAGCGTCAGCGTCTGTTTGAACCCAGAAAAGCTACGCGTTATCCGGAAATAGGCGGCTCTTACGACGGTTTCAGGAGTACAGAGCTTCCTAAGGTTCATAAAAAAAATTTTTTCTTGATCCGCGACTATTAGACGATTGTTGGATTATTTTTACGGCTAACTCGTCAGGGCATTTCATTTCGTTAGGGGCTTAAAGAAATAGTTGCTTTCTAACGGCTTAAATTTAACTTTTTCTTCAAACCCGTGTTCTCTTAATGGGATCCGGATCTCAATACCTTTTTCGAAGCCGACTGTTTTAATTAGTCCCTAAAAAATTAACTTTTTTAATACGATAATTATGGAAACTTACGCCTAGTAGTGTATTACTACTAGCGTTTGTCTTCCACCGAATATGATTGCGAAATATACGATAAGAAATTATTCGGGATTATAAGCTACTTAAAAGTATAAAACGCGGAACTTTGAGGCATAGCGCGTCCGTTTACAATTTTAACGGATTATAAGAATTTAAATACTTTTCAATGATACCTCAATATTCTGAACGATATATCCATTAATTTCAATGCATTCATTAATTTAGCTTTGGTTTAATATATAATAAAATAGAGGATTATGCATGACCTGATATACTTTTACGATGAGATTAGAATATTCCTAAGCGCTTTTCGGACTTACTTTATTTAGGCCGCGAACTTTAGTTATTACGTCCCAAATAGTTTGTTTTCGAATCGCTTTCGCGTATGTACGTTTTCCGGTTAACCGTTGACAGCGAATCAATTCCAAAAGGCAATAAACTTTTTACTAATGTTAACTTTTCAAATTAGTAAGATACCGTTATTATATTTGATACTACTTACCTCCGTATGGTACGTATGGTATATATAGACGACCTATACTTTCTAATAGATATCTATATCAAAAACGACCGTACAATAAAGGTTTCAATTTCGAAATACCGGGTAAACAACGATAAATTTTTGAGGTTTCGCGATCGTATTTGGGTATCTTTTAACGAGCCGCTCATTACGGCGCTAATTCAAATAACTTTTACTTCGATTTTCCCGGCTACTCAAGTCGTGACGTTATCATCGCTATCCTTTTCAAAACGTATTTTTGGCTAGGCTTATGTAGTACAGTCTACCGCTTTTACCGTAATTGCGACATTTATAGCCGTAAAAACTATTAAAGACATTGTCGAAAAGGACCTTTGAAACTCCTTCCGATTGCCGAACGGCTTTAAAACGAGTTTTTAAACGAATTTATAATTAATTTACCTGGGTAATATGAGAGTAATTCACGTTACGTTATAGTTATTAGGGACCGTTTAAGTAAAGTCGTTACCCTTGAGGTTATAACTACTATAAATTTCGAGGCTTATACAGAATGGTTTTTTGATTGTTATTAACGGTTTTACGATTTTCTGCATATTTTTATTAACAACCGTGGTTGAAATTGGACAAAAGATTTTAAAAACTTGTTTACTAGTAAACTAAGCTAAATGAACACTTAAACACTGCCTTTTACCCCGAAATTAACGGCGTAATCGAACGTGTAAATTAAAAGGTCTTTACGTATTTACGCTTCTTCATTGTTTATATCTAATTCGACTAAAGCCGTTTATTAGTAGGTTATTAATTGGCACGAAATGATAATTATACGACAATTATCAGTATTCACCCGTTTTTTATAACCTATGGTTATTAAGTAAATTTGTATCACCCATATAACGTTTTTTCATTCCGGTAACGATATTACGTGTAAGGGTTAGAACCATTGTCTAACGAATTCGCGAAGCTACAGAATTCATATAGGCCGTGATAGAAGTGACGTAATAACGTATATAGAAAGCCGCTCATAAAAGACGCTTCCCTTTAAAACATTTTTGAGTCGGCGATGACGTTTAACTTTTCCTTAAAAACTATAAGCCAAATGAATTCTTTAAAAATTTAAGTTGGCTTTACGATAAATACCAGGTAACGCGTGTAATAGACTTTTATGTTGTTAAACTTTATGTACGGGGCGGAAAGTATTTTCGATTTTATATAAATCAATTCGTCCGAACCGTTTCAAACCCGCTCTCAAATTAGCAAACTCGAGATTTTGAACCGTAAATTATAATTATTCAAAACGACGATAATAAATAGAAACCAAAATACAAAGTCGAAAATATATTATGGGCCCACAATCAGCCCTAAGTCTAACGTACCCGACTTTATAAACAACAGGAATAGCAAGTTTTAGTTTAATAGGTAGGCTATATACACCCAACGTAAAAGCCGCTTTTAAACTTTTTTAATACCATGTTTACACCTAACCCGAAAACGCGTATAATTTTACATTTTACGTTACTAAACGAAACGACGTATACGCCGTTAGTGATAGGATACAAAATAAGCGTATTAATATTAACAAAGACGAAAAATAAATGATTATAATTGGGCTCCTACTTAAACATGTTTTTAAAATCTTAATCTGAGTCCTTACCTAGTATTTTCCTACTCATGTTAATAAATTGGTTTAACTTAGCATTTTTATGACCTAGCTTAATTTTAATACGCTCCGAAACCTTAATAAGCTTTTATATTAATTTTAACAACGTTTTTTTGAGCTATTTGTCATCCATGCTCCCCTACGTTTTTACTTGATTATAAAAAACTTATTTAAGTATTACGTTCCTCGTTTATTAACTATATGGCTCGTAAGCCTATAGACCGTACGGAAGTAGCAGTGATAAAACCTCCCCCCCCACCCCAGGTATTAGCCTTATGTTATGTGGTGCGACAGAATCTTATAGCCTTTTTTGCGGCGATTACCTAAATTTACACGGTTTTCAACCGCTCGTTAGTACCCAGGGAACAGCTTATAGAGTACGTGGACTTACATCGGTTTTAAAAATCGAACGCTAGACACGTTTCAAACAATTCCTTAACGGTCTTATTTATATCCGGGTTTAGATTTAACGTTGTACACATATGACTAAAATTAGTACCCGTGGCCCTAACAGAACAAAACCGGCACGGATCTCCAATATCTAGTTACTCGTTAATAGCTTCTTCATGACTATTAAAATCACTTACCCTTAATCTTTTAGCAGAAATTTTTGGGATTATACGCTATTTTATAAACGCATTTAAAACATTTCAATTTTCAAATTTTGTTAGGGTATATATCGATATCCCTTAGGGGAAGGAACTTCACTCTCATTAATAAAAACTAAGAAACTCTAAAACATTTAACCCATATCTTTAATAGGTTTATGTACCTCCGTGGAGAGTTAAGGATTTATCGTAAAGTTGATAAGTAAAAGAAGTACCAAGATTGTAAATAAACAAGTGTTATATTAGTAACTACAAGTACTAACGCTATACAGAAAAGTCAAAGGTTAAGGGAAGGTGGAAGTTTTATCTTTTACAATTAAGACTTTAGGTATTATTTATAGGAAGGGGGGGGCGTTAAGGCCCCTTTTACGTAACGTTGTCCTAGTGCTTCCACACGAAACCGTGTTGTTTTAAAAGGCGCGCGTATCTTCCCTATATTTACATCGTCTTACGTTAAAAACACGTAAGGGAAAGAACGATAAGGGTATCTTTGAGGGTAATATTACAAGCTAGTGCCTGGCCATTATTACCAGAAATCCAACCCTGGTAGTTATACACGCTCCTGTAATTCTTTAAAGCATGGAGAGAGCTGCTTTAGGACACATTATATGATTGGGTAGAGGGCTATACCATCTTAGCTCCATAGCCGCTCCCTAGCAGAGACTTATTCTTCTTCTTTTTATTCTTCTTCTTCTTATTCTTATTCTTCTTATTCTTCTTCTTCTTCTTCTTCTTCTCCTTCTTATTCTTCTTCTTATTCTTCTTCTTCTTCTTCTTCTTCTTCTTTTTCTTTTTCTTTTTCTTTTTCTTTTTCTTCTTCTTCATCATCGAGGTTTATAGACAAGAATCCGATCACCTTGAGTAATATCTTTGGCCCCAATCCCTTTACATAAAAGTCTTTTTAAGGGGATTTTTTTGCCTATTCAATTTACGTAAAAGAGGAAGGAAAATGAGGCGAAGGCCTCAATACCTACGCCAACCTACTTATTTACATACCCTAACCCTAGTTAACTAAGTGATTCGTAACATAAACCGTGATACGTAATACTATCATACGGTACTTGGTAAAATAAGGCTCATGATAACGTATAACGAAGGCATTAATAACTTATTTATAAACCTAATAAATAAATTCGAGATTTTCGAGGTTGTGCTTCTACTCGTTTAAGACTTTATGAAGAGATTCGAAGTTAAAGCGTTAAATACGGTACATAACAACTCCTTTTTCCGCCAGAGGAACTCTAACTATCTGACGTTTTTTGCTGAGGTCCTTAAGTATTTTACAAAGGTCGTGTGGCCATTGTAAGCGCTCTGAGAGCGCGTGGGTTTGGTTTGACCCCCCGGAAGTTGTCTTTGTAAGGAGCCATTGAAGAATTTTTTTTGGAAATGTTAAAGTATTGTTTATATGTCTGTTGTCAGCATTAACAATTGAGGGGGATGCCCTTGAATGTATTGGGAAGGATGATACATTACCTATTGTTTATAATACTCAACCACAAGATGATGACTTAACTTACAACCGGGTTTACCACAAATCTAATATCTTTTACTATTATTACGACAATGATTCGTATGATTAATAGGTTCGTTTAAATGTTATCTAGGTTACTGTCGTCAGAATAGCTTCTAATTCCAAGGTTTAAAACAAATTCTCTGTGTTAAAGCATTTTTTTGCAATCGAAATAATATTTAATTAAAAGGTTTCTACTAATTCAGTCGCAAAAGTTGTTAATCTAGAAGTATCTACTAATTAGGTTTAGCATACGTCTTATAACAATTGTAAAATGAGATAATAACTAGTTAAAAAATCATTTATAAGTAATATTTAAGCTTTATAAGACGTATTTTAATTATTTAACACTCACAACTACTTCTCCTTACTATTTACAAATTGTAGCTTCGCCAAAATATATCTATTCCGTTCTTTACTGATATAACATCAAGTTATTAAACATTTGATCAAAGATATATATTAATATTTATATCATTTCTTCTTTAACATCTGTTGGTAAAGCTTTAGACGTTGCAACATTGTGGATTCGATTGGTCATTATAATAGTAGTATTACGTGATTAAGTAGTAAATGTTCTTTTCTAGGTTTGGCAAACCACTAGCCTATCTGCGTAGTAATTTTTATAGCCAATTGTTTGGCCCATGCACTAGTGTGAAATGAGCGTATACTATACTTAAGTTTTATTTAATACAGTAGTCCTACAAAAGAAAATACATTTAACTTATAGTTAGTATGGTCAACTTTACCGTAAATGAAGTTGATCTACTCTATGGCAAGTATTATTATTTTGGAACTAACAGCTTTTTTGTTTACGCGCATAGGTTAGTATAGTTGACTCATCTTTTTCAGTTCCCGCTGAATTAACTTATCATGAACTAGCTAGACTTATGTTAATTTAAGTGAAATTTCACATCAAATTATACCCCTTTTAGTTTGATTTAACGCTATTTGACTTTAATTGCTCTGTGGCTTCGAGATTCAAGTTTATTAACTTTTTTATAAAGTTCTTTCGCTATAAGCCTGTGCAAACCGTTGCTTTAGTCATTCCAATTAAATAAGTCGTCATTATCAGTTCTTTGACAGCTTTCCAATTCTTTGAAATATATCTAACTGCCGCCACGTGATTTTTGTTTTCCGGGAAGCCTATTAACGTGGCCCTCTATGCATATAGTTAGGCTATTACTATCCACAAATTTATGAAGGGCCTTATTTGGCGAAGCCTTCATTATAGCTTAAACAGGATTGTCTTTCCCGTTAATACACCGAAATTCCTTAATCTACTTTCCTTTGTAAACTTCACGAAATATTATTACTTCGATTATCAGACGTTTTTTGGTAGTAGTTCCGAGATTCGAAAGGTATTCGAATAGGCTTTTCTAGTCGATATAGATTACCAACAGGATAAGAGAAATCTTTAAATGCCTGGTAATAACGTTCAAGTTTTCCAACAACATCATACTTATATAGAAGCCTGTTAGTAAACTGTAGATCTTTGAAGTGAATACGTTTCCTGTACTCTTTTTACATTTGTTCAATATTTGGTAGATTAGGTTACTGATAATACTAAACTGGGCTCTTCGCCCATCCTTATTAACCAGGATTATCAGAAATCCAATCAGCAAAAACAAGTCGGTATTATTGACAAAAGACTTATCCGTAAAGATTGTCAACTTAGCCTTCGACAGGTTGATTAAAATTATATTAATTCCTCTGTCCAAGTTTCGCATTAATTATTCGAACCTTTCATTTAGCCGGTTAAAGTCGTGACCTGTTGAGTTTTATGCTTATACCGCGATGTATAGGTGGTATAAGGCCTCTGGTTTGTAAAGGATGGCAATATAACTGCTACAGGTATGTTATTTTAAGTACGGTTAAAACTTAGCTACGTTAGTTTTATCTATTATAGTTAGATTATTACTTTAACCCTGTTGACCAAAGCTAAAGTCGTTATTATTATTGAGCATGCGGATTGAAGATATATTAAAGTTAATTAGTCATTCCTCATCGAACGTCATAGCTAACTTTTAATTTTAGAACTTGGAGTCGTAAGTCGCGTATTATTTCGATGTTATAAAGCTAGCATCTAACTGAAAGGGTATCTTTAGTTTGTATACTCATTAGGTTATGGTCCGTTGTTTACGTTACCTATAAATACGGGTTACATATTGAAGAATTAATACTTAATAGTAATTTAAAGTACAATTAATATGTTAGTAACTTGTGGTCGCCTGCTTGAGTCAATTCGTAAAATTGCTTCATATATCGTATTACTGTTTCTGAACTATTTATGGACCGTAGTTCTTATAGTAATTCTAATAGTATAATCCTCTATCAATCTATTACTAATTATATGTAGGCTTGATTTATATCTCGGCTATTAATCGTAAATTTGCCTTTAGTTTTAGATAGTATACTTATTGTTAAAATGACTACTCAACGCTAGTTGGTTTTTCAAATCGTTAGCAATTATATAAGGATTTTTCCTTTGCCTTTATTACCATATCATTAAATGATTAGGTAAAAATTTTCATATGGCCAACGCATAGTTTTGCCTTCAACCTCGTGAATAATATTAGACTTAAAAATCGTAACATTTGGGTCTAAGAGGTTAAAATCAGCTTTCGGCACGAATTATACAAATCCTTGAGTTAGTAAGCCGTTAATTTCGACCCTATCGTTTTCTTTCAAGGGTTTATCGAAGGTTTTAATAATGCCTTGTATACGAAACTTTAATATTGGGTTTTATTTATCATTTTTTCTCTGTTTATATAATCAATATTTTAAACACGACCCGGTATATATTTCTTCTCTTTAATATTCCTTTTTTTCGAGGGTTTCCTGCGCCAGCGACTTTTTATAAACTTGTTGATAATGGGTAAAGGAGGTTCGTTTTAGCTCGACCTCTTGGATTTAGGGGATTTATCATTAGTAACCCTTATATAAGGCTTAATATAAGTAATAGAAAAAGTTATAAAACCGTTAATAGTTTTAATAATTACTTTCAATTTAGCGGTATTTGAAATTTTGTACTGGCCCTCCTATTCGCTCCACTCCCTTTATACACAAACTTTACTTTATACAGACAAAGTAAACAAATCCATTGTCATTGGGCTGTTTCTGGTATTAAGGGTATCGTCAATCTAGCGTCGTGCTGATTTCTTCTGCAATTTCTTTAATGCTTTCACGTAAGTTACAGCTTGTTTTGGGGTACTTGCTAATGGCAGAGATTTACTCGTTAGGTATGGATACACTCCAAAAACTAGTAGCGTTAGTATCAAATTGTAAGGGCTCACAATATTATTCAAACCCTTTACCGTCATTTAAAGGCGTATCTCTAGATCTATAAAGCTTTTATTTTTTTTAGCGCAAGGATGTTGTACGCTTATCGAAGTAGCGAGTATACGCTTTTCATCTTCCTAATGCGTTAATTGGCCTTTATAAACAACTATTTTTTACTAACAACTCATTATATTTCTATTTTCTTCAAACTTCGCCACTATAAAGTTGGTACTGGCATCGTAAAAAACAACTTAAGGTGGATCCAGTTACGTATCAATCTACAATATCTTTGGCATTTCCCATATATCCTTGCCAAAATTTACATTAAAAATTTAGCTTCATAAAAATATGTTATGCAGTTAACGACGTAAAAAACAGGCTTTTTATTCAAGTAAAATACATTAACAAAGATCTTAAAATTCAAGTTTTTATCGTTTTCTATTGTAAACTTAAATATTCGGGGGATTGGAGCATGTGTTAGACAGTGGAGAAATAGTTTTTCGATGGCTTCCAGGGTAGAGTATTCCATATCTTTATGCTTATTAATTTTCTTGGGGGTATAGTTGCCGTCAATTTCCTCGTTACCCTTAAAATCTGCTATTTGGTCCAAGTAATCCTATTTAGAAGAAGTAGGGTACTAGATTTGATATACTGCCTTTCTGTTATTACGTTCGGTAGAAGGGTACCGAATTAATAAATAGCTAGACTTTCTATAAATCCAACATCTTTTGCCACTATCACAATGATAGTTTTTACAGTTAAAAGGTTCATTTAAATCTTGGCGCTGCTAGCGCCAACGTAGCTAATACCTTGAGTTCAATACCGTTCGGCCTTTAGAACATTTTTAGTCATACTTACGGTCGATGTAATTAAATACAATATAGTCGTTTTCTTCTACGTTAGGGAATTTATCAAGTAATGGGTACATATTAAGCAAATTTGGTATAAGTATTATTATAGTTGCAAATGAGGAACGCAATTAGCTAAAAAAAGCCTTCGAAAGTAACATCTAGACACTATAAGGCGTATTCGAATTCTTTAACGCCCGTAACGGCTACGAGTACTTGCTTGCAAAGTATAGCTTGGCAAATATAAGATTTCAATATTACTTACTAATATAATATTAATTTACTAAGCATTTGGTTTAATATATTTATCGGTTTTTCCTCCTCTTTCTTTCTCACCACTATTGTAGTTTACCTTTTGTTAGCAGAATCCGTATAGTATTAGGTAAGGTGGACGTCATATTCAAAGTAGTTTTTTGTACTATCGTAAAAATCGCGAAAAGTGGTTACTCAGGTCAGTATAGTTAGGAAATTGTCATTGGCGTACCTTGTAGGATTTAAGGAAACAGTAAATGAAAGTTACAAGGGTAAACCTTTATTTACTTGTAAATGTTTTAAAAAAGGTGTTATTTTCGTGTCGCAAAAGATGTAAAGCTTTTTGTTATAATTTTTTAAGCTGTGTCAGATTGTGAAGAAGTCCGTGAAAAGCTTATAGTTAATATTAAATATATTAATAAGTTTTAAAGGAAAATTGCGATGGTCATCTCATTTTTTATTAGTAGTATATCCTAACAATTAAAACCTTAAAGCCTCAAAAATATGGTATTAAAGGTGATTTCCACTCGCTTAGCCTAAGGGGTAATGTTCTGTAGTAAGATCTATAGTAGGCTTGCCCATATAGATAAACCTATCGTAGAAAAGCTTGTGGAGAACTTGGTGATTAAAGAGCTGAGGGGTAATAAATGTTTAAAAGTTTTAAGGAATTTGACAATCTTATTTTATTAAATCGTTTAAAACGTCAACATGAATTACTTTGGCGCCATTGTCGGCTATTACTCTAAATTCCCTTTCTCTTCTGAGAGCGTACTCCACGCTATTACATAAAGGGTTAGACTACCGAATAGGTCAACAGATTTCCTATCGTTTACGCGTAAAGAGGCTTAACTTGGCTAAAAGTGAAGAATAGGTCCCCTAAAACGTGTATATGGTCGTTAGGGCTTTTTAATACCGTTTCTTTTAAGGTTTAGGTTTTAAGGGCATTCCTCAAGTTGAGTCAGTTGGAAGAGGGTCTTTGTTAGGTTGGTGAAGCTCTTTTCTCGAAAGTAAATCCATCGTCTTTTAACTTCTTTATTTAACTTTAACTTAACACTCTTTTAAATCTTTTTTTAATAGTTAATAGTCCATTCGTTGAAAAACTTTCGGTATTTGTAAAAAGCATTGTTTTCGCGGTTAAGGCTTGTGCTTTTGTTATGATCGACTATATAACTGCTGATAAAATTAACTAATTACTTTTCTGTTACTTTTTAATCAATATCGTAACCCTAAAATTCTTTATTATAATGTTTTGAGAAGGAAGTTCAAAGACTTTAACTATTTGAATTCGCTTTTCACTAAATACTATCTTAAAATTCTAATTGGTATGTAACTTAATAAACGAGGTATTTGATGATATTTGGATGTAAAGACTTGGTGTTTTGGCGTAAATTTGCGTGGGAACTTGGCAACCTGGCGTTAGATTACGCGACATAGTTTTTTTTTGGCACGAATGAACCATTTTTAATATTTCCGATCAAAGCAGGGATTTTAGCGATGAAATTGACTTATCGCGAATAAAAAAGTAAAGTAAAGGGGAAAACTTGGTGTTTAGGTAAATGTTTGGTGTAGAGGGTAAGGTTAAAAGTCATTTGTTGTTTGGCTATAAAACTTAGTCGTTTTCGCAGTAGTAGTACTAATCGTAATATTAACTTGGCTGTTTGCTAGTTTGCCGATTTAAGACTTTTAACGGTTAATTCTAACGTATTTTAAAAAGAATTTGGTAAAGAATTCTTAGTGTTTTCAATAAAGATACCGTTGCTACCTCTGGTTTTCTGAAGAGACTGGCGTTGCCAAAAGATATTCTTGAGGTATTAACATCATTACTGACACAATAGTAAAAGCCCTTTGCAAGAATCGTTCTTTTACCTTAACTGCTGTCGTTAATGTAAAGTGTAACCGGAAAGTAGCTTTTTCTTCTATTTAGCTTGTCTATGCTTAATCTGATAAACACTGATCAGTGTTGGTAAAGCTTTAGATATTATGACGTTATCGATTCGATTGGTTGAAGAGTAGTATTACGTGTTTAAGTAGCAAATGTTCTGTTTTAGGGTTGGTAAACCGCTTGCCGGTCTAGGTAATAGTTTGTATAGCCGATTACTTGGCACGTGCCCTAGTGTGAAGTCGGCGCATACTGTACTTGACTTGCAGCCAATACAGAGGCGCACATAAAATAATACACTCAGCTTGTAGTCAGTATGGTCAATTTTACTATAATTAAAGTTGACCAACTACACTGCTGGTATTATTATTCCAACACCATCATTATATTTTACTTCGCGGTAACGTACTCAGTATTATATTGCCAAAAATGAATATTGTGCTCGAAATAACTTTTTATATTCCTATAAATTTTGCAGAAAGTTTTTACCATAGTTAGAAAGATTAGGTAATAATCTCCAGCATAACCCATAAAAACTCCTGAAAATATTGTTTCAAGATTTGAAGGTTCAACATGTATCCATTTAAAAGTATGAAAAAAAATCGTATTCAATATATTACAGGTTCTTTTATTGTATTTCTTTGCATTGTTTAAAATCGTAATGAAGTATGTTGAAAATTTAGAAACAATATTGACTATGATTTCTAGTGTAGAAAAACGGTTACAATAGTTATCCTACTCATTAATAGTATTCTGTTACCAACTTAAGTCTTATTTTTTTAAAGTTTCAAGAATAAGGGTAATTACCAGTAGTTTTACCCGAAAGAAAAAATCTTTTGGTAAGCCCTATAGTGGGCTTACGTGTGTAAACGTACCTACCTTAGTAAGCTTCGCTTGAAGGAACTTGACGCACATAAGAAAAGTTTTAAGTAATTAAAGGAACTTGTTCAATTAACCATTGGATAGCGCTAACATTAATTCCTTTTGCCACGTTCACAGTCGCTACTATGTTCGTTCTAACTCTGCTAAACGCGTAATTCGTTCTAGCGCAAATGAGTGTTATACTTCCATACAAATTAACATGTTTCTCATCATCAGCGTATGAAAAAAAATACCAATTAGGTTAAAGATTTGGGTTAACTTAAAATTAAGAGCTAATCTCCTGAAACGTATATAAGGGTGTGAGTTATTGTAAATGCCCTTTTTTGTGTTGGGTTTAAAGTTAAGTATTTTTAAGGGAGTCTATAACTTGTATGAACTTGATAAAAGTCTTAAACATTCCTTATAATATTTTATTCAAAATGAAAAACCTACGCCTATTGACTTTGATCTTGAATTTAATCTTAATAGTATTTTTGTTCAACATATCAATATTCTAATAGATGAAAAACTTACGCAATCTTGGAACAGCGCGACGGCCACTTTTAAACTCTTTGCCAACGTCATATCAAAGATGTACTAGCCACCGTAATTGATCATATATTCGTTAGCTAAATATTTGTGAATATCAATAAACCGATGATCTTTATCTTAATACTTGAAAAACATAAGTCCGATCGCCTTCATTACCCTTAGTTGTTCTTAATGGGTGTTTTTTTAACTTAATGGGTTGGGCAAAAAATTCTGTCGATTTCAGAATGTGGATATTTGGTGATTTGGTAAGGGGTCGCATACAGTGGTTTTTAGAGAGCGTTTTAGCAATTCTTAGTATTTTCGTTCAAAGTAACTGCACGTTTGCTAACGTATCCAATTAATGAATTCGTGTAGTAGGGGAAGAGGAAAAAAGTGTAAAAGTTAAGGTTTAATATAGGTTATTTCTTGTTGTTGTTTGTAATTAAAAGTTGTATGACTTCATAATTTTTACGATTTGCAGTAGTAGTATCTATAATAATACTAACGACTTATCTGTTTGCTAATTGTAGAGAACTTAGCAAGTTTATAATCGCTATATTAACGATTTGAATCCTTTAAGGGTCAATCTCAACGTTTATTTTCAAGGGTAATCAAATGAAGATTCCATAGTGTTTTTAATAGCAATATTGTTGCTACCTTGAAATTCTCGTTTTTTATTTTCGTAATCCAGAAATTTTCTTTACTTATTTCCGTTTTGAAATGTTGCAATTCGTAGAGGTCTTTCGCAGAAAAAAAACTTTCCTTTACCCTGCAATACAAAGCGTAATACGAAAGTAACTTCTTCTTTTACTAAGCTCATCTATGTTTAACTTAATAAACACTGATTAGTGATGATAGGCCTTGCTAATGATAGGCCTTTAAACATTGTAATGTTTTTGATTCGAATCATTGGAAGTAACAGTAGTATTGCGTAATCAAGTAGTGAATGTATTGTCCTAGGTCTGGCAGAATGCTAGCCGGTCTATATCCTCATTTGTATAGCCAATTGCTTGGCTTATACCCTAGTCTAAAGTGGGTACATACTCTACTTAACTTACAGTCAATACAACTAGCCCACAAACAATACAGTCAATTACAGCCGATATGGTTGACTTAACTGTACTGTAATTGATCTGCTAAAATGGCAGGGTATATTATTCCAACACTTGTAATATTTAGCGATTTCTACATCAGAATCATTTCTTGAGTAGAAATCTCAGGATAATTCACTTATAAAAGTTCGAAATACATCAATACCAGTCGTTTCCTATTTTCAGATCATTTTACTATTAGTAATTCAAACTACTCCAGATAGAGAAATTGAAGTGATTTATTTAATTAAGATGATATACTAACCAAATAATTTATAAAAAAAATTGATTTCTCAAAATGAAAATTATTTATCATGTTAAAATTTGGATTGTAAGAGGGTAAAAAAATGTTTACGCTAAATTTAATGTAACGACTTGAATCAAAGTAAATTAAAAGCAACAGTAACATCTTTACTTACCATCTTCAACTTTATATTCAAAGGTCTTTCATATAATTTCTTATAAGAGCTCGAAAATCTTTTACACCCACCATCCCAATAAAATACAATGAAGAAATCCGGATAAATGAATCGCAATATTTTGACAAGAAATAAATCGAAAGAAGTCCGATATATGGTTTAAATTCTATAACGTGGATCTTAGGCTTTGCCGACCCGGAAGGAACCACCTAATTCTGATACCCACGGTAGGTACCACCACACTACGCCATAAAATCGCCACGATCAAAACAACTCTTCAGTAGTCCACCACCACCGCGTCCTTCTTCATAACCGACTGCGCCACAACCATGTCATAAAGGTTTTTCAAAAATCGGGCGTAGCCGCCACGCCCAACAAAACTCCATGGCATAGCGTGGCGTGGTGTGGCGTGACTCCTTGCCCCCCCCTCCCTCCCCCGCGATTGTGTGTTGTACCCGGTCTCGCAGCGCCAGTATCGAGCCGCCCCAGCGTAGCCCGCAGCGCGGCGTGGTCTCTGCCCCAGAACGACTGTGCCGCTGCCGCCGCCGCCCACCCGGAACAGAACGGCCTCGCCTGCGGCCGCGACTCGACTTCTGTTTTTCATGTTCTCCATCACGGTGACG